>JARFJB010000862.1:0-610000 GCA_036346205.1 Vesta saturnalis
GAACATGCTAATAAAAATAATATGGGAAAATTCACATTCAAGTTTAATTGTAATGTTACGCACGTAATTATTACCTTTCAATCCTTTAAATGAGGTTTTTATATCATTGAAATATCTGATAAAACAGTCTCTAATAAATGTTAATGGTAAACACACATTAAATAAACTATCCTTTACATCTAATGATTATTCTATAACCCTTATCTGAATACAGATTTTTAAGACAAGATAATCTTGTAAACTATTAGATTAGGATTGAGAATTTCCCCGGGGTTAAAAACGATTAACAAAATGTGTCCTCCACGTGGGCGTGAAAAAATGGCCGCGCAAGTGTCACAGTTCAGGGGCTTTTGTGACGTCAAAATCCAAGATGGCGGCGCAAGCTGTGCGTGTGCGTGTGCGTGGGAGTGGGCGTGGAAGTGGGCCTGGGGGTAGGCGTGGGAAGGGCGTGGGCGTGGAGGTGGGCGTGCGCGTGCGAGTGCGAGTGCGCGTGCGCGTGCGAGTGCAAGTGTGAGTGCGAGTGCATGTGCATGTGCTAGTGCGTGAGCGTGTGCGTGTGCATGTCTGTGTCCTTGTCCGTGTCCTTGTCCGTGTCCGTGTCCGTGTGCGTGTGCGTGTGCGTGTGAGTGTTCGTGTGCGTGTGCGTGTGCGTGTGCGTGTGCGTGCGCGTGTGCGTGTGCGTGTGCGTGTGCGTGAGCGTGTGTGTGCGTGTCCGTGTCAGTGTCCGTGTCCGTGTCCGTGTCCGTGTCCGTGTGATTGTGCGTGTGCGTGTTCGTGTGCGTGTGTGCGTGTGCGTGTGCGTGTGTGTGTGTGTGTGCGTGTGCGTGTGCTTGTGCGTGTGCGTGTGCGTGTTCGTATGTGTGTGCGTGTGCGTGTGCGTGCGTGGTGTGTGTGTGTGTGTGTGTGTGTGTGTGAATAATTGAACATACAAATAAATCAGGTTTAATCTTCGACTGTTAAGTTGTTGACCGCTTAGATGGAGAATCCGACTGTATAAAAGGCTAAGGTAGAAAATTATTATTAATCCACCTAATATCTGGACCTTAATGTTTTAATTCTTAAAATGTTTGTAAATACATTAATTAACACGATGTCGACTGATTGCCACTTTCCATTCTTAATGAAGTTGTATAACTGTATAATAATAAATACATATTAAGAAGCCCACGAATAATTCCCGTCTTACAAGACTAGGGCCCCTTATTAGAATACAACCTCCAATGCATAAATATATTAGATCACAATCTGCAGATGGGATTAAAAATGTAATAATAATTATGCAATCTCCTATGGGAAAAATAACCCTGATTAATAACAGATTGGTTAATTACTTGTTCATGTGCATACGTAATATTGAAGCCGACTTTTTCATTCAAGGTAAAATAAGTACATTATTGAAAATAAGTTCATATATAGTCATGATCATAATCTTACAGAAACAAAATTAAAAAATGTGATAATCTTAGTAACAATCATGGTAATAAAAATTTAAAAACATGCTAATAAAAATAATATGGGAAAATACACATTCAATTTTAAGTGTATGTTACCCGCGTAATTATTATCTTTCAATCCTTTAAATGAGGTTTTTATATCATTGAAATATCTGACAAAGCAGTCTCTAATAAATGTGAATAGTAAACACTAATAAATGTGAATAGTAAACACAGATTAAATAAACTATGTTTTACGTCTAATGATTATTCTATCACCCTTATCAGAATACAGATTTTTAAGACAAAATCATTTTATAAGCTATCAGCTTAGGATCGAGAATTTCCCCGGGGTTAAAAATGATTAACAAAATGCGTCCTCCATGTGAGCGTGAAAAATGGCCTCGCAAGTGCCTCACAGCTCAGAGGCTTTTGTGACGTCAAAATCCAAGATGGCGGCGCAAGTGCCTCTTTTCTACTCACATAATAAAATACTTATCTTTTGAGTTTTTGATAAATAAATTTGTTCCTAACACGTCAAGTGATTCTTAATGATACTACCGTTTAGTGAGCACGATAACTGTAATTCTTATGGAATCGACTTATATAAGGTATATACAGAAAAATTCACAATTAAAAATCCAAAAGACAAACAAATTTTTCACATAATGAACTAGTCGGTAAGTGGTAAACGCAGACAAGTTTTAGATATAAAACTAAAGAGGTATTCAGTGAATCAATAATTTTCAGTAGCTGTTTACACAAGACTTTAAAAAGATTATTACTTAAGCAACATTTCAAACAATCCAAAATACACTTCTAGGAATTAGCCTTGATATTGTATCACGAAGAAAGTCAAGCTCGTTTTATTTCCACTATTGCAGATTAACCATAGTTCTAAATTTCGGTAAATCCTTTCGGCCATGATGAAAGTTCAATTACACATTGTATTTTAAAAGAAACTGCTCGCTTAATTATAATTACGCCCAGTGCCGGTTATTACCGTCGCCCTTTATTTCAATTAAGTACACTTTTTCTAATAAAATTTTACTTTTCTAGCCTTTCTATCGGCAACCCCTTTTATTAAGTCATCGAATCGACGTCTTCTGCAATGTCATTTTCGATTGACAAAGTTGTCAAGTTTGTCAACCTCGATCGCAAATAGGTTCATATTAGCTTAAGCTTAGAGAAACTCCTTTCCCCACTCGCTACCGTTACAGGTATAGTCAGGGCAGTTTGTAGTTCGGTCGAACATGGGTGTCTACCAACGTTAAGAGCTCTTGCGATTTTTATTGTACACTTTAAAGCAATCCAAAAAAAGAAGTTAGCGTTTTCACGCTCAACGGTACGGGCATCGTTAGATCTGCCACTGCTTTCATACAGATAATACGAAAAAGCGGTCATCAGAAGGAGAGCCACAGCCTAGCAGCAAGTAGGAGCTGCTGGACATACAGCAGGAATAATGCGAAGAACAGAAGTATAAAGAAGAATCCAGGACTACGCCAACACTAGGATCGACGTCGGAGAGAAGTAAGAGTTAATAAAGAATTTTTATTATTTTATTTTATTAATTTTAATTTGTTTTATTTTAACATTTGTTTTCCTCCTTTTCTATTGGGTTTCTGATTTCTAAGCCTTTTTTCCTCGGGGTGTGAGGCTGCACCTCGGCGGAGGCCCAGCCTTCTGTTAAACACAATTTTCATATTCCGTGGAACACTCACAGTTGTATCCTGAATCCCCGACGACGTCTGTTCACCTACACCAACACACAAAACACACACCCTCGCCACACCACCACCATCCTCAAGAACGCGGGTCCGTTCCCATTCAAACGCCTCATCCAGTTCAATCTCATCCACACACTCTTACATTTCTACACGTTCCACCGCCTCCACAAAACATACACACAACCCCACTAAACCATTCACACAAACATACACACCCGCCCTGCTACCTACACCCGCCCAGCCACCTATATCCGCGCTGAGTCCCACACCCGCTTCCCCTAATCCTAATCCTACATGCTCTCGATCCTCGAGATATTACATTCCCAATATCCCCAAAACCATCACTACCCATAAAACCCTGTACAACTCCTTAAAATCCCTTAACCTTCCCTGGGTGAATTTAACATTCGACCATAACCACACCTGTCTCATAGAGACCTCCGCTCCCTAGTCGGATGGTACGCAGCTTAGGCTGCAACACCACTTTGGCGATCTCGTCGTCACCATATCCCAACTATCTGGTCCTCCAACTCCAATCCTAGACCTCCCTTCTTTTCTTGTGTGATTCGGCACGTAGATAAGGACATCCTAGCAGAGGATATCCGAGGTGCGATCGATATTCCACAAGTGAGCAAGGCGTTCGCATCACTTTTAAGGTCACGAACACGCCAACATCCCTAGTCAGCGTCAACGCCCCTTCGAAAACCACCATCGAGTTCCTCCTCGCACGCCGTGTCGTCATGTTCGCGCGACAGTAGCGTTGCTAACCCTCCCTTATACCACAACCTCTCCTCAGGTATTGCTCTACCTGCACACAGGTAGGGCATACCGCTGAGGAGTGTCCTAGCCGCTCCATCCGTTGCCCCAACTGTGGCGAAAGTCACAGATCCACTCCCTGAAAATCCTCTGCTAACCCAAAGTGTAACAACTGCAGGGAAGCACACCTTTCCTATTCTATAAAGTGCCGGAAGCGACGGGAACCTCCCAGTTCCTCGTCGAAAATGGTAATCCTTGGCCCCATCCTGTCTTCTCAGGATTCCGAATTGGAAGACACCGCACACCTCAAACCCAGTCCTGACACCGAGCCCCTCTGCATTAAACACTTCCTACATGTCCTCATCCACACCCTTCTAGGCATGTCTCCCGACCGCCGAATTAGGGTCATTCGTGTCCTAGGTTCGCTATCCCGATCCTACTTCCAACGGATTACTGGCACCTGCGTACCCGGCACGCGGTCGGCGGTCTCCGTGGTCCGAGTACCCAATCCTTAAATCTCTCCAAAATGGATATCCTAGCAAGGACCGTTAATGCCAGGTGAGTTCCTTGTAAACGCTTCCTACATAAAAACATCTTACACGTAATTAAAACCTGCTTCCCATCCATTGCATTTCAATTTACTGCGCACCTGCAGAATTTCGAATGCGTTGTCGTGACGCTGCACTTTCCTATCCCGATCGTCTTCTTTTCATATTACAACCCGCCAGGCCACAACACTCTATCCAATGACCTTTTAATTCACGTCTCCAGCCTCCCTAATGCAGTCATTCTAGGTGATTTCAATGCCTGCCACACCCAATTCGGTGACTCCAGAAGTAATAGCAATTCGCTTTTGCGAGTCACGACCACACAGCCCACACATTTCGAGCATCTAGGTGCCTCAATAATAGACCATATGATTGTGTCAGAACGCATAGCATAGCACAAAAAATACCTAACCCTATCACACTTCCCAACGCACTGGAAATCGGCCTCCGCCGTCATGATACCCAAACTCCACTCCGACCTAACCACAACTTCCTTCTACAGACCCATCTCTCGCCTGAGTTGCCTCGGAAAATGCTTGGAACAGATTCTAACCAGGCGACATTCAATCACAAGCAATGCAATCTGGCTGTGTTTCTAGACATTAATCAAGCATTCGACAGGGTCTGGCACCACCGGTCTCATACACAAGATTCGCAACCACAACATACACGGTCCCTTCTCCAGACTCCTACTCGTATCTGACTAATCGGTCAGTTCGAGTCAAAGTAGGAAACACCTACTCCGATCTTTTTCAACCTACAGCAAACGTACCGCAAGGTTCGGCCTTAGACCCGATCCTTTACACTATTTTCGCATCGGACATTCCCGAAGTTACACAGCCCGGAGTATTTGTTACGCAGTTTGCGGATGACACCGTCTTTTGGGCGGTTAATCGGAATAGCGGAACGGCGAACACCGAAGATAAGTTTCCAAACCTAGCCAACAGCAATGTTTTCCTCGCCCTGAATCAAGAAAAACTCCCACTCCAACAACAAGTCACCTACCTAGAAATCCTCTTCACCAGAAGCCTTAATTGCTCTTTGATGTACAAAGAATACTAAACAGGATAAGAAACCGAGCAAACCTACTGGGCGCCCTCCGGGGTAGACTCAGGGATTGTCACCACAAAACATACATACACCCTGTTATGGATTTCCGATCATCCTATATCGTTTCCTGTGAGCGCTGAATACTCAGACGCATACACAAGTTACCTTGGAGGCGCCCTAACGACCTCACAATACAACACGCAAGCATGCCATCCATCACACACAGAATACAGACATTACAAACAAACTTTGCATACAAAAGGATTTTCGGCTACACAATCCCAACCAGAGAGATCCTTACAACTCCCTGCAACTACCGATTTCCTCAATTCCCACAAAAAAACTAAAACTCAAACAACCCCCTCCCTCGCGGTCCTAACACAACTCCTTAACCACCTCCCCGAGGAGATAGAAGAATCCCTAGACCACACTCCATATGCCCTCCGCTTCCTCCCGTCTATCTATGGCCACCTAGTAAGATACCGACAAACGAATCGGATTAACCACACACATGACGCTACATCGAACTAAGCAATACGCACACTTGAACCAATTAGCACATATAATCAAGTTAATCTTTTTTTTTCTTTTTTTTACCAAAAATAACCACATCTCATGATTGTAAACTATACAATTACACAAAGCAGCGCAACACCAACAAGAAAATAATGACCAGGACTGAAGAGGAGAAGGACTCCTAACCAGTCTACGCACAACATCTAGATAAGCTAAAATAAGTAAGAAACTAACCTTATGAATGAGCATACTAACAGAAAAAAAGATACAGGTGTAATGATCAATATTCTCAAAGCTATCCATACCTTTGGATACAATTCTTGTACGTTACGCTCTTTAAAGAAATTTAAAATATGTACGAGTACAAGGGTAACAGCACCGTCTTCATAGGGGCAAAACCATCTACACCTGATTTCGACCCTATCGTTAATTTTAATTGGAGGTCACCACAGAGTTTGAGAAGGTCCGATTTTTTCAGGAGTGTGTTTTATATTGAACAAAAAAGACCACGTTTCTGAAAACTCGTTTATCTGTTCAATTCTGTCACTAAGTGAATTTAAAGTGATGTCCAAAAGACAAAAGAAATTTCTTTTATGGATCAGTTATAGGCTGATCCCGGGCAGCTAAATCTTCACCAGCTTGGCGTTTAATACGTCTTATTCTTGTTGTAACTGTAAATACTGGTTCAATTTCAAGTTGTTCCGCCAACTCTCTCGCTGTTGAAATGGTCCGTTTTTGGGTAATCTTTCAAGAAAGAGCAGCATTACCCTCAGCATCTCTATGCATTTAGCGACATTCATATTTGGTGATCGCAGGGACTTACTAACGATATTTATCTGGAACAGTACATCATGCCAAATAACAAGTGAAACTATGAAGCTGAAATGTTTTAGCTGTTGAGCTAGAGTAGTGGCTTCGTGAGAGATTGAAACATCGGTTTTCTCGGTTTCAATAACCAATGTAATTAACGTTACTAATTTGATAACGGACTGGTTTAAAACTGCTTATTCTTGTTTCCCAACGTATTTCACTGAGCTTTTTTGTAGAATGTAAAACTAAGTGATCATTAAGAATTTTCGATCGATGAACTGAAGCCGAAAACAATGTGAACAACCTCTGAAGTACCCCAAACAAAGTGACAGATTTTACCGATGACTTAACAGTATCGCATAGTACGAGATTGTAGCTATGGCAGCCACATGGTACACATCTAGCTAAGGGGTTTAAGTCCAGAACTCTTCTTTGGACCCCAACATTTTTTCCTTTCATATTCGCCGCGTTGTCATACCCCTGACCTCTACAATTATCCAATTCAAATCCATCTTTATTTAAAACATTAATAATAACATCAGTTAGACCTGCACCACTGGTATCATCGATTTTTGGAAGTTCTATGAAATGCTCCTTTACACTTATTTTATTTTCATCTGATGATAATTTAACAAATCGGACTGTCAATGAAAGTTGTTCTACGTGACTAAGATCTGAGGTGCAGTCAGCTATAATCGCATAGTATTTGGATTTTTTGGCTCACGATATAATTTTGGACTTTTCTTTTCTCCCATGTTAATTCGTTCTGAATTTCTTTCTCGCAATAGCGGTCTGAATTATTACCTTTTACAGCCAATCGCAAGTGCTCTTGCATAACAGGATCAAATTTGTCCAATAGTTGCACTAAACCCAAGAACTTTCCGTTATGTGGCGTACATAATTTGTCTGAAGTGCCTCAAAATGCCATGTTATTCTCAGCTAAGTGTAACATGCATCAATCTAGTCAAAACGTATTTCCCTCTTGTAATTTCTTTTCTAATCAAATTTTGTTCTTGGCAATCTATCGTTTTACTTGTTTTTAATCGTATTTTAGTATCAATCCTTGTAAGGTAGAGTTTATTATGAACACTGCTATTCTCATGAATAAGTCGCCAACAAAAACAATAAACCCGATCTTTAGAAACGGAGTAAATCAACCAGCAACGCTGAATGATTTCATTATTCGAGTAATGAATATTAGAGAAATGTCTTCCCTTGTCTTCTTTCGGATATTTATAATTATCGATATGGGTTTGCTTTGGGTCATTAGTTATTGTATGATCAATAGTTTTATTATTTCGAATATTTGGTCAAGTGACCGTATACGATATATTTGTGATAGCAACATTAACATCAAAATTATTGCCATTGTTATCTACAACATGACATTTTACATCGCCAGTAGTGTCATCTTGAGTAAAATCCGATATTATAGCACTGCCCCTCTTCATATTTTTTTTGGAAACTTCGTTAACAATCTCTTTAACGGTTAAAAATTTCGCGATGGATACAACTGTTTGTGTTTGAGGTGTAGAATCAACGTTCAGGTCTTCATATTTTGCAGTTATAGACATTATTAATTCATTACTTTTTTTTTTAATTCTTTTTCATTTTCGACTTTCCGTTTTCTATTTTTTGCCCCAGGTGTCTTTTTTGCCCGGAATACCGTGTTCAGACATTTTGGTCTCAATCAATTAACTAATATGCAGAGCTGGGACTATTACAGGTAAAAAGTAATCGATTACAGTAGTCGATTACATTTGCTGTAATCAGTAATCGCGGACGATTACTTTTTTGGAGAGTAATTAGTAATCGGTAGTCGATTACAATTTACGTGTAATTTGTAATCGTTTTCGAATTTGTAATCATGATTACCGCACCAAACTATATCGCATTACTCACATTTTCCAAAATTTAAAATTTCTTACTAATCTGCCATTCTGCCAACAGCGAAGCTTTCAGTGGACTGGCCTATGATTCCTACCCAACCAAGTTACAATTTGGCCTCTTTCACATTGCGTTCACAACTTATCAAAGTTTTACTCCTATTGCCGTAGATAAATTAGCCGTAAAATTACAGTTCAACCAAGCAAACAAAAGCCCTGAGAGGGCGTACCTGAGGGAGCTGTTTTTCAACAGGTACATTCCATACAAAAAGTATTAAGGTGGCAAATTTAAATCAAATGTATGGATTGCTTATTCAAAATTCTGTGAACAAATTTATTTATTTTATGTTGGGTACATCAAATGTTATTGAATTAATTACCAAAAACATTTAAGTATTTATTGTTTAAGTACAAATAAGATGGTTTCGAAGTTATAACATTTTCTACAAATAATTTACACAATTTTTAGTTTTGTAAACATTTGTAAAATACTTGAAAAAACATCATTCTGATCACATTTGAATATAAAGTGACTAATAAATTACAATGATTCTTCTACAGAACTTTCTTCCTCTTTATCTGATTAACTTGTATTTACTTGAAATGACAACCTTTCTACAGTTTCATCACGTTGCCACATTTCTTCGGCTATGTGATTAACATTCACTTGTAGTCAGATGCATTTATTTCTGCAAAATCATTTGCACTAAGTTCTCAATATTACTTCACTTTGAGAAACGTTATTCATTGCCACCTTATGCTTTACTAAGCTCCACATAAATTCAATCGGATTGAGTTCACAATGATAAGGAGGCAAACGAAGTACTGTGTCCATGTTTTGTAATTCATCAACATAGTAAGTTTTATTATGCTTAAATTGCTTTACTAACTCCAACAGTTCAGCTTTTCATGGTGTATGTTGTCGATACTCCATTACTTGTCAGCCAGTCTTGAATTTCTTGTTTCCTTGTTGCTTGTGTTGGTGGTTTATTAATTTGAACGGTGTGATATGCAGCTTCATTTCTAATACAAAAATACGTCATTTAGAAATTATGTTTAAGGTTTACAAACTACGTACCTACTAATTTTTTTAAAACTAATCGATTTTCCTGTTGCCGCAGCAGCTAGCTCAGTAGCCTTGTCCAAAGGAATGTACACCATTAGCTTTTGTTTATCGAAAATTCCACAACTGCTTTAATGATGTTCCGGGCTTCGGAATGAACACTCTTCTTCGACTTACTAGCCATTACGAATAAAACATGAAAAATTCGAAATATTGAAAATCAACATGATTTGATATTTTAAAACTTGTCATGCTCATTTAATTTAAGTGCAGCTAAGTATTTTAAAATCGTGCACTACTCTAAATATTGAAACATCGATGTAAATCGATATTTAAAAAAGCATGCTTACTGTTTTAAGGTTATGAACTCTATAATCGTTTTATTATTTAAAGCTTCATATTAAAAGACACATGTGCACAATACATACCGTTTCTCTCACAAATCAGTAAAAAGAGCCTTGATAAAGACTTTTTATAAAGACTAATCGACAATAAATACTCAAGAAACACGAAATATGACAAATGTCAATTGTTTGCGTTTGGGAATGTACGGTCGGAGACTTCTTAATGGTAATTGGACGAACGTTTTACCGCTATAAATTTTTTAATTTAGTTCACATATTTTCCGGGGTTTTTGTTTGCTTGGTAGAGCTGTATATTTTAAAACTATACTATAATATAAATGGTCAGATCAGACCATGACCATATAGGTTTATCTTCAAAAGACTCAGAAATTGGAACGTAGTGCAGTGCGTATAGTGGATGTACAGATTACAGAACGAGACATGACAGGTGGGGGTTCTTCTAGTTGCGCGAGTAGGCCCAGTGTTAGACAGAGAAAGTATTCGGAAAAAATAAATGCAAACAACGTTAAACACTGCTTGCAGAGTACGAATTACATGCGCGTTCTGTGATCTGCCTGTAGTATGTTAAAGAGGCTAAATTGTTATATGAAGAAAGTTTATCACAAAGGTCACGGGTATGGCATCACTTAAAATTAGCGCAAGTAACCTAGTGTGACTTAGAATTAGATGAAAACATCTCATTCCCAAAGTGCCTAATAAAGTAGTCGTTTTTGTAATCGGTATTGCGATTACTTTGCGATTACAAATGTAATCTGTAATCTATTACAATTTTAAAGAGTAATCAGTAATCGGAAATCGATTACTATTTGAGCAAAGTAATTGTAATCGGTAATGTATTACTTTTTACCTGTAATCGTACCAGCTCTGCTAGTATGTTTAAATTAAATCTGTAACAATGTAAATGAATAAACTGGACAATTCACACAGCGATTTTTTAAATGGATCTGCAACACTGAATCGATTCATGAACCCTCGAATCGAACCTATTCACTTATAATAATAAAAGAGTAGTAATCGACAAAAATATAATTTATTGTTTAAGATTGATATCAGTTAAAAACCCATTTTTAGACAATATCTATTCTTTTAAACAAATCAATCTTAAATTTTTGAAACCTTACAATTTTTTAGCGGAAATTTTTTTAGCATTTTGATCAAGCAAGCAATTTAATCGAGAATCGATTCTAGTGAGTTGGATTCGAATCGAATCGAAGATTGATTTTTTTCGAATAATCAACATGTCTATATTACTTTTTTTATTTGTAAATACATACTTATGATACATACTGAAACGCCCAGAACTAAGTCAAATACAGATGATTTATAGTTTGTGGATTCTATTCTCATTTTTGATTAAATAAAAACGGGATAATATGCGCCTAAAATTGCGTCATTTACCTCCAATACATACAAACAAAACTCAGTACCTATATCGACTGTGAACTGGTAGTTACTATCTCAATTTTGACATCTTTACAGGATTAAGAAAAATCGTATTTCTTTAAAATATAAAATGTATAGTAAATTGTATTAATGAAAACAGTAAACACATGTACTTAATTATTGAATATTTTAATTATTAATTATTAGGCCAGTCAAATTAGGTTTGAATTCGGAATTAATTAGTGGAAAGCTGGAAATCGTTTTAATTGCTTAAGTATAGATCTGATATCAGGGGAATATCTTCTTCCCCCACCTTCGAGGTCGGCGTTGGCCGCCATATTGAAAAAACTGCTCGGTTCAATATTAGAGTTAATAAATGACGTTCAAAATTAGTGTTTTTGCAGTTTTTAAAAAAATGGATTTTTGTTTAGTTTTTTCCACGTTTTTTTTAATCCGTCAAATTTACTACAAAGTCATACGACACAATTTGTAGATTGTAATTTGACATTTAACAGTGTTTAAATAAATAATTTTAATCAGTATCAAGGTCAATAATAGATTTCGAAATTGGACCCTCAAATCACAGGTTGAAATGAAGGGCAATTATGCGTTTCAAATACGTTTGTAACAAATTCGTATATAATTTTTCATAAAACATCAACAAATACTTACTCAGTTATACATACTAGTAAATGTAGTAATAATAATAATAACCAAGGTTATTAACTAATTAGTTGAATTAATAGTAACTAAGAAAATCTTAATATGTAATTGGGTTTTTAAATGGTGTATTTGTACATCAAAGTTGTACAGTCTAAAAACGTTTCGATAACACTTACAGTTATCTTCGTCAGTAGTAGTATTATCTAATAAAATTGTTAAAGATGTTCAAAACAATTTTATCAAATTTGGAAAATTAAAACATGTTTTAATAATGTTTTAAAACATATGTTTTATAATGTTTTAAAACATGTTTTAATAATGTTTTAAAACATATGTTTTAATTTTTCAAATTTGACAAAATTCTTTTGAACATCTTTAACAATTTTATTAGATTACACTATTACTGACGAAGATAACTGTAAGTGTTATCGAAACGTTTAGATAGATACTCTGTATCACTTTGATATACAAATACACCATTTAAAAACCCAAAAAAGATAAGTATTTTTTTATACGTATAATAATGGTGAAAGTTTACATTTTCATAAATAATACCTATGCTGTATTTTTCAATCCATATTAGCCTTGCGTTACCATATGGTAACGCTTTCACGCGTTTATGTAAAGCGGGCTTTATTTCGTAAGTAACGTTAAAGTTGATAGATGGCACCGGCTTTCAATTGTCTGATAACTAAAGCAACTGCCTGAATGTTGCTGTTCATTGTATTCAATTGTATCTCAGAATTTCGCTGGTGGGAAGTGTATAAAAACATGGAACCTAATTTCGTGTAATTACTAAATCATTTATTTATTGATATTGTGTGTTACTAAAGTTGTTATATTATATTCCTAACATATGAACGTACATAACTATAACGTATTGAAAACAATTGTCATTTAGGTGTAACAGTTAGGTTAGGTTGTTTTTTTGTGTGACCGTATGGTAACGCTAGGCTAGTACACGACCCATTTACATCGTTTCTTGATAAATGTCACGTCAAAAATTACTTTTGCTCTGAAAACATCTATACGGTTGTAATTCAATGTGGTATTTTAATTTTTGACATCATGAGTTTAATTCACTGTTATTTTTTTTTGTTATAGATATGGTTTTACATTAGAGAGTGCTCTAAAGATGATTTATGAAGAGGATCTCCCTGCCGAATCTATTTATGTCGAACCACCCGATTATAACGTACTTACGATGCAGAATTTGGTGACGAAGATGACGAAGGCGGCATAGATCATCTACCGTCTCGTCAACTAACAGCACAAGCGGAACTGGTTTTACCTAACAATGTGAGGGTTAATTTCCTGAGTCAACTGAGTGATATTGATGAAGACATGACATCGAATGAAACCCAGAATGCTGTTGACGCACAACAAAAAGAGAAGAAACAGAGGGAAACCAGGAGAAAAGAAGAAAGGAAAAATAGATCTTTCTCATGGATTGAATAAGATATCGAGAATAACTGCTGTCGAGATTTCCCAGATTACTCCGAATATGTAAATAGGACACCAGCGGAATTACTCGAACTTTTTCTTGACGGTGATTTATCCTCTTTCATTATCAACGAATCAACTAAATATGCAGCTTTTCGGAATTGGCCCTATTCTAAACTCACCGAGGAAGGGTTAAAGTGTACATTGGCCATCCTCATTCTGAGCGGATACAATATAATACCAGGAAGGAGATTTTATTGGAATTCCAAAGACGATATGCATAACAATATGGAAGCGGATTCTATGAGAAGAAATCGATTTTTCCAAATTATGCCATGTTTGCATTTTGCTGACAATGCCAACCCCAGTAACGTCAACAAAATGTGGAAACTACGTCCCCTAATGGACAAATTAAAACACAGTTTCCAGATGCAGTTCATTCCAGAACAGTATCTGGATTACGACGAGTCCATGGTACGCTACTACGGCTATCATGCATGTACAAAATTTCTCCGGGGGAAGCCCATAAGATCTGGGTTCAAAATGTGGCCCCTAAATACAACCTCCGAATATCTTCTTAACTTTGACTTATATCAAGGCAAACGGCCAAACTCAAACGAAGAGGATGATATTAATTTCGGAAAGGCTACCTCGCCATTACTGCAGATGCTCAGGGAGTTTCCAGAAAATATGAAAAATATGCCGTATGAACTTTATATGGACAATTTATTCACAGGCTTGAATCTTCTAGTTCATTTGAAAGAACAAGGAACAAGAGTTTTGGATATGCGGTTGGAGGCCGTTTCGCTGTTCCGATTAACCGACCAGAAGGCGGTGTCATCTGCAAACTGCGCAACGACTACTGCGGGTTGTAACAATATCTGAAGCAAATATGTGTAAGGATGCTAAGCAGAACCTTGCGGAACGCATGGTTGAAAAGGGTCTGAGATTTTCTACTTTCACCTGACCGATCGATTGGTCAGGTACAAGCAGGAGTTTGAAATCAAAATGTTAATTTCGGATTTTGTAGAGACCGGCGTGCCAGACCTGTCAAATGCTTGCTTAATATCCAAGAACACAGCCAGATTGCATTGCTTATGGTTGAATGCTCTGGTGGTCTCGTAAGCAGCTTCAACAAGGATCGTGACACGTCCGGTTTAAGCCAATTGGCTGTTGGGAAGAGGTCGTTAAACTCTAGTGTTTCCTGAGCCGCCTGGCTAAATTTGCTCAAGCATTTTCCGGAACTCAAATATGGGTCTGTAGGAATTTGAGGTTATGGTATCATGACGGTGGCTGATTTTCAATCCGTCGAAGTAAAGATTACTTATTGTATATGTTTGAGAGTATGTTAGCGGTACTGATTTTCCTATTGAGGCCGTCGCGGCCTGAGTTTTACCTTTTTAAAATAGGCATTGACCTGGTCGGGCGTAATTCATAGAAATTCTCGTTATCAGTTCGAAGGTTAAGGTTTCGAATTCTCAAGCGGTTCTCAAAATTTCTTGAAACAGGATCGAATTGGGATCGTTATTGAGATATGGATTAGGTGGTGACCAAAGAAATCGGCCTTTCCTTGGTCGGAGATTATTGCCCTGAAGGTCGGTTAGATGGGATTCGTTAACTTTTCTTCTGGTCAGTCTGTCAAACTGTTGAGAAGCGTTTAGTCTGATAATCCAACTGGGAATGGCTTAGAATCTTCTGTGTGTATTGGCGTCTCGCCTGATTAGGCGTTAAGGCGATTGTATTGTCTTGAGCGCCAGATCCCTGGATCTCAAATTGACCATAGATTCGTCTCTTCTCTTTGATCCAGTTCACTATGTCGTACGGTTTTAAATGTATGTTTTAATGACTGAGGTGTCGATTCCGTAATAAGTTAGGTCGCTAATGCTCTGAGATCTTGGGTGTTAAAGATCTGTAGGAAGGTTGTTGGAGATGTGTTGAACACATTCCAGTCTGCATTCAAAATCTTTATTGATTGTGTTTTGATGTTAGCTGGACAAAATGAAGTTTTGACCATGGAATATGATCTGAAGTGATCGTGGTGCCTAAGCACTACGATCGATAGTCTATTGATTCAAACTATTATGTGACATTACTCCTAAGTAGTCAAAATACGTTTGTGTATTGATATAAATAGGAAACTGAACAGAGCAGATGATAGTCTGTTGCTGTCAATTGAATATGGAATTGAAGTCACAGGACTGATTTGGGAGGCTGGAGACATAAACTAACAGGTCATCGGAAAGTGTATTTGTCTATTGTAAGATACGAATACTATGGAGAAGTGCATCGTTGCAGCAACGCATTCGAGTTCTGCAGGTGGCTATGATAGTTGAAACAGTTGAAAAACTGTTTAATTAGCGGTTCCGTGTCGCTATTGGAGGAAGGAATTATAAGTGTTAAATTGTAGTTGCATTTTGTAATTTGTTTCTGTAATTGAAAGGACGTGTACATTGTGTTTGTGTAGAAGTGTTTAATTTTAGGCGTTTCCGACGATAGCCATTATGGTCCTGTTACGATATCCATTGAACAAAGGGTTTAAGGATGGTGTTGGCGGACTGGCGACCTTCCTCCTCGCAGGCTACGCAGACGTTGATACGCGGTTGGAAAAAGTTGAGGGATAAGAATTCAATGATTCGATAACACGGCGTGTTGGTTAAACATCTAAGATGCATGACTTATGAAGGATTTGATTATATCTGTGTAATGGTTTAAGGTGAGCTGTTTTCAGAGTCAACATGATATCAAGTTTGCCATCTGTGACGGAGAACTACCGCCGCATCCGGCATAAAGAGTAGTTCATCGCAGTTGCTCACTTTGGGTTTGCGGACTTACAATGTATATGTGGCTTCCGCCACAGTTGGGACACTTGATGGATGGTAGCATTCAGATATGTCCCTTGCAGTGACATATCATGAATGTATAAATTCGCAAATGTGCTACATGGAACACCGTTGAAGAACTCAATGGTTTGAAATTGATTATGCGGACTAATGGTTTATTATTTTATTTTATTATACGAGATAACTTGTTAAGGAAAAGGTTCACCAGTGGTTTCGCACCTAACTGTACCATCCAAAAGAGGATCTCTAGACATTTGATTGTGGTTGAACGTTAAGTTCCAAAAATAATTTCAAGAATGAAAGAATTTTTGTTTGATGGATTTATATTGATGCAGAATTAGCTGCTGGATCTCAAGGCCTTGAAGTACTTAGTCAGTATGAAGGACTAGCAAAATGTTATATAAGTATATTTAGAGATCCCGAAGACGAATCTGATTTAACATAGCGTACATTTCTTGAAAAAGAATTTTTATTGATGATGCTGAACTAGACTTTGTTGGAGAAATTTTCGTATCGCTCTTCCTGATCACCATTAGATTATGATGGAACTGATTATATGAGCTACTATTTAAAAAGCTCTATTGATACAAAAAGAGTGATCTGCAGCAATACAATGACATTTTTATGACAAATGCTGTCGACGTAATTATAACCCAGATGACCAAATCAAGACAATAGAAAATACATTGAGATCATTAAACCATTACTTACTAAACGATCCTCTACATCAGCTATTAATTAAGATCTATTCTTCTCCAAAGAGGTGGAATGCAACTATTACGATATAATAACAAAGGATGAATTTGTACCTTAATGATCCGAATAAATTAATGGTTTGTTGAATTGATCAATGTCGGCAAAATACTAGCAATCACAACAAATATATATATATATATATATATATATATAATTAACATTCGAAAGGAAATAATAAGTAGGATCTCTAGTTATAACTATTACTATATTCAAAATATATATGGTTTACCAAAATTCATAAACCTAATTTCCTTTAAGGCCTATTGTTAGTGCAATTGGTTCTCCATATAATCTTGCAAAACATCTTACATTGTTATTACAACCTCATATAGGAAAAACACCCTTACATTAAAAATTCTGCCGATTTTGTTGAAAAATGCATAGTTTCAAAATTGAAGAGGGTGATATAATGGTTAGTTTTGATGTTGTTTCACTTTTACAAAAGTACCTCTAAAAGAAACTATTGAATACATTGATCATCTTTTCCAAAGGACATAACCATTCTTTTCAGCACTGTCTTACTACAACTTATTTTCAGTGGAATAGTAAATTTTATGAACAGATTGAAGGTGTAGCAATGGGTAGTCCCTTAGTCCTGTTATAGCTAATTTTATATGGAAAAATTTGAAACATTAACGTTACAAAATACACCTAAAAACCTTCAGTTTGGTATAGATATGTAGATGACACATTTGTTATTTGGAGACATGGAGAAGAAGCACTGCATGAGTTTTTGGTTTTTATAAATGGTATACATCCTAGTATTCAGTTTACCATGGAAAAGAAACTAATGGAAGTTTACCATTTCTTGACATATTAATATCTAAAATAATAATTCACTATCTTTTAAGGTTTACAGAAACCGACACACTGATAGATACCTTCAAAATTATCCAACCACCATCCACGTCAAAAATTAGTGTAATTAAATCTTTAGTAGATCGAGCAAAACGAATTTGTGACCCTGAATTTTGAATGATGAATATAAATATTTAAGAAAATCCTTACAAGATAATGGATATTCACTTACAGATATTAATAATGTTATTACACCTTCTAGGCTAACCTTAAAGAAAAACCAGTTCTTAATGTTGGTACTGCTTTTCTTCCTTTATAGCTAATGTTACAAATAGAATTGAAAAATCCTAATCAAATATGGCATTAGGACTATTTTTAAACCTACAAGAAAAATTAAAGAACATTTAAGATCACCTAAAGATGTGTCAAACCCTTTATCATCTTCCGGAGTGTATAAGTTATCTTGTTCATGTGGAAAAGTATACATCGGGACCACAAAACGTAGCTTTGATACAAGACGCAAAGAACATATGAGATTTTGTAGATTGGGTCAACCAGAGAGGTCTGCTGTGGCTGACCATGCCCTGAATAATCTAAATCATGACATTCAATTTGACAATATGGAAATATTGTCAAGACAAACCCATTATTATGTTCGTTTGCAACGTGAAGCTATTGAAATATATAAACACCGAATAATTTTAATAGACAAGAAGAAAATCTCCGTTTAAATAGGTTTTGGCATCTTATAATTAAAAAAGAGCATAATGATACGCCTTGATTTTAATTTGTTTTCAACTTTTGGTATGTCTAGGTTTTTTGCTGTGTTTTTCCTAGATCTTGAAGCAAATGCTTTACCAATTATATGTTAAATTACCACAGCACTATAATTTAACATAAATAGTTGAAATTAAATTAAAATTAAAAATCACAAGAACGTTCTGCATTGTGCTTTTCATTGTTAATAACACTTCCAATTATTGATAAAGATATCTCTTTGTTAGATTTAACTGGGTTATTTTATTTCTTGTAATATTTGGATTTGTGAATGCTTCTATCATTTTAAAATTGAAGTTTTTCACAACTTTACATTTACATCATAACTCGACTAAATTTTGTTAAATGTGTTTTTTGGCTGGCAAGTTTCATTGTTAGCTTTCGTCGTAGAGAATGTTCTGGTTTGTCATCTTTGAGGCAGTTTAATAATATTTAATTTTATGACCTAGTTATTCTTTACTAAAAAAAAATTTTACAGTTGGCTTTATGTTTCCCAAACTGTTATACTAATAGCAGGCTTATGTTTATGTTTTAATTTTTCAAATTTGACAAAATTGTTTACTAGATCTTTAACAATTTTTAACAAACATTACTACTGACGAAGATAACTGTAAGTGTTATCGAAACGTTTAGATTGTATAATTTAAAGTACACCATTAAAAAATCACAAAAAAGATAAGTATTTTATTATTACTATATTCATTTCATTTCATTGTCACAACGACCATCACTATAGATACTACTACATATGCAGCACTGATGTCGATAGATAACTTTGGCGGACACCTGCATCATCAAATGACAATAGATAAGTTTGGTAAACATATTGTTGAGCATTCAGGTGATCTTCATTATGAAAATTTCATTTCTTTCCCTGGAATAGCCTTTAAAAAGAGAATTAGTATTCCTATTGGTGTAGTTGACACCTATATCTTTCGCTGTAAGTTGGGTACTATAGTGTATTGCAAGTGGAGTCATACAGGTCTCGAGCGAAACATAAATGACAAAAAGTTTGCGCTTGCTAGCGATGTAATTGGTCACCACATACCTAGGAATGCCGCAATTAAAGTAACTATACTAGAGTTTATACAGTTTGCAACTGCCACGATGTTCCATGTAGAGCTCCTAGTAGAATCCAAATTGTTAAAATGAGTAAAGCTGATGTTGAAGAACTACTTAAAGCTTTAAATGATCTGTTTCAAGCTGATTTAGTAGAAATGATACCTTATGCTCGGGTAAATAAAGGATTTCGATACATTTTAGTAGTAATAAATGCATTTCCTAAATATGCCTAGGCTTATCCCATCAAACGCAAGAACGGCAAACTAGTCGCAGATGTAATGAATAAACTTAATACAACAAATGCACTCTACACCATCGTCATGCGATTGAAAATATTTCTCACACAGCCGTATTCCACTACCATACTTATAAACTAGATTATCTAAATAGTCTTCAGTAAACGTACACCGTCCATACACTTTTTCATGTTCAGCATCAAATTCTAATGATTGCCACGACTCTGCACTATAAGACATCCACATATTGACTAAACATTTATTATTATCCCTACTCTCGATATGTTCGTTACCCCCACTTATTACTTAACGGCTTTCGCAACTTGTACATCAATATCAATTTTCTCCTTGGCAGATTCTACAATTTCTATAACACATGCTAAATTTAGATCAAATATTTCTTGTAATGGAACTATTAATCTGTGTATGTCCATCTTAAGAAGTCTCCATAACTGTTCTATAGATTACCATCCTAAATATATTTCTGATTCTTCACAATCAGAGATGCGTATAACTTTCTTCTTGTTAATAGTTTCATACGTTATCGTTTTCGAACCCATCTTTGTAGGTCGCCAAAAATAATTTGTAATTATCCTTTGATTGTCCATAAGTATGTGCGTTTCCTGCTTATCAAACACCACTCCATTACTCATAGATCCACCAAGTTTCACGACTGGTTCAAAATTGGATTGAGGTGACAGACCGACACTAACATACTTCGATTTACTTTTATTCAAAAAATACTGCACATTGTTAATTAAAATATCACGGCATCCACTTGAATTCATAGCACTCACAATGTTCGCCTTTTCTACCGCTTGACGTAATATGTTCTCATTACATACAATACTGGATTCACATGTACTCCTTCTGCATTTATATCCTACTTTCCCCACTTTTTCTACCGGCAAGGTTACCAGCTTCACCTTGACCGCCACACTGCACGTTACTTCAGCAATACTAACGTTTCAAAGTCTTCATTCACGGCGTTTCTACAAGGTTGGCAGGATCTCACCAATCACTTCAAGTATGTCTCCTTGACCTTTCCGGCCCCCACATTTTCAAGGTTCCCATCATCAAGGTTCCCACAATTACAGTGTCCTCCATTCTCATGTTTACCATTATTCCAAGGTTATCATTTTCAAGATTCACACGCCCTCAAGGTTGTCACAACCTCAAGGTTCCCACATTTACAGTGTCCTCCACCTCTCACGTTTACCACTTTTCCAAGGTTACACAATACCAATATCAATCATGTCACTCTTCAAGGTGAACTATACATATCTTTTTACAAGGTCACTCCTTTCTTTAAAAGTAGGGGTAACTATACTTATAGTGTCGTGTTATTTACAACAGTGTCAGTATGTCTGCTAGCCCAGTACAAAACAATTGGGATGATAGCGAGTGCTACCAACCATTATCACTTTTTAATCTGAGTGTGCGGCGAGCATGTGAAATAATTCCAAACTGGGTGCAATTTGAAAAAATAGGACTGCTGCCTTCTACGACATTAGAAGCGCTAAAGAATACATATGAACAACTGCAGTGGAATCCAGAATGGTTTGTCATCCTAGATAAACGAATGAGCTACTTCCACCATCATACCTTCATGGGTAATTTGGGATATCATTCACACACATTTGCCCTCCATACTCGTTATAATTTGTTGGCCATATGCATTTATGCAGACTGCTACAAAGCATTGCAACCAAGTGAATACCGAGTTATTGACTACCATACACATATGTATAGATGGGTTGCAATTTACCACATGTCACACCAAGAATATTGTTGCGCATCGTGTAGAGCGCCCCTAACAATGCTGCACGAGGTATATGAAGATGATTCATGCATTCTCTGCGGTGAAGAGTATTATTTGGACAATTAGTTTTTTATACTGTATATGTTGTATATAATAAATTATTTCCTGTTAGTATCTTACTGTGTTCTACGGTGAAAAGATGTGTGACGTGACACCAACATTTTATTATCCTAAGTATTACAATTGTTTCCATAAACGTTTACATACGTATCGAACATGGTCTGGAGTTCACTCACCTCCATCGCTTGCAGCATCAGGGTTCATTTCCATATTTTCAGACAATACGGTTGAATGCTTTATGTGTGGAGTTCGAATAAACTAATGGCGGTCATCTGACACTCCACTACAGGACCACTTCCGATGGACACCACACTGCACGTACGCTCAATTACTTGCACCAAGTCCTCGCTGGTGTAATGATACATAAGTGGAAAGGACCTTTTGCACTTGTACTAAATCAAAATGTTTGATACCTAGAGAAAATCATAAATCTGAATAATAATCTGATTACATTTGTACATACAACAAATAAATATATTAGCATATCATTATCTTTTTTTAATTTGGTTTTAAGTGTGGTATTAGAGAAGTGTAAAAAATTACATGAGCAAGCCTTGAAAAAGTGAGATGGCCATCTGAGTAGGTAGGGTGCGCAAATAACCTTGAGAATGTGTTGAGTGTTAGTGACCTACGCAAGTTGTTTAACCTTGGAGCTGTGGTACTATTAGAAATGTGCGACCTTGGGAATTTTGTGTATAAACATGACGTACTTCTTTTGCAACCTTGAGCCGGTGGGGCCGTGAAATTGTGGTAACCCTGGAAATGTGGGACCTTGGAATTGTGGTGTTTTCCAAAAGTCTCCAATCTTACCTACTATTAATCTAGTCGTAACATTGTTTTATTGATTGACCAAATGAATGACAATACCGCAATGTGACGGAGATACAAGATTTGTTTTAGAACAAATCGGAATAATTAAACAAACTGCGAATAGATCTATATACTAGATCTAAACAAACGTGGGCTTGATGAATCTCTTTGTTCTGCTTCATAATTTTCGCACCAATCGCAGCTATCTTGGTCCGTCTATAGCACACATCCAGGTGGGTTCACTTAATTCAATAAGCGATCGATTTCGTTCTACACCTATTCTGTCGTCAAATAAAAATCGTACTATATTACAGCAATTTTTAATTATACACAGAGTAATAACTACCAATAATTTAGTTATTGATTTTGAAATTGTACTCAGCTTAAGGGCAAAAATCCAAATTTCCTTAATTGTTATTCGCAACGTTCCTATCTTTATAGTTTACTGCTACGTTGTTACATTATTGACTTAATGGCAATGGAACGCCGCTTTGTGTGTTCACTAATATTTTTCTTACTCAACTGCGTTGACACTATTGCGCTTCCTACGTATAATCTAGCAACTATTACCTTTTTCTATTATACCTCAAACAAGTCAAGAACATTATAACATTTTCAACCCGTTAAATTTATAGCTGTCTAAATATGTGTATATCGCATATACAGGATGCGTCTGAATTAAAATAAGTGTAACTTATTGGAACCCAAAAAGTTGGCACGCTACACATTATGGAAGCCCTATTAAATTAAACTTATTTCTACATTATCGGTCGCTCTATTAAAGTTGTCTAAAACATGTTATTATAAAGATTTGAAATGTATTAAGCAATCTGTTAAAGCAACTTCGTCCTTAGTTAAATAATTAAACTGCATTTACATTTAATTTAACAGATCTCAACTCCGGGTTCATGAGACTCAAATCTTACCACTTCAGGACTTCTCTGCGTGTCAGTTCCCTTTTGGGCAATTTTGCTCTTATCGACCGAAATGTAATTCTTACTGAAGGTTTGCTTAACTTGCGACTTAACATGCAGTTTTTCCTGAACCTTTGCCTTTTTCTTTTATGCCTCTAAACATGAACATAATGAGCTTTTCAACTCGGTAAATTTAAAACTGCCTGTTCAACACTTCTTGCTCAAAGTGCCACAAGTTTCCCCTCTAGCAATAGCTGGATTTTCATGTACAAATCTAACCATTCATTTGTAACAAAACACACTAATAGTGAAGCAAAGCTTGTTTCATCTCATTAAAAGTACCAAAACCTTCTTCACACTGTAACGCTAATTTTCGTATCATATCATTTATTCTATGTCTTAAAATTATAAAAACAGGAACAATTGCGTTCAAAATGTGGATCGACGCCATGATATCATGGCATTTAAAATGTCATGGTGTCAATTTAACACGATATATAATATCGCAATAATTTACTTCAGTGGATCTCAAAGCGTAGTCCGACAAACACGGGTGTTCTGTGAAGCTTCTCAAGCGTTCCGTAATTGGCCGAAATATTGTCAAAAACCCGAATAATTATCTTGACACATTGCAAGAGTGAAATGTTAGTAGTAGGGCACCTTGGCCGCCATCTTGGATTTTGACGTCACAAGGATGCCCCACGTGAGGGACGCGTTTTTCACCCCTATGGTTTCTTTTCGGAGGCCTTTTTCAGCCCGTATTTTTTTTACTCGTTCACGTGTGAGACCGTATTTTCCACCCCTATGGTTTCTTTTCGGAGGCCCTTTTCATGCCTAATTATTTTTTACTCGTCCACGTGTAGGGCGCGTTTGTAGGGCGCGTTTTTTTACCCTATTTGATGATAGCTCACGTGTGAGACCGTATTTTCCATCGCTATGGTTTCTTTTCGGAGGCCCTTTTTACCCCCCCCTGATTATTTTTGGTTGTATTAAGAGCCTTTTTGACAGCAATTTTTGTACTTGCTCACGTGAGGGGCATATGCAGGTCTTGGGGGTTAGTCTTGGACTTGGACTAGGTCTTGGTCCTAGTCTTGGACTTAGGCAAACGCACACGCGTACAATGTTGGAAATTGCATAATTACCCCAATAAGATATTATTATTAAAATTATCGATCCTATTGTTTTAAAATGGTCATATGCTATTGCGTACGTTCGGATGATCTTTTACCTATACGAGAAATTTATTTATACCTTGTATTTCTAATAAGGAGGTTCTTGTAAGACAGCATTTGTGATAGGGATTGATCATGCGTGGGGGAATTTCAATGACAGTAAAATTTAATTATAGAACACTTATTTTTATTGTAAATGTCATAATTAAAAAACCTCAGTGAGTTATAAAAAATTACTGACATTCAGGTTAACAAAAATTTTTGATTAGGTTAATTAATTACATAACAGTTATTACAATATTGTCTTCTAAAAAGAATATTAAAACATAGTTTACCTGCACTGATTTCATTGAAATATGTTTCATATCCATCCGACCGTTAAAATGTTGTACGCCTTAATATTTTTTTAAAAAAACTTTATAACTGTAATTAAAAATCTGTACAAGTAAATAAATAAAAGGTTAAAAGCACACTTACCAGCTCTGTACTTAAAAGAACGTTTTGGAGAATTGGTTTACGAGTGATAATCACTGCTTTGTGTTGCTCGTCTAATCAAACTTTCTACGTTTTTACTTATGCATAGTTGATATATAACTGTCCTCTGCCAGTAAAAGTAACTTTTTCAAAGCGATTTGAAAATATTCATATTGTACATACGGACACGCAAAATTGTTTTTACAAAAAAACCTCATTAAATGTTTGGAAAGTAATAATTACATGTTTTAAATTCCGCAACAATATGTAGTAAGAAACCACTATTCATGTTTCCTTTTAGCTAATTACCGTGTAATTATATAATCCTGTTAAATTTAATAGTCTAAAAAATTGATTACCAATATAAATGGTTAACATAATTTCTTTTAAAAAATACTAAATCATAAATTTTATAGCACGATTTTTAAAACACACATGCTGAATTAAAAAGAAGAAAAAAAACAGTAGGTATTACGCAATTCTTAATTTAAAAAGTAAGATACTAAAGATATCTTTATTTATCAGAATAGAAGGGTTGGGTAACAGGCGTTAAACAATAATTTGATTATCTCGTCATTTACAATTAAACATGTACTAAAATAGTTTTCTACAAAATCAATCATTGATAAACTATGTAACCTAAAATATAGAAACATTAACGTATAAAGTCCGCACACATCCGAATGGTAGTCTTGCAGTATTGTTTTATTGTATACGAAGCATCTGGAATGCTTCTCTAGGAAACGTAAATGATACCCTTGCGGTGCTCGTCCAAAGGAATCAAAATACTCTCCATTACCATTCTGGTTAATGTAGATAGCGGTCCAATGCTGACCTGGTTTGTATGCAGGATCCGTGTTTACGATAATTGCACACGGTCTAGGTGCGTGTCTCGGTAGTTGATTAGAAGCACATACAAGCCGAAACACATTCTTCTTGTGACTGTGGATCGATTTCAAGCATCTCAACACTTGTACCGCATACATCTTTGGAATTGGTATGCGTCCAGTCTTGCAATAGTGAGGCGTTTTCCAGTGCACACATAGGCCCAGTGATGTTATAGTTTAAACAACTATATGCTTTTGCTTCCTTTTTCAACTGTTTAATCGACGGGCAACCAGTCTCTTCCAGGTTTACTATTGGTTTGTTAAGAAACCTTAAAAACTGTTGTTTTTCACTGCCCTTAACGATTCTTAAAGGGGCGCAACACTCTCATCAACTCCTCACGGAAATTGTTGTAGTGTACATGAGCCGACCACCATTTCAGCCCATGATAATTAGCCTCCAAAAATTTTATCTATTCTGACATGGATCTTGATACAAAGTAACCTTGAGGTGGTTTTATCAGCATCAACGATAAACGACCATGATCTGTAACCACGGCTATTTATTTCGGTTGCTGCTGTACACTGAAGCTTGAAGGTTAGAGCTACCACTTTTAACAGCTAAAATCCACAACGATGTTCCGATGTTTATCGATCTCGATCATGTTTGCGAATTCTACATACACCAAACAGTTAACGGTTACGGTGAGCGCTTCTTCAAACCCGACTTCCAGCCGAAGGGAGCCGTTTCTAACTAAATTCCAGTGCGTACTAGCGTTTGCAGACAAGTCAGGTGTTAAGTCAAAAGCCATTAAACAGTAGCCGTTGGGGTAATCACTTCTCCATATATCATTACCTTCATTCAAAAAATGAATACCAGTACCAGAGAATAAGGTGTGGTACGTTCTTACATATAAACCATTAGCTGTAAAGTCTGGTTGTAAGGCCTTCGATGGAATTTGTTGCCCGTCAATATATAACGACATGTAGTTAATATTGCAATGATGAAAATTGAACGTGTTTGAGGGGTAATCGCCGTTGAAGGCTTTATTTGCTACAAACCCTACGATGCATCGTTTAGGTAGCTGACCCAGGAAAACATTATCCAATGATTTTCGCTGTATGCCTGCAGGTATAGTTAACTCTTTTACGTCGGTCCTTGTAACAGGGTATTTTGTGGCAGTTGTTTCTAAAGCTTTAGCGTATGCAATTAGAATAGTTGGATTGATCCGCATACGTCTCACCAGTAAACTAGCGTCTATAATTCGCGTCTTGCAATTTGAAGCGAGCGCCGCCATTAGGCTAAAGGTATCTCTTGATCGCACAAATTTAGCCTTTAACTCAACACCGCTTATGAGAAACTTTTCTTGATTAAACAAATCCGAGTGCACGTGTTTGACGTTTTGAGAAACCGTTATTTGCGTTTCTCAGTGTATTCATCTGTCCAGCTGTATCATTGTGCTATAAGGTACATCCTAGATGTGAACTCTTGGCCTCCTTTCCATAATTTAGCAGCGTTTCGATATATGAACGGTATACGTAGGTGTTGTTTGGTTGTGACACCATCTTCTGATTTAAGTAAACCTCCACCTGTGAGAAAAGCGAATGCATCCAATTGTTTACCGGTGCTACAACATCAGCGTCTGTAAGTGCTGTATCACCTTGCTTTAGAACTTTAGCTGTGATGTACAACATGGTCTGGCTTAAATCTATGTAACCGTTTCCATTTCCGTGGACTACAAAATCTATTTGGGCGTCATCACTTAGAGCTGATAAGGGCTTGTAAAATATCTATTCGCCACTCTCGATACTTGTCTGCGTCGACGGTAAAGCGAACAAATCCAATTCAGACTTGACGCGTTCACACGATTGGGCATGTAGATAAGCCATTATCTTGAAAATATATCGTCGTAAGTAGGCTTCCTGTTAGCAGCAGCTCTCGGTAGAGACTGATTATTATCGAGCAGACGTACTCTTTTATAACCCGAACCCTCCATCATTTTATCGATTTTTTCTCGGCTTTACGCTTAAGGTTTCTACCAGCCTCGTGAAATCTTTCCTGAAACGAATCCTTAATAGGTCGATCCTCTATGGGGTCACCAAGAATATTAGCACCCGTTCTAAGACTTTCTTTTCCAATAGCATTTGCGCCAGACTTAAATAACGGTATTATACTTCTAAATATACCACCTAACCAGCTCCATATTCCATGACCACGTTGATATGGCGCCCCTCTGTAGATAGAGCCGATACCGTTACCGGCCTGATTCATGTAATATTGCTAATAAGGGCACACCATTATTGTACTTTCTTAAAGTGTAGCTTCAGACACGACGTTCCAAACTTAAACGGCATTGCTGCACCCTTGTCTGTTTCTATATTAATCTCGATGTTTTCAAATTCCCGTGTCATTACTGGTATGTAGTGTGCAGGCGAAAAAACCACATCTTTATGACCCCCGTAAGCATAGTTTTCTGAAGTAACGTTTATTATACGCATAAGCGAAGATAAAACATCGCCCACAATTTGCGGTTCAACGATGTCGCAATAAACAAACATCTAAGTTGGTAATCCTATCCATATACTAGTGGGGTGAGGGGGTATTGGTTCCATAGGTATGTTCTGATACGGACGATAACCCAATTGTAAGGTTACACGTTGTGAGAATCCGAATAGCGAGAGTTGAGTTTTTAATTTCGTAGTGACGCGCTTAGTTAGATTATGATATTCGATTGTCAGCAATTTACTTATTAGTACATGGTTATTTAGTTCGCTGATAATTTCTTCTATGTTGGCATAATTTCCCGAAGCGAATCGTATCACGTACCAGCCATCTCAATATAAATGATCTTCTCGTTGTCGCGTTGAAAATATTCTGCGACCTTTTTTAATATCGTTCCTAACACGTTCTCGCCAGGCGGCTCTGTTCTATAATAAATTAAATTATCTGTTGCACTTACAGCGGCAATAGAACATGGGTACTGAATTTATGATATCCTTACAACCCACGAGCCCGTTCGTTTCGCTTTTGCAGTTGCGTAATAAAACTTGACGTCATATTACGTGGAAAATACGTCATAGAGCTATTACTCAATAAGGTAAGATGAAACTCCATTTTTATATATCTCTCAACTGCGAAGCTAACACCCAGCTATTAAATTTGTCACTGTATCCACACCACTTGACCAGGTATTGTTTACATCGCCCACGGCCCTTCTCTGCTAGAATCTTATCGACTTTGAATAGAGTATCTTTATCAACCGTAACAACTTGCAATTCTTCTTCGTAAAAGGTACCCTCAACAGGATCGTTATTAAGATCGATTATTCGATAAACTGGTGGTCTTCTTTTTATCACCGCACTAATTGTAAAAACTTCCTCGCTCCAATTCGTTTCATATCCCTTCTCAAAGGTGTACTTAGTTCTGGCGATTCTGACATGCTCACCGACTTTATATTTAGGATGGCGTACTGGACCTAAACCTTTCGCGTACAGGTTATTCCACACTTCCAAAATGTTTTTATCGTTTACAGCCGCGGGGGCCATCTTTATACTTGAATGAGGGCTATTGTTGTAAGCAGTCACAAGTCTTTCGAGTACATCAATATACCTGTAGGAATTTTTGTAAGTGAAATAACGCCACATCTTTGTTTTCAATGTTTTATTAAATCTTTCAACTACAGATGCTTTTACATCAGGGTTATTTGTTACATAGAAATTGATATTTTGTTTCTTGAAAAGTTTTGTACACTGCTCGCCACAAACTCTTTGCCTTTATCCGTCTGTAGATTTGCCGGGGTATTGTCGCAATCCTTAAAAATATCCGCGAATGCTTCAATTACAGATGAGGCTATCTACGTTTTAAGTCGCCCATGCCCTCTTGCTAAATACATCAATTACCGTTAGTATGTAGTTGTATCCACTATTGTGTTTACTTAAAGTTCGCATATCACAAAGATCCGCTTGCACAACTCGTAAAGGTTACTCACAATATATTTATTTCGTGGTAACTTTTTTCTGACTGGTTTATGTACCGTATAAGCTTCCTGTGCCTGCAGCCAATTTTTCACTTCACCATATCTACCCTTTACAGCATTAGTTAAAGGTGTTATACCAGCGAACCCTGCTGGGTGAGGGGATCATAGTATACAGCATCCATGTTATAGCGCCACGAATCCCAATCTAGTGAAAGTCCTCTTCTTCTTCTTTGAGAGATTCTTCTCGGTGTTTCCGCGTTTCACTATCAGCATCGTAATTCTCACCTATAGTTGTGAGGGTCCGTTCAGCACTGGGGATACAGAAACATCATACCTTTGCGTATCTCCGATAAACGCTCGTGGTATATTTATCTCTTTAATGTACGTCGCAAACTGACGCCAACCGCGCGGGTTTGTGGTTTTCGTTTTCTTAACGTCTCGTGAACCAGATCGATAATGTTGGAATGTGGTATGATCTCGCCTTTTATTGTGACAGTACCCTTTTATCCCAAAAACATCGCTGTTCGTATTCAGTATATGTAACAAATTCGCGCCTTTTCTCTTATATGAAGGAGGAAGCGTTGATACTATCTCGTCGTCTGTCAGACCTTTGCGTTGCGGTAAACCTCTAACATCATCAGCAGCATCATCACCGCTTATTGTTATACTGGCTGGCTGACGTAACTGATTGGAAAAGTGTAGATACCTTTGAAGGACTTGGTTGTACTGCTGCCATTTGTCATGGTCGGTCATTTTGGTTTTTAAAACTTTACCCATATCGCTACCCAGCTGCGTTAAAATGTTGTTTTGTGTAAGCACTGCATACAGTCCATCGGTAGAATAATCATCTTCTTCAGATTGTGATCCCTGGTTATTGAAACAGACTACCTAGGATTCCGCCGAGTAATGGTCCTAACAGGAGTGGTAGAAATGCACCACCTTTCTGTACAAGAAACTGTTTCTTTTTTTTATAGATTCGCCTCTCTGTGCCAAGCGTCTTAAAGTGTACTTATGTTGAGAGAGTCGCTGCTTCTGATCAGCTGACAGAGGTACACGACCTTTTAAAATGTTATGTGCACACTCGAAAATACACTCTACCTGCTTACTATCCAAACATTTCAATAAAGCGTCACGTTGACTTTTACTTAATCTGGGTAATGTATGCAGGGTATCAGTGTTCTCGCTTAAAACGTCAGCATTAATATATGATGTAATCTTTATAACTGTGAGACTTAAACCCTTTTTTCGCTATATATACCTGGCAGATACCTTGAGTCCCGAATATGTTTGTTCTATAACGTAGCACATCCGGTGTATTCTGTTTTAAATCGAACAATAAATATCCGTGCGGGCTTGAAGTAACATCTTGGTACGCTGCTTCTAAAAATTTTGGTTTGTCCGGCGAAATCTGTCTTGCTAAATGCTGTATCTGAGCTCTGTCACGTGAGTTCTTAAACAAAATTATGTAGTGTGCGTTGAGAGAAATATCCCGATGTCCACGTCCTTGATGAAATATGTTCTGCGTTAAGAAAAACACATTTAGATTTCGATGATGACAACCCTTTGTAAAAATATCAACGACAGAGCCGTTAGTTTCGCGCATTAGATCGTCAATTCTATTAAGGCAGGTTTTTCCCCGTCAAACTGTTCCATATCAGGTAAACCCTTTTGAAATTCCACAGAGAGATCTTTGAACAAAGGCTGCCACACTGTAAAACCAGATAATTTTTTCAAAAGCTGTATCGCAGGCAGTTTCGATATTTTTTAGAAAATCCACGATAAAATACAGACTAGGTCCTATTTAATGACATAACCAAAACGTAGATTGAATACTAATATATAAATAAAACGTATTTTTAACATAATACGCAAAACAGTTTACTAATCAAAAACCAGGTGAGTAAGATGAGCTTTCATCAGATCGTGAATTTAAATTGAAATTTAATTATTCTCCTAAAAATGTCTGGATTTTTCATAAAGATGTACACGTGGAGCTAAAGTACGTTCCATAATATCAGAGAGTAATAAATCATGTTATTAATGAAATAGTGTCGGAGATACTGTAAATGTGCCGCCTGCACAACATTGTGTTAAATAAAAACGATGCAGGTAAACGTCAAACAAAAGCCGACCCTTTAAAGTTCGACTCAAGCCTGAAGATCAGACAACTCAAAGACGTGCTGTTGGAATTTCAGTCTATTAAAAATTGTAGATTAATTATTAAAAAATCGAAAGGCGTGAAAGTATTAAACATTTATTTCAGATATAGCTCTTTCAAAGTGCTAATGTTTTGGTTAATATAAGATAGTTATAGATGTAGTTTACATTAATTTTTTTACATTTAATATTGTCATAAACGTAGGTTTTGGAAGCAAATGCGATATGTAACTAACAATCAGTCTTTATCATCCTCATCCATTCGGAACAGCTGTCATCTTGTCCTAAGGATATTATAACGGGTTCTATAGTTTCTTCCATTATCACTTCAACTTCCCACATACACTGTTCCTCTTTAATTACGTGATCAACATACTTTTTTCACTTTTCTGCATTAACATTGTCTATGGATTGCACTAAAAGCTGTCGCACTTCAGGTAATTTAAAAGTAGTACTGTTATGACCTACTTCACTTTTTATTAAAGCCCAAACTCTATGGGATTGAGTTCGCAGTGATATGGTGGTAATCTATGTACGGTAATCCCACGAGAAGCACATAATTCATCAATAACATACTTAACAAATTGTTGCTTATGCTGAATTACTGTAGCTAAAAACTCTCGTTTGAGCATAGTTTTTTCAAATTGTATCTGTTTTGATGTTAACCATTTGGCAATGTCTGCTTTTTTCCATGCAGTTGTTGGTAAGCGTCCGACTCACCTAGAATGGCTGCTTGCATTATCTAGAACAATTACAGAACCCCGTGGAATATTTACTATCATTTGTCCAAAATATTCTTTAAAAACATCAGCGTTTATATCTTCGCGATAATCGCCTAGGTGCTTGGACTCAAACATAAGTAAATTATTTTTTAAAAATCCATTAACGCTACCGATATGTGCAATAATTAGTCCAACCCTGTTGGACTGTTTGATGGCAGCTTGTAACATTTTATCTTGCCAATTTTTTTACAGCATATCTTTCGTTTAACCAAGTCTCGTCAAAATAAAAGATTTGTTTGTCCTTCAACACGAAACTTCTTCATTTCACGAAGGTATTTTGCGTCTCCAAGAAACGATTTGGAGGTTATCAACTAGATTTTCGATTCACTTTTTCCCAGGAAAAGTTAAATTCCTGTAGTATCCAGTATCCTGTGTAGCATCGACCGAGACAATTGCGGTCCATCAACGTCTTCTTGTAGTACTGCTACTATTTGGTTGACGGTAGGAATTTCTTTATTAAAGTAGAAGGAATGGATTTTTCTTCTAATATGGACTTTTTCTTGTTCGCTGAAACGTTTTTCTTCCTGTTGAGCAAGCCGGTTCTTCAAAAACACCCTCTTCTTGTTTTTTTAATCATCTGTATACTGTTGAATTCCCCACTATTTTTGTCGCTTCATTTCTTATTAAATGAAATGCTAAATTGACTTACCTAAATTTAAAACAAAAACATGATAATGACGTCGCAAACAGTTTCTATGCTGAAACTTGAAACAGATTAAATGCACGTTAAGAAACATTATTGGGTTTGATAAAAAAACTTGCAGGTTACTTAGACCAAGACTTAGATATTAAATCACATACTTTTTTTTCTTTTTGTATGCATTAATAGGTCATATTCACATTTACAAGTATATTTTTTTTAAACATTTTACACGAACATAGGAAAGCCAATCTCTTTTACAGACCTTATACTATATATGCATTTAATAAATACGCCACTGACCTGTCGCTGTTAAGATGATTTATTACTCTCTGATATTCTGGGACGTACTTTAGAACATTTTTTTAAATTTATTAACTATAAATAAAATTGTTGGGTGAAATATACGTTCTTGCTGCAATTATTAATGGGTAATGAGACTCGCTATCTAAATTTTGAAAAGTAATAATATAATTATATACTACTACACTTTAATAAAAGCTTTTAAGAGAAAATTCATAAATAGATGTACTATGCACTATGATATTTTGGGCCGTACTTTGGCAAAAACAGATTTCAAAAAACAGATTTCAACACATTATATTTTCCACATCGTATCTTTTCGAAAAGGATTTTCAAGGATGTTTAACATTAAAATAACAAAACGTGAGAACCTAGGAGATTTAGATTTATAATTGGTGATGTAAGTGGCGTTATTTGTTCATTAAATGATTACTAAGATCTGGGAATATCACCAAACTAATGTAATTTCTTTAATGTTGTAACTCTGAGTAATTTTTAAATAAAAATGTGCATAAATAAAATGTTGGTTTCTTATTCTGTCATAAAAGTAAACCCTCAAACAAGGGTGGCTATTTTAACAAAGAATAGCTAGATCTTTAATAAATTAAGTATTATTAAACTGCCTTGAAGATGAAAAATCAAAACACTTTCTATCGGAATTGAATGTCATGATTTAAATTATTTAAAGCATGCTCTGCTATCGCAGATTCCTTCGGTTACCCTAATCTATAAAATTTTATACGTTTTTTGCGTTTTATATCAAAGCTACGTTTTGTGTTTCCAATGCATACTTTTCCAAAAGAACAAGATAACTTATACACTCCGGAACGTGACAATGTATTTGAAACATCTTAAGGCGACCTTAAACGTTCCTTAATCCTTCTTGTAAGTTTAAAAAACGGTTCTAATCTAAACAATATGTACATACCATTAGTTATAAAAGAAAGAAGAGCAGTGCCAACATTAAACACTAGTTTTTCTTTATGATTAATATCTTTCGGTGAATATTGATATTCATCTTTCAAACATTCAGAATCACAGATTCGTTTAGGTTTAATTATACCAATTTTTTGACGTGGATGGTGGTTGGACAATTTATGAAGTTATCCATCGGTGCGTGTCGGCTTTAGGTAACCCTTAAAATGATAACGAATTATGAATACTTGACTTGAATATAGCCTTTAAATTAGGAAAATATGTAAAAAATAATAAGTCAAGAAGTAATAGGGAAGATAAATCAGGAGTTGATAAGTTGAATTGTGATGACTGCAATAAATGTTATATCGGTCAAAGGGGAAAATTTTTTAAAACCAGAATATCTGAACATTTTAGATCTTTTCAATGTAATAATATTAAATCAAACTGCACATAACACTTAAATACAGAAAACCATAATTTTAACGGTAACTTTGAAAATTTACACATTCAGAACAGAAGTAGAAACCTGTAATTATTAAAAGCTTTATAAATTAATAAGGATAAAAATACTCAGGTCAATTATTAAACGAACAACTATACGTTATACAATTTACCACTTTTTAATTGATAAATCGTTGTTTACCCCCACACTTTCTCAATAACTCGTTAAATATTGTATAAGAACATTATGCATTGTAAGTAAATTTAGTTTAAATACTCTATTTGATGAAGACACAGTGTTGTCGAAAGAATTGGCATTTTAACTAATATAATGAAACTTTAAAAACAGTGTTTGTTTTATTTCTACTCATGAGATACATTTGTTATTCGGAGATATGGAGGAAAAGCACTACCTACGTGAATATTTAGTTTTGTATATGGGATTCATCCAAGCATTCAATTTATCATGGTGAAGTGTAAGTTTACGATTTCTAGATGCATCTAAAACTCATAATTCTTTATACCTTAAGGATAAGTATTCTAATTATATTTGATACTACTGTTTTAAAGCTCATGTATTGTTCCGGAAAAAATGTTAAAGTTTAGTATTCCCAGACTTCAAACAGTTTGAGAAACATTGACACATACCTACTGTTGAACACCTAACTGGATGCCGTTTAATCTTTTTTTTTGCGAAAGGGCAATTAACATTTCTGCAAACTGTTTGATATTTTAACATCAAGAATCTGCATTCATTTTATACCACAATGTACGATGGTTGATCCCTATGCTCCGCCCCTGACTTACTTCTAGTCGAGGTACAAACCTCACGCCACAGCATCTTCATTGTCGAGATGTGCTTACAGCAAATGCGCAAAATCAAGTCTGTATCTATCACAGCAGTTGTTTGTTTCAAACAAAGTGTCATAGTAGTGGAAAAATGGAGTGTATTGAACAAAGAGCGGTAATTAAATAAGTCTTAAAAAAGGTTATGAATACTTGTTGAGCACTTTAAAGGGGGGGGGGGGGGGGTGCTGTTAATTATGATTTTATGAAACGATGGTGCCGTGAATATAAATATGGAACAACGGTTTGCGAAAATGAACATGCTTGTGGTCCACCTATGACCGTTAAAACTACAAAAAAACATCCATATAATCTGTAATCTATTACTGCGAGTCAGAACAGTCACTGTCGGAAAAATAGTAGAGGAAACTGGCCTTTCGCATCACTCTGTGCATAACCTACCACGAGAATACTTGGACATGATAAAGTTGCAAGGTAGTCACGAATGTTAGCGAAACTCAAAACGATGCAGTGTTGTGATTTGTAAACGACTTTTGCCGCAATGTAGACAAAATCCGCAGAACTTTTTTGATAGTATGCAGTGGAAGCATCGTGGTTCTCCACTTCCTCGAAAGTTCAAATCTCAGCCGTCAGTCTGAAGTAATTCTCATTGATTTTTTACAAGCAGAAACTACAGTATGGCAATAAATAACGGATACCGAAACTAAAAAATTAATTTATTATTAGAATATCAAACTAGAATTGTATATATATATATATATATATATATATATATATATATATATATATATATATATATATATATATGCAAAGATAATAGTAGTACCGCGGACCTTCCGCCATTTTGTTTTTTGTGACGTCACCCTTGGCACACCTTTGGTCGCCATGTTTTATATACCTACGTGGGGATCGTATTTTTTTTTCACCTAAGACTAAACAGATTTAATCTGTTATTTATTAGGGCCTGTTTTTATCAAAGGAGATTGGAAAATTGTTATTAAAATTATTATTACATTTCTTTTAATCCTATCTACATATTGTGGCCTAATTTATTTTTATGCATTGAGGGTTGCATTCTAATAAGGGGCCCTAGCTTTGTAAGACGAGAATCTGCTCGAGGAATTCTTAATCTGTGTTTATTATTATTAAACAGTTATACAACTTCATTTATATGAATTGGAATGGCAATTAGCCGTCGACAATGAATATTTTAAAATTTTGCTGCTGCCTAAATTAAATATTAGGTGAAATAATAATCATTTCTACCCTGATTTATTTATATGTTCAATTACTCACACACGATGCACGCACAACACGCAGACACACGTACGCACGCACGCACGCACGCGCACACACACACCACGCACGCACGCAACAGCACACACGCGCACACACACACACACACACACATGCATGCACGCACACCACACACACACACACACACACATCACACTACACACCACACACACACACACACACACACACACACACACACACACAAATTACTTTTAAATAAATAAATGTGCAGCAATTAAGTAAGCAGGTAATTAGACATTATAAATTAGATATACATCAAACTATTATTGTTAATGCACGATTTAAAAACACGTGCTAGCTTCTAGGAAATATTTAAAAGGCAACAACAACAAATAGAGTTATTTGGATGTTAAAATATAAGCACGATAAAACAACGCAGAATATACATGTGATTACAGATTTTTTTCACCAAAAATTTTTCTGCAATAGAGGTAGATCATGCACACCTCTCTCTCTCTCTCTTGTTACGGAACTCTGAATTAAAACAACTAAACTACCAAAAACGCTTTTATTTATCAAAGTAGAATGGTTTAAAGACAAGAATTATACAGTAATTTGATTATCTCATCATTTATAACTAAACATGTAGTAAAACACTTATTTACAAAATCAAGCAAGACTAGGTTAATAAGTGCATGGTTTTTAGGATATGTCACCCGCTTGAGTGCCAGCAGAGATGGTTCGTCGAGAAGGATGCCGCACTGGAGCGGCACGAGATGGGAATGCATCGTGCGACACACCCTCATCTCGTCTAATATTGTACGTGTATACATCTCAAACTACTTCATTCATTATTACATATACATATTTAAAACACATTAAAGCGTCTTTACATAGCAGTTTTTGGCTGGATATTTATATTCTAGACATAATATTTGATATATATATATATATATATATATATATATATATATACTTATATATACTTATAATTTCTTATCTACTCTAATTACACGTTGCTTCATTACGTTTCTTGATGTATTGCTGAGCTGAAGTCTCTTCATCATCCTGTGCATTTCATAAAACCCTAGTTTGATTATTTCGTTTATTTTCCTTAGCAGCTCGCGTAGCCTCTTCTTTCTCTCATCTATGCTTAATACCTTTTCTTTACTTCCCCCTCTATCGTACGTACTACTTTCGTCATTTCTGCTAAACTGAATCACGCGATCCCAAGCAGGCCTTTTACAAGGACCCTTGAAACCGTTAACCGTGAAAATTTCTTGTGAACTGATTCTATTTTAGAACTTTAAGAATTGTAATATGATCCTGCACGTGCGCATTGACCTAACCTAAAACCGTGTGTTTATTTATTAATCTAACCTAATATAAGTGTATTCGGTCTAACCTAATAACGCAAGAAACGAGCAATAGATACAGAAGCTATACAGAGAAAGAGAGAGAGAGAGAGAGAGAGAGAGAGAGAGAGAGATCAACTTCTATTACAGAAAATATTCTCTAGTTTAAAAATGCATCACTAGATGACGTCACAAACAATCAAGTCTGTTTTTTAAAAATAAGTGTAATCTAATTGGCGGGATTTTTTGTCACGCGCAAAGAACGTGTACATCATATAATTCGAATCCAATTAACTTTCATAAAGGTTATTGGGTTATTGCGGTTACATAACTGTTCAGAAAATAATTACTTTTTGCTAATGATGATTGGAGGGCTTTAAGCACTTTATATTATTCATATAGATAGAATTTTACGACGCGATGCTTTCGGCGAAGACTGTTTCGTCGACCCCGCTCCAATCTTCCCCGAACATAACCGAGATTGTAAGACAGGTATAGTACGCCGCAACTTGTTCTTGGGTCTTAGCCTCTTGTTGTGATCAGAACTTGCTCGTGGGCCTTCGTGTATTGTCGTGGTACCCTTGGCGGAAAATTTGAATTTGTATTATAATAAGGGGCCTGATGCTAACTTGTAAGACAGGTGTAGGGCTGCGCAACTTGCTCTCGGGGTTTTGCCCCTTTGTGGAGGCCCCATAGGCAGAAAATTTGAATTTATACTTAAGTCTCTGTATGTTATGGCCGGAAATTTGAATTTGTATTGTAATAAGGGGTATAATGCTAATTTCTAAACAAATGTAGGGCTTAACAACTTACTCTCGGACCCTCGCCTCCTCGGCCAAAAATTTGAATTTGTTTGTGGCGCCATCTGTGAGGGGAAATTTGAACTTGTATTATAATAAGTGGGCCTAATGATAACTTATAAGACAGACATAGGGTTTCGCAACTTGCTTTCGGGTCTGGTCTGGTGAAATTTGAATTTGTATTTAAGTGTTTACACTTTGATTACTTATTGCGAGAAATTTGAACTTGTATTGTAATAAGGGGTATAATGCTAACTTGTCAGACAGATGTAGCGCTTAGCTACTCACTCTCCGGCCCTCGCCCCTCGACCAAAAATTTAAATGTGTCCGTGGAAACATCTATGAGGGGCAACTTGCTTTCGGTCTTAGCCCCTGATCCCTTGGCGGGACATTCGAATTTGTATTTAAGTGTTTACATTCTGATTACTTATTGTGAGAAATTTGAACTTGTATTCTAATAAGGGGCGTATTGCTAACTTATAAGACAGACATAGGGCTGCGCAACTTGCTTTCGAGTCTTATCCTCCTGGTCCCTCGGCGGGAAATTTGAATTTGTATTTAAGTGTTTTCATTGTGATCACTTATTACGACCAATTTGAACTTTTATTCTAATAAGCGGGCCTAATACTAGCTTATAAGACAGGTATAAGGCCTCGCAACTTGCTCTCGGGGCTGAGACCCAAGTCCCCTTTGCGAGAAATTTGAATTTGTATTCTAGTAAGAGGGGTCCTAATGCTAACTTGTAAGACAAGTGTAGGGCGTCGCAACTTACTCTCGGAGCTTCGACACCTTGTCCTGGCCCCTAGGTGTAAAATTTGAATTTGTATTTAAGTCTCTGTACATTAAGGTGGTAAATTTGAATCTGTATTCTAATAATAAGATGGACCCCTTGACGGAAAATCGAAATTTGTATTTAAGTCTCTACATTCTGTTTGGTTATGGTGGTGAATTTGAATTTGTATTCTAATAAGGGACCCTAATGCTAACTTGTAAGACAGGTGCAGGACTTCACAACTTGCTCTCGGGGTTTAGCCTCTTGCCACATCTTTGTTTTCAATGTTTTATTAAATCTTTCAGTCTCTTCATTCTGATTGTTTATTGTGAGAAATTTGAACTTGTATTGTAATAAGGGGGCCTAATATTGCTCTAAAGACTCAACTTGTACGTAACTGATACTTAGCCCATTGTTTCTGCCGATTCCGTATGAGCGATTATAGCGGTTGCAAATAAAACATTTTTATTCGATAGTTAGCATCTTGTTTCGCGAACTTACAAGGATTGAAAGACAAAACTGTCATCTAGAAGTTAGCGTGACATTTGTGCAGTGTTTATTTCCATGACAATTGTCATTTGACAATCAATTTCCGTATCTTGTATTTATTGTCATATTGTACAATAACAAGCAACTATTGCGCCAACTATCAAAGAAAAACGTCGTGGCAAATTAAGGCGTGATGTGCTGTATCACCAGGACAATGCACCAAGCCACAATTCTTGTGTTACTATGGCTGCCATAGCCAACGCAGGTTTCGAATTGCTTAAGCACTCGCCATATTCGCTAGATCCGGTTCCCAGTGACTATAGACCGTCAGCCAGTGGTTTGCAAAGGTTGGACAATCCTTCTTGCAGGAAGCAGTCACAATGCTGGAGCACCGGTATGTATGTATGTATATATGTAGAAAAATAATAATGATACATTTTAATTTAGTAACAGGAAGTTGGTCGGGGAGGACAGTGGTGAAACTAGGGGGGGTGCAAGGTGTGCCAGGCACACCCCAGGCAAGCCGTGGCACACCCCAGAAAAACCGAGCACTTCCCCATTTTTCATTCTTATCTTAAATTCCATCTAACAACTTAATTCGTTAAATCTTAAACCATTGCGATAAACAAACGAGTAGTAATAGTGACATAGTGATAAGTACAATTATTAATTATTATTTATTATGTAAGGACATTAGAATATTTGTCATTCGAGCATAAGTTGTATTGGTGAAATAATATTTGTTTAGCTAAGCGGCGCGGTGGCGGTAGACTGCTGATTGTGACTGTGCTGCTTTTGGAATTGTTTTGGTTCATGATACTGATATGCGTTGAGTGTTGATGCATAAACAATAGCATGTATAGTTCCTCTTTCACGATATAGTAAACCCAGCAAGCATAAAGACGCCGCAAAGATTAGTAGATTAGATTATTTTACATACAGTTTACATTACCATTCTAAAAGATAACGTTTTTATAAAGGAAGCGAGACTTGAAACTTAAAAATAGTGTAACATACCGGAAATGGTGACTCATTATTCCGAACAATCTAGATGTATGAATCATAATTACGATGCTTCGGCAGACGCAGACAGCAGCTTACGTAAATTATTAGTCATCGAATTTCTAGAAGATTCGAGAAGGGTTACTTGCGCCATCGGTACCTATATAAGCAACGCTGCAACGCACGATGAATTCATGGGGTTAGTACTTGTTATAGTTACGTTTAATGTTTTATGTAATATTATTATTATTATTATTATGAGCCAAGTGCCAATATAACCTGTGTTCGGTGTTCCACGGTCTGAGTCTTGTGTGCTGACAGCACAGTGCTGTGTGAAATAAAACATCAAAGCAAACAAATAGCCACTGCCAAGGCCAACTGCCACAAACAACTAAGGACTAAGGTAATTTTACTTATTTGTATGTTTGTTTTAGAGTATTATAAGATGTTAAAGGCAAACGTCTACTCCAGTATGTGACTCAACAACAAACATTGAGATAGCTTGTGATTTAACACAATCTTCAACTTCAAATATAGAAAATGTTGGGAACTCTTGATAGTGGTCCTTCGCAGCCAAGGGCCCAAGGGTTGTTTTTCCAAAAGTTCATTTGGAGATAGACGAAGATCGTTTTCGTCTCAATTCTTTGATACTTATCAGTGGCTTGTGCCTCAAGGATTCTGGGGAGGCAACTACTGCAGGAACAAACACAGAAGCATCCTAAACTAAAACAAACACCCCAAGCATTGCACATAATTACATATAATGTAAGAACGTTATCAACGGAACAAAAAATAATAGAATTAGAAGAAGATTTGAAACAAGTCAAATGGGATATTGTAGGAATTGGAGAAGTGAGAAGAAAAGCAGAAGAGCAAATTAAGTTAAAGTCAGGCAACATATTTCATTACATGGGCGAAGAAGATAATACAACAGGTGGAGTAGGCCTATTCATTCACAAAAGACAAGTCAATAACATTCAGAGCATTGCTTGCATAACACCAAGAGTAATGTACGTAAACATAAGACTTAACAGAAGATATGCCCTAAAATAATCCAGGTATACGCTCCAACAAGCAACCATAGTGACGAAGAAATCCTAACCTTTATGAAGACATCGAAAAGCCAAAAACAAGAACCAACTTATTACAACCTACTAATTGGAGATTTCAATGCCAAACTTGAAAGAAAAAGATGAACATGAGTTAGCAATCGGAAATTTCGGAATAGACGAAAGAAATAAACGCGGCGAAATGCTAATAAATTTCATCTACAACACAAAATGTATGCAATGAATACATTTTTAGAAAAAGAAACATAGAAAGTGGACTTGGGCAAGCCCGGATGGAGTAACCAAAAATGAGATCGATTTCATCATTTCAGACAAAAACAGATAGTTAAAGATGTAAGTGTTTTAAACAAAGTATCAGTAGGAAGCGATCACAGAGCAGTCAGAGCTAAAGTGAAAATCAACTTACGGAAAGAAAGAGCAAAATGATCAATAAAGGGAAGAACACCACCTGAGCCCACCAGAACAACCTAAAAGCATACATTGATAACATCAATAAACTTCTAGAAAATGACTCAGAAAGAAACTTAAACATAAATGAACATAATAAAAGATAGTAAATGCAATTGAAACAGCAACGTCCAAGTTTTGCAAAAGAAGCATCACAAACGAAAAACTCAGCGAAAATACAAAAATTCTAATGAAAGAACGAAGAAACCTGAAAGGAAGCGCCAAAGCAAATGGCGAAGAATACAGAAGATTAAATAAGGCCATCTCAAAAGAAATTAGAAAAGATATAAGGAAACACAATACCGAAATAATAACGAAAACAATAGAAGAAAATAAAAGCCTGAAAGTAATGAGAAAAAGCTTACAGAAGGCAAAAGAGAAATATGTAAATTGAGAGATGAACACGGGATTATGAAAACAAACAGACAAGAAATACTCAAAGCGGCCGAAAATTTTACAAAGATCTGTACACTAGTAAAACCACAACATGAGAAACCAGTAGTCAAAACGCTGATAAACCAAGGATCGGAAACACTCCTACCTATTACGTTATCGGAAGTAAGAGCAGCAATAGGCGAAATGAAAAATCATCGGTCACCTGGAGATGATGGAATAGTTATCGAAGCGATAAAAGCTGGAGGAGAATGTCTCATAAGCTCTCTAAAAGAATTGTTTAATAAATGTTTGGAACAAGGAACCATACCTAGTGGCTGGAAAAATGCAGTGATAATACTGTTATATAAGAGAGGAGATATTACAAAATTAACTAATTATAGGCCTGTCAGCCTCTTGACACATATGTATAAGCTGTTTATGAAAATTTTAACAAAGAGATTAACACCTAAGCTGGATTTCTACCAATCAAAGGAACAGGCGGGGTTTAGAGCGGATATGGCACAAACGACCACTTACAAACTATAAAGATCTTGATCGAAAAGTGTATCGAATACAATATGCCATTAGTTCTGATCTTCATAGATTTCGAGAAGGCTTTCGACACGGTGGAACTGGAAGCAATATTGGAAGCACTTAATCAAAGCCGAATAGACTATAGATATACGTCATTAATTAGAAATATCTATAGAAACGCTACATCAAATGTAAAGGTGTATGAAGACTGAAAAATTTAATATAGAACGTGGCGTAAGACAAGGGATAACATCTCACCCAAACTATTTACGGCGGCTTTAGAACTTGTATTTAAAACACAGAATGGCAAGATGTCGGTGTCAACATCGATGGACAAAGACTAAACCACTTACGATTCGCCGATGATATTATATTGATTTCGGATAACTTACAAGATGCAACCTTTATGACCAAGACACTAAAAGACTCCTCTGAAAAATAGGACTAAAATAAACTTGGAAAACAAAGGTCATGACAAATTTGGTAATGAGCGACAACATAAACATTGACAACAACACCATACAGCAAGTACATACATATAAATATCTAGGACACGAACTTAAAATTGGGAGAGACAACCAAACACACGAAATAAACAGACGAATTGGTCTGACCTGGGCAGCTTTTGGCAAGCTGAATTACATTCTAAGATCAAATGTCCCAATGTGTTTAAAAAGAAAAGTGTACAACCAGTGCGTCTTGCCAATGCAAACATATGGAGCGGAAACTTTGACATTAACAAAAAATCAGCTAATAAGTTAAGAATAACACAACGAGCCATGGAGCGTGCAATGCTGGCGTAAGCCTCAGAGAACACATAACAAATGAGGAAATTCGAAGAAAGTCAGGAGTCCAAGACGTCATTGAAAGAATCACAACGCTGAAGTGGAACTGGGCGGGTCATCTAGCGAGAATTCGAGATGGTCGGTGGACCAAACACATTATGGAGTGGAGGCCCAGAGAGACCAAACGAAGTCAAGGAAGACCACCGACGAGACGGACTGATGACCTGAAACGGATAGCAGGAAATTGGATGCGAGAGGCACAAGAACGACGCAACTGGAAAAGCTTAGGGAGGCCTTTGTCCAGCAGTGGACGCAAATGGCTGTATGATGATGATGATGATGAGTGGCTTGAATATAGTGTGAAGTTAGATAAAGCGTTCTGCTTTGTCTGCAGACATTTTCGGCATTCTGCAAATATTCGAGATCAAAATGAAAAGTGTTCGATTAATGGGTTCAGTAATTGGAGGAAACTAAGTGAGTCGCTGAAAAACATGACACCTCTTTGGCTAACAGTGACTGTATGCAAAGGTTTGTAGGCTACAAGCATTCCTTGAAGGCCGGAGATGTTTATAAGAAGCTAACCATACAACATGAAGAAATGATAATACAGAACCGAGATTATATGATAAAATTAATCGACATGATTTTATACTTGACACGTCAAGGGCTGCCACCGAGGACACCGAGAAGACGCAACATCTACTAACCGAGGAAATTTTCTGGAGTTGGGTGAACTTATGGCAAAACATGACACGAATTTTTCGATGCATCTAGACAGACATATCAGTTATTGCAGCTCCAAAATACAAAATGAAATAATAAGCATCGCATCTCAACTTGTTATTGAACAGATTGTAGAAGAAGTGCGGCAATGTGGTTTTTTTTCGATAATGGTTGATGAAGCTAGGTGCTACAAACAAGAACAATTGTCCGTGGTAATCAGATATACCGTAGGCTTGGAAGTTGAGGAACGTTTTCTTGGTTTCGTAGATTGTTCTTCTGCTAGAGATGCCGAGAGTTTAAAAATACTTCTTAAAAAGTATCTAAGTAAATGCAGTTTGTTGAATAACGCCATATTAATTGGTCAATCTTATGATGGAGCCAGTGTTATGTCTGGGAAACACCAAGGACTGAATCCAAAATAAGGGAGGATCATCCACAAGCCATTTACTTTCATTCATGGGAAGTCTTAGCAGTACCAGGTGGAGTTGTCGATATGGAAATTTCAAATCCCTTTTGAAAAATTTCCAAGCAATTCGAAATGCTCTGGATGAGGAAATTGAACAAGGGCGAGACAAAAATTATGTAGAAGCACTTGGAATACAGGCATCAATGATAAAGCCACAATTTATCGTTTATTTGTTCGTCTGCCATTCAGTGTTAATGGTCGCAAATGTACTGAGTAAATATTTTCAGAGAAAAGATGCCACACTAGGTCAGGCTAGTGATATCATAGATAGCACTATAAGTAGCTTTGAAGAGAAGAGGAACAAATTTGAGGACCTGTGGAGTGAAATAGAAAAATTCTCAGGAGAACAAGACATTTGTTTGGAGCCTTTAAGGATTTCAAAAAAGGAAGCAACCACAAAGGCTTAATGAATATCTATCTGACTCAACCCTGGGTAAATCATCTCTGATCGACATACCTGCAAGAACTACAGCTCCCGAATACTGGAAAGTCAACATTTACTACCAAGTCATGGACAACGTGATTGGCAATATGAAAAACGATTTGAAAATCTTCCCTTGCAAGATCGATTGATTCCTTTATGAAGCTAGATTTGGATCAAGCATTTGAGTTCGTCGCCAATTATCAGAGGGCCTTCAATATCGAAATCTCAACACTTCAAGCTGAAGTTTTAGTGATACGAAATTTATTCAAAAATAAAAATCTTGAAATCACGTTGGAAATTCTAAAAGTTCAAGTGAAGGGGGATCTGACTCCAAATCTTTACAAATTACTACATATTGCTGTAGGCCTTCCAATCAGTTCAGCTGGTTGCGAAAGAAGTTTCTCCGCTATGAGGCGGATAAAAACATGGCTGAAAACCACAATGGTACAAGATAGATTTTTAAATTTATCACTTCTCTGTATCGAAAATGCTTTAGTTAAGCAGAAATTGTCGGCTGAACAAGTTCTCTCTGTTTTTATAAAAACAGATAGAAAACTAAAATTAGTTTGAAGTTTTTTTTATTCATACTTATATGTTATATTTCCTAAATAAAATGTGAAAACAAGAAAGTCTTTTACTTAAAGTAGGTATATGACAAACCATGATGATGAAAACCAGAACGGTTTAAAATTGAGAGTGAAAACAAGATTGACGTAGTTTTCATGCGCATGCATCTATAAAAAATTAGTGTGTACGCCCTAACAAAATTTTTATACGCACCACTCCCCAAAAAGAGCCAGTGGGGCCTGGCCCCCCCCCCAGAAAAATTTTGTAGTTTCGCCACTGGGGGAGGAGCACAGGGATCAACTCTCGTATTCTGTGTTCTCGCGTGATTGACAACTTCTCCCAAACTTATCCAAAACTTATTGCGTTAACGGCTTCCCTCTCTCACACACAATAGCCAATTCTCATAATTTTCTCATTTCTCATTCTCATAAGTTCTCATAAACAATATTACACGATTCTCCAAAACTAACCGTGGCGTCATCTTAATTTTATCTAAGGAAATACCTAATACAATGTTTTCCTGTACAATTCTCATTCACACAATCCTAACTTTGCATTATTTATACAATACGATACGAAATAATACGTATTAGGCTTAATACTTCCAAATACTCTTACACTGTGGGCACCCTGTACAATTTAAAAAACTTTCATGATGGTAATTGTTTAATTGAATACACGCGGTTTTTATATTTGACGAGTCACGAAAAATAATTAAGTTAAAAATATCCGTATAGCGATTGATTAGCCCTTTCCTTTGCTAATACAACATAGACATAAGAAAATTATGTGTTGGCCATGTCAGATTTTTAAATGAGTTTGTTTTTTAAATTTGCTGCTTTTACGATTTCTATCAGCGCACACGAAATACTTTTGTTAGCTACCAATTTCCTTTATTAAACATTAACAATCGCAAAAAAAAAACACAGAATTAAGGAAAAATTATTTATAACGGATCTTAGGTACCGATTTTCTATGATTAGTAGGGGATATCGGGGCTAGTTGGCCCACTTTTTACATGCAAATTTTTATTTTTGCTTAGGAATCATACAGAATATAACTTATAACTGTGCAGGGAGCTTATATGTTTTGACTATTTTAATCTTCTTCGGTATCGCTCCCTTAAGGGGTAATTAATATTTCTTTCATGGTTTGAAAAGGCGCCAACTTACCCCCAACCCGGGGTAGGTTTGCACATGCACCGGAGTAGGTTGTCATATGGGAAATTTCATGCATTAGAGCTCCTAGACCGTTCTTCATTTTTGTTCCTAGCTCATCGTAACTAAACTTCAAGAGAACGTTTCAACGCTTTTATCATTTCTTTTATTTAAGATAAACGTTTTAAACAAGAATAACGCCAGGAAAAAAATAAAATGTATATAATTAGTCAGTCATTAACTGAATGCAGTTATCGCAAACATAGTTGGGGCCACCCTCCGTGCATTGTTCGTGTGGCCTCTTTACTTCTTGTACATTCGTTCATCCGATACGCTGTTTGAATATTGATCCAGACAAATCAAGCAAAAAGTGTCGTCATCATCTTCCGAATCGCTTGAGGCAGCATAAATTCGAGTTTTTCTATTTTTCGTTTGTGGCTGCGCGTGGGAACAGGCTTCATAATCTTCTTCCCTTGTTTATCGTTGAAAACTTGCTTTTTGACCTTCTTGGTACTACTTGCTCCTTGTATGGCTCCAAATCATTTTTAACAGGAGTATCTGCGAGGATCCTAAACCGCGAGAAAATTAATTTCCTCCAATTCGATAACAACTAAAAATTTTAATAGAAACTTAAACTGTTCATACTGTAATAAAGCAGGACGTATAATTTATACTTGCAATATCAAAAAATTCAATTTATAAAATGTAGCAGATATGCTTTAGCTGTTTAGGTCAACATTCTCAAAAAATTTTTTTACTGATTCCAACGATCTAATCTAATCTAACAAACTAATTCAAGTTCAAATCAAACTCTTAATTCTGAAAACCTATTTATACAAATTGTCGCAAACCGAAAACGATCAGGCGTCAAATTCTAGTTTTTCTCAATCTAACTCTTTTATATCACAAAGTCTAGTTAATAAACTACAGTACCAGCCTTACAAAACTGGAATATGTGCTACTATTTGTGACAAATTGAAGATATAAAAATTCATTGTAATTTTGGCATAAATCAAAGCTTTAATATTTTTTGTGCAATTCTTTCAAAACTTCCGCAGTACCAAATAATGATCAATAAATTGAATATTCCAAAATAGTTATTATCGTAACTAGTGCGCTGTTTACACATTTCTTGGTGCAAGGCCGTTCTTTTTTACCCGAGGCGTAGCCGAGGGATAAAATATAATGCCGAGCACCAAAATTTTGACAGCGCACGTGTTGCGAACAAAATTTTTTGTAATCATTTACATAAAATTCGAAAAAAATTAAATTTTGAAATATTTGATGATAAACAAATTAAATACACAAACAAAAAAGTTTATATATTTAGTTATAAACCACTTTTTTGTTTATGTATTACAAGTGACGATTACAAAAAAGCTTTTCCTAGCGGACAATAACTTTAATATCCCCTCTGACATTGACATATTGTTGGGCTTAGATGCTTATACTGACGTTATTGTTGAACTCAGTAAAAATCTTCCTATATTACAAAAAACTCAACTTGGTTGAGTGATGGCAGGTCCGGTGCCAAAACAATTAACTGTTTCACATTTATCTCTCCCAAAAAAGTTGGAGTTGATTTTGGAGGACCTCTTCGTATTAAATCTTTTCGACTACGAAAATCCCCTCTAATTAAAGCAGTATTCGTTTTCATGGTTACAAAGGCTGTGTACATTAAAATGGTTGCAAATTTTTCTTCTGATGCCTTTATAATTACTGTTAAGAGGGTTATTTCTAAGAACGACCGCAGGGAGTGCTGCATTTAGTGCAAATTTGGGAACAGGTGAGGTACAAAGTTTTTTGTAACAAATAAATTAATAAAATTAAAACAAGTAATTTAACATTGTTTGGTTTTTTTATTCTAAATGGATTGGTAGCATCGCCGGCATTGTAATGTTGCATTGTTGTTATGGTTACATGTCAACAAAAATTCAAATGTTAAGTCGCCATTTTCTTAAAAAAATATTTTTGTTAAATTTGTGAAAAATGGATGATTACCAAGAAATTATATCAAAATATTGCCTTGTCGCATCCGTTATATCATCAGCATTTCAATTCTGCTACCAACCATACAACGTAATTACCCTAGTTTCTGTTGAAAAGTAAAAAACACCGCAGTGTGGGAAAACAAGGTTTCGGTACATCAGAGTAACCGGGAAATACCTATTTTAAAGCTATGAGTACAACATGAACTTTATGCTTTTTTCAAAACTAAAGATAATTCTAAATCAATTTCAGACTTACCTTTAAATGAAACTACCTGGAAATTCATTACTACAAATTCATGACATTGGGGTGGAATATGGGAAGCCGCAATAAAAAAAGCAACGTACTACATGAAATACAGGTAACTTAAACTTTACATTTGAAGAAATTTCGACAATGCTCAATAGAGGTAATCATGAACTCAAGAACATTGTGTTCTCTATCTAGTGACCCCTCTGATTTAAGTAGCTTTACATCAGGCCATTTTCTAGTTTAATGGCATATCCTGACAAAAACGTTACAAGTATATCAGAAAATGGACTTTCCCTTTGTCAAAGAATAATACAGCTACTACAAAGTTTCTGGAAACGTTGGTCTAATGAATATCTTAATCGTCAGTAAAACAGACCTAAGTGGATTAAAGTTAAAGAAAATCTTAAAGTTAATGACATAGTTTTACTGAAAGACGATAACGTAGGTCCACTCAGATGGCCTTTCGCCAAAATAATAGAAACCTTCCCCGGTAAAGATGACAAAGTTAGAGCTGCCAAGATTCAAACGTCCGATGTTAAATTTACTAGGCCGATAACAAAATTATGTCATTTACCAAGCCAATTGTAAAATATTTTTTAATTTCCATTTCTGTTGAACCCAAGGTCTCGAGGGTAAAATGTTGAGATTTCATTTCTTTTAAAATAATTTATTCTTTGTGTTACATTTTGTAGTTCGTTTATTTTTAAAGGACAGGGTGTCCCATTTTCGGCATTTTTGCGTGGTATCTCCCTTATTTTTAAATATAGAAGGTTGCAGTTTTCGCGAGAGTGTGTTACATTATTGTTAAATTAAAGATGCGCTAGATGAATTTTTATAGCCCTTTTGGTTTCTGAGATTTCTGAGATTTGAGAGACCCCTCGTATCTCAGTTATATTTAAACTTATCGAAGAAGTTCAAAGTTATTCTTATAACATTTTTTTCGTAGAATCAAATAGTGTAGTCAATTCTTTTCTGGCACCTTCCATTTTTTTGTTATGGAGCAAATATATGTTTTTTTTTTAATTGAATACCCTGTATATTATTTCTTATATCTATCAGGCATAGTCTGAGCTTTTTAAAAATATACATTGTATACAATTATTTTCAAAAACAAGCTCAGAATTTAAGATGTTCTAAAATTTTCTTTTGTGTTCAATTAGTATGTAGTAGGCTGTGGTCAATATGTTTAGAAAAAAAAGTAAAATGTCAAAAACTTTACGGTTTTATCAGTTTTTGATTATTAGTAAAATATTTTTGTTGTCTTGGTGTTTCTATTTGACTATATTCTATATTTAATTTATTGCTTTACAGCAATGGCGGTTAGCGGTTTACGAAAATAATGAAAAGTATAACATGTTGGTTTGTTTAATACAGTCTAATGAATATCTCCAAGAAACTTCGGAATTATATTTACAAAGGTAACATATTTTGAGCGCTACGGTTAGGATAATACTTTTTTTGTTCATATTAGATATCTAGAGAGACGGCAACCTTTCCCAGACTTACTTGCCCGCCTTAAATAAAATTTAGTAGAATAAGGATAATTTATCAAGCCACGTCCTAAGACCAAGATAGAGAGAGAAAAAACAAAACGTACTGGGTTATGCAAAAGTCACGCTTTCATCATCTGGCAGGCAAATAGAGGAAGCAACTGGTGTATCCAAGTCTGACGCTCAAAGAATTTATTTTGAAAAAATATGAGTATCACCATTATAAATTCCACATAGTTCAACATTTATACTCCGGCGGTGCCGAGCGCAGAATGGTGTTTTGCGAATGGTATTTACAACAAACACATAATGATAAATCTTTTGGCAGACTCGTTATCTGGCCCGATGAATCTTATTTTTCAAGTGTGGGAATTTTCAATCGCCATAATTCTAGAAATTGGTCTGCAGATATTTTGTATTTAATTTTTGAGTGGGCACAACAAGGACGCTTCGGGGTTGGGATCTCGTTGTTCATGTTTGGATAACGCTTAGCTTAGCACAACTATGCGCTTACAAGGGCATTTTTAGACGATAACTTTCCTCAAACATGGATTGGCATCTACGGATCTGTAAGATAGCCCCCTAGATCTCCGGATCTTTCAATTTTGGATTTTTGCTTATTATTCTTTTTAACGCTATTCAAAGAATAACGAAAATATGCCAATTTTGCATAAGGGAAAACGGCCGTCATTTTGAAAATAATTTTTAAAAAACTCTTTGTTTTTTCATAATTATGTTTCTCTTTTGTTTTCTCTAGCCTATGAAATTCAATAATTTATAGTCTCAATTACACTAGGAAAACGCTTAGCAATAGGTTCACAGATCCCTTTTTGGCGCCCCAACGAGTGTCACTTTGTCTGTGAAGGGAACAACCTGTTTTCTTTGTTAGTATACTCCATCTATCAGGACTGCCACTAAAAAGAATATACAGGCGATTAATGCAGCAAAAGAATGTTATTGCACCAGGACAACATGATGCAGCACGAACACCTACAAGATTTAAATAATGTGCAGCACATGGTGAATATATTGCTGTAGGGTGCGTTTTTTGAATTCGTGCTTGCACTCCTTTATATTTTCCTGACATGTTACAGCCATTATCATAGGATTGGCCCCTACGATCACCCAGTTAACACCATGATACTGGAGTCTGCATAACATTTCATTCGCTATTTCCATTCCAGTTTTCTGGCTAAAGTCGGAAAATTCTATGAACCTTTCTCTTATGGCCCATTGTCTGGTTCCTTCCTCCTTAAAAACATATTGCAAAATCAATACATTTTGTTCAGTGTGAGCTACATCTATTGTTGCATCACAAACAATTGAAAAATAAATTGCTTTTGCTATTTCATATAAAATCACTTCTAATACTCGTTTTCCACATAGATTAATAAACTCGTTCTGAGTTTCATGTGAAAGGTCGTTTAGCTCCGCCATCTTGTCTATTTTTGACTTTCTTTAAATGTTCTTCAGAAGGGGGTCGTAATGTGAAATCAACTCAAGGCAACCAAGAAAGTTTTCGTTGTGCACGAGTCCGATTTTTTCATAATTGCCACGGAAAGGTAAACCACGTGGGCCCAAATAAATTGTAACGTCAAGAAATCGTTTCAGCAAGCAAATCATTTTATCTCTTTCGTTCTTTAACTGTTTTTGAAGTTCATTGTCAATTGCTCCATAGTGAGAAAAATCGAAATTCCTCGAAAACTATCAAAGATAGATATAGGATATATTTGACAAAAATGATAGATTTTTTAATCCCGAATAAAATGAAATAAAAATATATAGGTGTCAATTAAAAACTGATTTTTTAATTTGAGAATTTTCAAATTTGAATGGTTATAACAAACACCCTGTTGAAAATTAGAAATACTACTCGGTCTAAACGTTAGTATAATATCACTCATTTTTCACACGAAATATCAATTTTTTTATTGTGAAATAACGGAACAATTGCCCATTCATCAACCCCACGAAGATGACCATAATAATCTTTAAACGCGAATATCTCAGGAACTAAAACTTTCAGCCAATCTTTTGTATGACAAAATATGTTTGTATGGACACGTAGAATTAAAAACTAAAATCAAATACGGGGTGTTCTATTTAAAAATTATACTTTTCACGTCCTGCTTTTCTGGCACATGTATAACTTCCAATATTTTAAAAAAATGCACACTTCTTACCTCTACCCCATGGTCCATACTATATTTACACAAATAATTCTAGCATAAACTTACTTTACTCTATCGTTGGGACACCCTGTACTGATGACTATTTTCATGTTCTGGAAGTTTTCGATACAACTTTCGCCATGTTAATAGACTTGGATTAAACCCTGCTTTTGTAGTAAGAGCACTAGCTGTATGCTTCGTTTGCGAAAAAGACGAAAGTAGTCGATAAGTGCCACAAAACAATGCACTAGAGTATCGGAGTTTGCCATAAGCCAAGTTCTCGCTAATTATTCGCGCCCGTTCGGCGCATTCTTATAGAGTAGGTAAATTCTGAATGCACGACCTTCCACATCCTTGGGTTCCTCGGTTCCAAAGACTTGGTGTTAGTTAATTTTGAACTAGGTAATTTATCATCTTCAGTTGTATTTTGGTCACCTGGACTAGTGATAGCTGGATAAATAGAAATACACATACTCAGGAGTCAGTTATCGCTATTTTAGATAAGCTGTGAAATTTAATGAACATTTATTGAAATTGAAATCTTTGATAAATATCTTTTGTGTGTAAAATATTTTACGAATTCAACAATTTTCCCATATAATATGCATATATTTGAAGAAATATGTGTTAAAATAAAAATGTTTCCATATTTCTAGTATTTCATAAATATTAAAACACTAGACCTACGTGTACATTTATCACATTTATATGGACTTGGGCTTTAAAACATTTTTATGAACACTCGTGTGTTTTACATCACTAACCTTGACACGCTATGGATGAGTCATCCACTTCGATGTTTGAACTAGTTGAAGCCACTTCTTCAGTTCTCCGTCTCTTCCCAAAAAATGTTTGTGCACCAGATTTATGTCTATTACTATTCATTTTTCTTGGTAGGTAGAACTCGCACGAATTTATAAACACAATAACAATAATAATTATTGATCGTCACTCGTCAATGCAAGCAGACACTTGACAGTAATTATGCAAAGCAACTGGAAGCGACTGAGCCAACAACCAATTGAACACGAGCTGCAGCGAGAAAGCAATAGTGAGAGAGAGGTCGGTGCCTACTTTCCTCATGCGACGGCAAAAGCTTTGATTGCGTAGTGGCGGCGCCGAAGATAAGAAAATAACATTATTAACGGACCTACTTTGTGACATTTCTTATAATAATCTGTTATTCTACGTGTTTTAAAACAAACGTTCTCTTTAGTAGAAGACGGGCACTTGCCACTCCTTTTTTACGTCACAAGCCCGCTTCGCTTTTTACACATCCACGTGGGGGACCGGATTTTCCACCCTTATTTTTACACGCTTACGTGTGAGACCGCATTTTCAACCCTTATTTTTTATATACCACGTGTGAGACCGGATTTTCCACCCTTATTTTTTACTCGCTTACGTGTAGGACGTGTATTTTCACCCCTATTTTTTGCACATCCACGTGTAAGACCGTGTTTTCAACCCTTATTTTTTCAGGCTTACGTATAGGACGTGTTTTTTCACCCCTATTTTTTGTACATCCACGTGGGAGACCGTATTTTCAACCCCTGCTGGAAATTTTATCCCTAATTATTTTTTATACGTGTACGAGTGAGACAGGATTTTCCACCCTTATTTTTACACATCCACGCGCGACACTGTGTTTTCAACCCTAATTATTTTTACTCGCTTACATGAAGGACCGTATTACCCTTATTTTTACTATTTCTTTTGGGGTTAAACCTTATGGCTGTATTAAGGACCTTTTGACAGCCAGGACTTTTGCTAACGTGAGGGGCTGGTCCTGGTCTTGGCTTAGAACTGTATTTAGGGGTGGGGGGCTGTATGTAGAGCTAGGGCTGGAACTTAGGGCTGGTCTAAGGATAAGTCTTAGAGCTTGGTCTTGGTGGTGGAGCTAGGGTTGGAGTCAGGTCTTGGTGGTGGAACTAGGGTTTAGAACTGTATTTAGGGGTGGGGCTGTATGTAGAGCTGAGGATAAGTCTTAGGGTTATTTCTGATAGTATTAAGGTCCTTCTGATAGTTTAGCCCCGGAGGCTGGGCAGACACATACGCATACAATAATTGCATAATTAATAAGATATTATTATTTAGTCTATTGCTTTAAAAGGGTTAAATGTTATTGGAGAAAACGTTTCTAATAAGGAGATGAGATAGCATCTGTGTTAAGGATTGATCTTGCGTGGGGGAATTTGAATGACAGTAAAATTTAATTATAGAACACTTATTTTTATAGTCATAATTAAAAAAAAAATCCTCAGTGAACTATAAAAAAAAATTACTGACACTCCTAATGAAACAATTTTTTTATTAAGTTAATTAATCACATTAACAGTTTGTGTTTTCTAAAACGCATATTAAAAACATAGTTTACCTGCATTGAAATAATATCCATCCGTCCGCTAAGAATGTTGTACGCCTTAATATTTTTTAAAGAAACTTAATGCTTAGATGTTAACTGTAATTAAAAAATCTGTAAATAAATAAAAGGGTTAACACCACACTTACCAGATCTGTAACGTTGTAAGGCACTGATTTACGAGTGAAGTTACTGTTTTTTATGCTTCATGTCAAACTAAAGAACAACTTTCTAGATTGTGTAAAAACCACCTATAATTAGAGTATAAAATATACAATCTTATCATCTTTATTGCACTTGCAGCAACATGCATTTACCTCTCTCTTAAAATAAAATTGTTTTGAAAATATTCGTATACGGACACACAAAGTGTTTTTATAAAAAACCATATTAAGTGTTTGGAATGTTTAAAATTCCATAACATTTTGTAGTAAGAAATCACTGTTCACGTTTACTTTTAACTAATTACCGTGTAATTATATAACTTTTGTTTAATTTAATAGTCTAAAAACCAATATAAATGTTTAATATAATTTCTAAAAAATATTATTAGAGTTGATACGCCGTTTTATTTCAAGTAATTGTTTTCAATATATATAAAATGTGTAAGTGGACCTGTATTATTTGTTGTAACCTTCTACTTACATAAATTCAACTTATACACGAATTAATAACGACCTCCACTAGTTTATAACACAATCGCTATGTAGCGTGTTTTTTATTTACATCCGTACTTCTATAAACTATTAATGCTCCATTTTAATAGGGTGATCAACTATCTGAAAAAGGTTTACTGTTAAAGTATACGATGAAGATCGTTTGAAGCAAACCCTGTATTATTCTTATATATTTCAAAAGTACTAGTATAATTAACATGAAGGTTTATAAATCTACATCCAGACGAGGAATCAGTTTTAAACACAAAGAATTTATCTGTAAGGGGTAGACAATGCTATTACATAAGACGTTTTTACAAAAACGTGGTTATTCCACATTGAGAAAATTGTTAGTCATGAGAAACAAGCTGGTCTTGAAGTTAGTCTTGAAGTTAGCTAGTCATAGGTTTTGAAGTTTACCTTGAAGTTGGCCTTGAGCAACTTTTATAAAAAATGTACACCTGAGTTTAAGTTGACGTATATTGGTTTATGAATATTTTTATTATTCTAAGAAAAAATGTTATTAAAAAATGTTTTCTATTAATTACCCTTTGTAGACTATATGTTTTATCTATACACGAAATTTTATTTCACAACAGCATACTCATTCTACCTTGAGAAAATTGTTAACCTTGAGAAACAAGTAGGTTTGAAACTCAAACAACTTCCTGTTACCACTCTCGTCAATGTAGATAGAGGTCCAATGCTGGTCTGGTTTGTTTGCAGGATCCGTGTTCATGATAATCGTGCACGGTCGAGGTGCGTGTCTGGGTAGTTGATTAGAAGCACATACAAGTCGAAAACACATTCTTCTTGTGGCTTGGGGTCGATTTCAAGCATCTCAACACATCGGCCGCATACATCTTTGTGGATTTTTTATCAGATGGGATTAATAGCAACGTCAACTAAACGTTTCTAAAAATGTCTAATTTGAAAATAAGAGTGACGTAATCTAATTTTATTTGAAATTTCATGAGAGTATCATCATCATCGAGATTTTGAGATACTACCATCTCATCGTCTTCACCTTGAACGATTATATTGTAACCTATAAAAGCAAGCTAATAACCCTAATAGTTTATCAGACATTATTACATGGACATGAGGTTAGTCCTAAATTAAATGGTTTCAACGCTGCTCTGGGAATGCTGTACACACTTAAAACCTTTAAGTCTGCTCGCCGAAGTTGTACCGTATTCACTTTCTTCAATTTTTATCTGCACTCTGTTTCGAAGCTGTAGTACGTTTTCTAATACATAAACCGAATCTTCAATACTGTGATACGTGTAGCAGCAAAACACATTAGCTAGTTAGTTTCACCTCTATATTACTTTACATGCAAGCCTGATCTTATCATAAATAAATACATCTGTCAAAAAAAAGCTGATTAAACATAACTCCACGGCCAGGTATAGCAAGCAACGCTTCCAATTATAGCTCTTAGTCAACACAATAGGGCCTACAACAACTACATACAATCGACTAGCACTGCTTTAGCACGAGGATCAAACGAAAAAACACGCACGCACCCACGTACACACACGTTCGCACGCACGCACGCACGCAAGCTCGCACGTACGCTCGCACGTACGCACGCACGTGCGAACGCTCGACGTACGCACGCACGCTCGCACGTACGCACGAACGTACGCGCGCTCGCACGTACGCACGCTCACACGTACGCGCGTTCGCACGCCCGTACGTACGCTCGCACCACGCACGCGCGCGCACACACACACACACACACACACACACACACACACACACACACACACACACACACACACACACACACACACACACACACACACACACACACACACACACACGAGAGAGCGAAAACACGCTAAAGCGAAAAACTTGTAAACTTGCAAACATGAATCAAGACGGTGGAGCACCGCTAGAAAAAAACAGGTATATTAACAAAACCGAAGGAAAGCTTAACGTTTTGAAAATATATTATTATTATTATTATTATAAACAACAATACATCATTATTATTTAATAACATGCTTTATCGGTTTTCTTCTTCTTCTTGAACCGTGAGTCGTCCTCATCATCATCATCATGATTTTGAGATTTGCCTTACCCCTATCTCATCGCTCTTCTTTCTCTTCTGTGAACCATCATCTTGGATGTGAGATACACCCAGCTCAACCACGTCATCGCCTTTCATCATTATCTTGAACGGTTATGTTGTAATAGTTTATTAACAAGTCAGTAAAATCTCTAATGTCCGCTGATGTTGGCTCATAAACAGGAGAATACATTATAGTAATGCTCACTCGATGACAGTTACACTTTAAAGAGCGAAACACACGAGAAACGAGAACGCAGCTAGCCTTTGGTTTTGTGCGCAAGCGTGCTCGTCAATGTTCGGGTAGAATCGGACATCTTCGGGTTTGTCTGAAGTATTGACCTAATCACACTCTAACATAGCCCCTGGGATATGTTTATAAATCTAAACGCCTCTTTTATGGTCGAGGTATTTTCCTAAGACGCCGTCTCTTTTATTTTATTCTAGAGGCATTAATTACGCGGTAATAATAACACGTAACGGATTAGCATGAGGCCCCTTTTCGTCAAGGACCCGATACAGCTGTACCCGTAATCCCCCCTTGCGCTGGGCCTGACTAGGAATACTTGCCAGAAGGTAAGATAGTAAATAAAGAATATTATCTTAACGTTATGCGGTGTTTAACAAAGCAAATTCTTCGAAAAAGATCAGATTTGTAGAAAGAAAACTAATGCATTTTACTCCACAATACCGCACCATCTCACGAGGTTATCATTGTGAACGAATTTCTGGGCAAAAACTCAACAAATCTTATTGAACTACCACCGTATTCCCCTGATATGGCTCCGGCAGACTTTTTTCCTTTCCAAAACTCAAATTACCAATTCAAGGCACCCGTTTTCAGTAGATAGAAGACATAAAAGAGAATCTGCGACGAGAACTAAAGTCGATTCCTGAAAATGCGTTTAAAAATATTTTGATGATTAGATTATTCGTTCGCATAAGTGTATTATTTAGGAAGGGGATACAATAAATTTGAATGAATAATACATATTCTGTGTTTCATTGACCAATTCCTGGTACTGTTTTGACAGAATGGAAATAATTAATAGTTGAGAATTAAAGAATATCTTTTGAATTAAGTTTGACAGTATAATAATGTATGACTACTTACATGGATTCTGTTTTTAATAATTTTTAGCCATAGCCTACTACCTACTAATCGGACACAAAAGAAAATTTTAGTAAATCTCAAATTCTGAGCTTTTTTTTGAAAATAATTTTAACACAATTAAATATTTTTGGAACGCCCACATTATGCCTAATAAATACCGGGTGATTAATGGTGGATAGAGAAATAGTCAAGGGATCAGGTTGAAAATTTGGTGGCTTATATACATGGATATGCTCTCTCTTTTGAAAATATTTTCAACTGTGCAGTGTTGCCGCTTCCACAAGAAAGTATTAGCAACTTTAATAATTTAAATGGAGCACCCTGTGTATTATTTTTTTGTTAGATTCCCTATTGATCTCTTAATAACTTTTCTTAATATGTTCCTATACCTATCTGTTATCGTTTTCAAGATAATAAATTATTTCACTTTTTTTTTGAAAAACGTGGCTGTCAAAAAGGGTGTCCAAATCTAAGTCATAATAGTACAGGGTGTTTCAGAAATACAAATATTGTTTGTTCGGAAAGACGATAAAAAGTATGGTTTTTAAAATTTTATATCTGGTTCTAAACGCCCTTGAAATTGGCTATCTTTCTATGTGTTATGTTCCTATACCCATCTCGAACAGTTTTTGATGTATGAGCATTTATTTAGCAAAATTATCACAGATAACAATGGCATGAGTGTAAAAAAAACAAGCAAAAAATATTTAATTAGTTTTTAATAAATGTTCAAAATGTTGGCCATTGAGTTCTAAGCCTTTTAGAATTCGAGTTTTGACACCATCTAAATTTTGAAATGCGCGATACACCCGAGCCTCTAACGCTTCCAACGCTTCCTTTGAATTTAACAATGTGTTGTAAAAAATGTTTTTCAGGATACTCCAAAGGTAAAAATCAAGAGGAGTTAAGTCTGCAGACCTGGCAGGCCAATTCCAAGGTCCCAAACGCCTAAACCAACGATCTTCAAATATTCTCCGTATTTCCGCGCTTACTTCGGCAGTGCAATGAGCGGTAGCCCCGTCAAGCTGGTACCAGCAGCTGCGATACTGGGCAAGGGGAAGATTATCCACGAAATTTTCAACAAACGTAGTTAAAATTTCCAAGCGTTTTCTAGATGTTAAATTTTCATCGTACATCAAATATCGAATTTTGCCGTCCATCATTAAACATTAAACGTTTCCTGTTTCTTCTATTAAAAATTCCTTCGCGAGAAAATTTCGACTCATCACTACAAATAATTTTTCGTAAGAATTGTGGATCGTCCTGAGTATGAATTAATAAGTTTTCGCAAAACAAAACTCTTTGTGGATAGTCCACAGTCTTAAGAAATTGAACTTTCGTGTGCTTATAATCATGCATATGATGTGCAGACAGCATTTTTTGCACACAAAAAAAATTAAAAGCCCAAATCTTCTTTGGCACATCTTAATGAAGCTTCCCGATAGGCATGAAAATACGCTAAAACATTAATTTCATTGTTTTCATTGGACGTTACAGGTCTAGGTAGATTTCTGACTGCTTTCAAGGACGATCCAAAATGTTCGAAATTGCTTTGAATTCGTCTAAATTTCTTATTGTTCATTGACCGCAAATTTGGTTACATTTCATTAAATCTTCTACAAGTACGGCTAATAATCTTATCACACTGACCATGTAAAATAAATAAATTCATAGGTACTGCATTTGAATAGTGGTTTTCTTCCATTTTTCTTAACACTTTCAAGTAAACTTATCAATAATTACACCAACTCACGCGAAACTAAATGGAACATAGCAGAATGTAAACAAGTTCAAAACAGTTACCATAGGCTACTTGCCAAATTGATCCTCACACTCATGTCATTGTTATCTATAATAATTTTGCTAAATAAATGCTCATAAATCAAAAACTGTTCGAGATGGGTATAGGACATAACGCATAGAAAGATAGACAATTTCAACTTCTCACTAAATTTCAGGCGCTGATCTGTCAGAGTTCAAGACTAAGGACTCTTTTTGAAAGCCACGTTTTTCGAAAAAAAAAGTGAAATAATTTATTATCTCGAAAACGATAACAGATAGGTATAGGAACATATTAAGAAAAGTTAAAGTGATCCTTTGACTATTTCTCCATAAACGTCTAATAGGCCATCCACCATCAATCACCCTGTATAAGAAATAATATACGTGTTTTCTATTTAAAAAAAACATAAATTTGCTTCATAACTAAAAAACGGAAGGCGTTAGAAAAAAACTAAGTACGCCAATGGATTTTACGGCAAAAATTCTATAGAAATGCGTTTAACTTCTTTGATAAGTTTAAAAGTAACTGATATACGAGAGGTGCCTCAAAAGTGATACTTTTCAATTCCACCCTGTATCTGAAAGAGAAAATCAAAAGGGCTATGAAAATTCTGCTGGTGCCATCTTTAATTTCATAAAAAAGTAGCACATGATCGCGAAAACCGCAACCCTCTAACGTTAAAAACAGCAAGTGCCGAAAATGGGATACACATACAATATACGTATTTCGTGAGTTAACTTTGTTTGCTTACAACCATATTTATTCGTTTCGGATTGTTTTATAACAACTAAAATTCTACTTTAAACTCAGGCCGAAAAGAGACTGTGTCATGTGTTGTAACTGAACTTGTAAAGAAGTAAACAATTCTCTACTTTTTCTAAAATTCCTTTGGGTACAAAATAATTCTCGAAAAAAGTTCTAAAATGGGTACAAAAACGTTACGCTATACGAATTTACTTAGTGAGTTTCTGGACAAATTAATTAGCATCAATGCTATTAGTATTATAAAATCAAAATATATTAAATGTGTGTAACATCATATATTGCTAGGTAACAATAAGATAACAAAGTTACATGTCAAATAAAAAATACCCATTTTTTGTACTAAATTAAAACGTAATTATTAATTACTCCTACAATCCAGTTTACTGCAGTACTTCTCTCTAGAATGCTTTTAGGTAAAAGTGAACAATTTTTACAAATTTCTACTTTTGTCTTATTGGCTAGTTACAGAACAATAAATGACAAAATTAAAATCAGTGAATGAGCTTTAATGGATATTATTTTATAACATATTTATACTTCAATTTTTTTTAATTTCGGGGCACGTGTTAATGGAAATTCATGTAATACATTAAGGTAAAACCCTTCATAAGCAAGTGGGTAAAAAATAATTGTTTCATTTCCTTCCGCTTAAAAGTGCAAGTTAATTTAAATGTCCTCATGTAAACCAGACTTTACATCATTGAACGTTTACGTTCGGAAAATCCCGTCGCTATCCGGTTCCTGCAATGCTATATATATAAATTCACAGTTTGAAGAATAGATAGTGCTGTGTATCGAGTAAATGGTGGTTTATGTAGTATTGAGTAATATAGATGTATGACCGGCTGACACGCCTCACGACATTTTATACAATGTGTTCAATTTAGTGATACTATTAATCAAGTAGGCCGTATTTGAAAACCCTGTAGTGGTTGAAATTGATTTCATATAAAAATAAACCCCATAACTTCCGGTCCCAACGGTTTTTTTTTCTTTTGGATGAAAATCTCCATTCTGCATATACAGGCCTTCGGTGGTTAATTCTCGAACATTTAGTGTGTTTTTTTTAATTTTGTGTATAAGTGTACACGTACTGCTGAGATAATTCAATAATTTTTAGGTGAGTATCATAGTTATTTTAATACTAATGTTAAGGTAGGTGAAGCTCCACCCCAAACACTAGATAGGCTTTTATATAATTATATTAAATTATTGCATATTCTAATTTTAATTCATAACCTTCCGTCATACACAAAGCTTACAGTGTTCTGTATTATGCAAGCTGATTGATAAAATTCCTTGGAACTTCTTTAGTAGGGTAAATTTCACTACCTGTTGCAGCACTGCATTCTTGTGACATCTTCTGTAAAGGCATTATATAATTGCCCTAATTGGTGCAATTAATGTTTATTTTCGAAGCATGCGGAAATTGTGGTCAAATGGCAAAAGCGGATAACCGTTTAAAAAAATCAGCACTTACTCTGTATTTTGTGGGTCGACGCTGGTCAGCGGTACCACATTTGTGATAATCAGCTGATCAGAATAAACCGTGATTTAACTAAAAACTTTATGTAATTGAATGTAAAGTAGTTTTTGTATTGTTTGTGTATACAAACAAGGTTAACTGTTGTTATTTTTTATTGACACACTTTTCTAATGTTGTCAGCATTAATGGATCAAAGTGTTTAATTGGATCTTAAAACGGTTTTATATCTCTTTAAAGAGCATAATGCAACGACCAAGATTTACTTACGTTAGTTAATTAGACAAATGTTTGAATTACCTAGTAAGTTTTGGTGAAATATGATTTTGTGATTGATCTTTTTAGATTTTTTAGAAGAGCGTTTAATAAGTATCTTAAGAATTTGTTTTTATTTTCTCTTTGGAGTTCCTGCTTGAACTCATCTTTTTTCAGAAAATTATGAAACTGGTGAATCTTATGTTTAGTTATGTTTTTATTTGTAAATAGTTTTAATCGTACGTGAACATTTATATCCTGTATTGTAAAATTATGAATAGTTTGTAAAAAAAAAGAAAGAAATGATTTTGAACTAGCATAAATTTTCATAATTGACAGCAGCGTTTCTCAATATTGTACGAAATCCCACGTTCACAAAATTATCAAGAATTTCATTAGCTTCTGTTTATTATAAATTAGAAATGTTGAGACCAATCATTAGTAAGAACATATTTATTACTTTCCAATGAACAGGGTGTTCTCCCTATGTTATCTCAGAATCTACAACAGATAAAAAAAAGTTTTATTAAAATTTTTATATTATTTATACAGGGTGTCCCAGTAAGTCGGAGTCGATGTCAACTCGAAAAATTTAAATCGAGATACTTTTATCTAAAACTTGTATTTTTAATTTTGCATAGTTTCGGAGTAAAATAAGGTTATGTTATTTTTATCACCGATTATATGTATTTCACATCACAAAGGTTGTGATAAATGATCCAAATCATTAGAAACTTCTATTTTAAGACTGGGTATTTTTTATACACGGGTCAATCGAAAATATTTTGAATGAATATTTTGAAGTAGAATCCTTACTATACCCAGTTTGTTAAAAATTAATATTTAAAATAATATAGGTATTCTCTCTCTTTAGTATTTGCGTTTCAAGTTTAAGCTGTGTTTAGCAAAGTAAACCATTTCACAGTTAAGAAGGCTGCGATAGTGTGTTACTCGTATAATTCTTTTGATATTGTATGTTAAAAATATAATATTTCGACACTCTTTTCTAACATTTTGCATTGTTTCTGGTAAAATAATATTTTAAGTAGGCTTGTTAAAATAAAAATACTAAACACTAACTTAAATTAAATTCATGTATAATTATTATCATTAATTGTAAGATGGTTACTAAAGGCGTAATTGTCACTACTGGTCTAAAAATAATTTATTGAAAGTGAAAGAATTAAAAAAAAAACAAGATAGATCAAGCGTTAACGTCTGGTGTGCTATTATAAATAATGTAATATTGGGTCCTATATTTTTTAATGGGTATATGAATAGTAGGAGATATAAGCAAATGTTGGAAACCCAAATACCACAATCGCGCGTTCGAGCAAACCAGGTTTACCAGCAGGATAGCGCGCCGTATCACTGCACGGACTAAATTATAAATTTTTTTACTGAAAACTTCGACACAACTATGTGCAATAATGACACTATCTACTGGCCTCCAAGAGGCCCTGATCTATCCCACTTGACTTGACTTTGTGGGGTACATTAAAAGAAAGAGTTTACAAAAATAGGACGAACAGTATTGAAGAATTGAAGCAAAAAATTAGGAGAGAAATTGAAGCATTAAATAAGTCCGGTGCAGTGAAAAATGCCATTCAATCTTTAGAAACTAGATATACCACACGTATAGCGGTAACTTGTAAATTTTTTTTGTTTATTTGTTTGTTAGTTGTTTTAAATACGGTCTGAAAATTTAGTTGGTGCATCATTTTATAATAAAATATTTACAATATCTTACAATTAATGATAATAATTATACATGAATTTAATTTAGTTAGTATTTTTGTTTTAACAAGCCTACTTAAAATATTATTTTACAAGAAACAATGCAAAAGGTTAGAAAAGAGTGTCGAAATATTACATTTTTAACATACAAAATCAAAAGAATTATACGAGTAACACACTATCACAGCCTTCTTAACTGTCAAATGGTTTACTTTGCTAAACACAGTCGCCTTAATTTTTAAATAATTATTATATTACTAAAAACTGCCATTACCCTGACCCTAGGCCTACTCTAAAGCTTAAACTTGAAACGCAAATACTAAAGAGAGAGAGTACCTATATTATTTTAAATCATAATTTTTAACAAACTGGATATATTAAGGATTCTACTTTTCTTTTACAATTTTTTTAAACTAATCTCGTAAACTTAACAGTGTAATTTAACGGTTAAAATTTATGACAATTATTATTTTTATTATTAATGATCAAAAATTGTGATAAAAGCTAAGACACCTAAATTTACTCCGAAACTAATGAAAATGTTTAAATAAGTGTAATTACAAAAAGTTTATTATTTTTAATATAGAATCTAAATATGCAATAAAATGTAGGGTGTTCCATTTAAAAAATCCAAGTTTTTTTTCATTCAAAATATTTTCGATTGACCCGTGTATAAAAAACACCCAGTATTAAATTAGAAGTTTCTAATGATTTGGATCATTTATCACCAGCTTTGTGATGTGAAAGATATATAATTTACCTAATTTTTAATTTTTTTTTGTCTATAGCAATAAGTTTTTTAATAGGGTGATTTTGTGATAAAAATAACATAACCTCATTTTACTCCGAAACTATGCAAAATTAAAAAAAAGTTTTAGATAAAAGTATCTCATTCTCTTGAGGAGAATCCAAATGTGTAATAAAATACAGAGTGTTCCATTTCAATTTTTCGAGTTGACATCGATTCCGACTTACTGGGACATCCTGTATATATAAAAAGTAAATAACTTAAAAATTTTAATAAATCCAAACAACTTTTATATAAAACTTTTTTTTGTATGTTATAGATTCTGAGATAAGACATAGGGACATCTTACGTGGAACACCCTGTACATTTAGAATAGTGCGTGAATATTTTGTTACCCTTATTGTGCCGGATATGCTTTAGTTAAACGCATAGCTCACTTTTGAAAAAAACATTTAAATTAGAAAGTTCCATCCTACTTCTAAAAATTCTATTAACTATATTCATACCTAATTAGCGTTAATTAAACTTTGGATATTTCCCTCAACAGTTTACAATATCACGATTTCGCTAAACAATCTTTTAAAACCCCCTTAACGATAATTATCTTATTTGTCATTAAGTATTTTCGTTAATTTTTAAAACCAATTCCAATTAAAATTTGAAAACTCAAACATCGTTAATCACAAAGCAAACAGTTTATATGACTAGAATTAATTTTAATCAGTAGAATGCCATCTTTAAAGAGATATTACAACTGTAGTAGGTTAAAACGTTTTTGCGTTCATGAAACAGAAAATTCTGGCCTAAATACCAAATAAAATAACGGTTTTAACATAATCGACGTAAAAAATTTTCAGCTGAACGACGTGTATTTTTGCATATTTGGATTATGTGGATTTACATTACAAAGAAAAACGAATCTTCATTTTTTTTTAATTCTACAACTTTTTTCCAATAAGTATTAATGAATGAAGTTGCACTAGTGGACGCGTCTGAAGCACCCCGACAAAGAGTTCTAATTAGAGTTCTAGCTTCCTTTTAAAGAGTTGAGAAGTACTTTATATAAAATAAAGAGTTCCTCTCATTAACGGTTCCAAATTTTAATTTGAAAAATGGAGTTCTAGCATTATATCGAAAATCGAGATCCAGTAGTTCTGACGAGTTATATTACTATATTTTCAAAAGTTCTAAAGTTCTTGGTATGAAAAAAATTTTTTTGAAAATTAAAAAAAAAATGAACGTCTTTGAAAATTCAATTTTGACATGCAATAGTTCCAATCAACTTTTGATGTTCTTTTATTCCTTCCTAAGAGTTCTCGCTAATTAAAAAAAAATTAAGTATAATAAAAAATGAAAAAGTTACAGACCTGTTACTTAAAAAAAGAAAATGTTAATAAAAAATATTCTAATCCTTCTCGCTGCAGATTTGGATAGCATTCGAAAAGTTCTGCAAGAAATTCTAATCATCGAAAGCGATCCGATTAATATTTATAGAATTATTGGACTTTAAACAATTGCATAGCTTAAATTTTCTAAGTATCGACGAGAAATATTTTGAAGAGTTCCAATAGTGCCAAAATAGTTCTCGTGTAGTTCTCGATATGCACACTGCCTTTCTAACAGTTAAGATTAGTTATATAATTTTTTTAAAAATTAATTTATCCGACTTGAAAAATCTGGGACACTGGAACTGTGGCAGGATCTGTAACAAACAAAATACACCCACGTACCACACAAAATTAGAAAACACCGAACGCGTTTCGATAGCTACGCTATCATCATCAGCGGTCGACTAGCCTATTAGTCTTTAACTTTGGTGCTAAACGCAAATTTTTTTGTGTAATACATTAATTATTGATCGGATTGCTTTCAGTCGCTTTCTGAGTACTATCCAAATCTACAGTGGGAACTATTAGAACCTTTCAAAATATTGTTCATCGATACTTTGAAAATTTAGGAGGGTATAGATGAGACGCTGGTCGATTTTCAAGAGTTCTGATTATTCTAAAACAGTTCTCGTATAGTTCTGAACATGCACGATGCCTTTCCAAATAGTTCCGATGAAAAAAATTAATTAGATAGGTAATTACTTCCACATCCAACGGATGGGAAGTATAATTACTTCCACATCCAACGGATGGGAAGTACTGTATCGCTAAAAAAAATTTCAAAAATTTGTATTTACTCAATCGCTTTAAAATGTTCGAAAACGTCCGAAAACAAAATTTGAATAAAAAAAAATGTATGGGCATGGGGAAAGGAGTAAAATCGAGGGTAAGTACCCCTTTTGCAAATTTTTATTGTTTTAGATTTTTTGCTTTTAATATGTGATTAGTAGTATAATAGAGTCTTTTTTGTCCCTATAATTTTTCTGTACAACAAGCGGTTTACAAGATATTAGCAAAAAACCGTTACTTTAAAAAACCGGTTTTTCCTAAATGTCTCCGGTGCTACTTAACATATTCAAAAAGTGAAAATACCATTAGATAGGAAATAAAAAATTTCTTACAAATAGTTTTTTTGCAATTTTTTCGACCCGTCCATACGATTTTTTTAAATTTTAGTATTACAAAATCAAATTTCTTGTAATTTTTTTGTAAAGTTAATCGTTTTCGAGTTATTTACAAAAAAACCGATTTTTTAATGTGGAAGTATTGATACACTTTGCAGCGGTTTTTTTTAACAATTAGTAAAAAAATAGCCCATTTTTCGGATAAATATTCATTTAAAAAAAAATTATACAATTTTAACATCGAAACTCTTCGGAAAGGCATTGTGCATATCGAGAACTGCACGAGAATTATTTTTGAACTATTGGAACTCTTCAAAATAAGTAGTTATCGTCGATACTTTAAGCTATGCAATTTTTTAAAGTCTAATAATTCTATAAATATTAATCGGATCGCTTTCGGTCATTAGAATTTCTTCTAGAACTTTTCGAATACTATCCAAATCTGCTGCGAGATTAGGACTCTTTAAAATATTTTTTGTTAACGTTTTCTTTTTTTAAGGAAAAGGGCTGTAACTTTTTCATTTTTGATTTTCTTTTTAATTAGGGAGAACTCTTAGGAATGAATAAAAGAACATCAAAAGGTGATTGGCATGTCAAAATTGAATTTTCAAAAATTTTTAATTTTTTTTTTAATTTCCAAACAAACATTTTTTCACATCAGGAACTCTAGAACTTTGCCAAATATAGTAATTTAGCTAGTCAGAACTACTGGATCTCGATTTTCGATGTGAAGTGATCACCCCATTTTTCAAATTAAAATTTGGAACCGTTAATGCGCGGAACTTTTTTTATTCTTTATAAAGTACTTCTATCTAAACTCTTTAAAAGGAAGCTAAAACTCTAATCAGAACTATTGGAACTATTTGTCGAGTCACTAGTGGTTTAGTTTTTATAAGAAAACGTATATTGATTAGGGACGTTCCATACTAGGACGTTTCATACCTGGAACCATTCATACTCAGGTTTTTGAGATAGTTTTTGAGAGACGTCTCTACCTAGCCTTCTTCTCAAATTTCAGAATCCTAAACATCTGTCAAATTTGTGTGAAGGATTCTGGTGAAGGCATAAATTAATAAATTGTTATCCCTTTTATTACCCAGGTAGCTAAGCAGAATTTCTGCGCCTACAAATAATTATATGATATTTGATTGATTCTAAATTGCTCTGCCATCTTTGATAAAAAATAAGTGTTAATTAAGAGCGCTTAATAAAACAATTAAATTTAATTTTAATCTAAAATTGAAATAATTCTATAACAATTTTTCTTAATACTATCTACGTTTAAAAATAATATAATAAAAGCATTAAACAGGATAACAAAAAAGAGGTACTTCTATACACTATGTTTAGAATTTTTGAGACTAAATTATTGGAATCTTGTATTTATCTTGTTCTCTATTTTTATGTTGTATCAATGGCGAGCGACGAATTGTAAGAAAATTTTGTGTTACAATTTGACTACCCTCTATTTGGGCAGAAAGTCTCAAATAATTCTGAACGTATAAGTACAATAGTTATAATAGTATAATTATCAAATTATTAGGTACACCGCGTGTCGTGTGAAGCTGGCCCCCCAAGTTGAATATTTCGTAATTAATTAATGGCATTCGATTGATCACTTATTGACCACAAATGACCACCAACAACTTTCATTGAGCACCCTCTGTTAAAAAGTTATTGCAAACATAAGTTTTTGGGGGAGGGGGCAGCTTCATACTTGCCCCTCGAAATCGAAAATCGTTAATTTTTATTACTCTATCTGATTGATCATCGTTTGACCATGAATTCGATTTATTTCACCACCTTTCAAAAAAAAAAAACTAAAATATATTTTTATATTCATTATAAGAAGGCATGGTCAATCCTCGAATATGCTTTTTGAGGATTGACCACCCTTCATTTCCTATGAATAATCATCCAGAAGAACAATTAGTGCGTTTTGTTTAATAATGTAATATTTCGAGTTTGGACACATGGTCAATGCTTGTATGTGCATTTTGAGGATTGACCATCTTGTATTTCCTATGTAGTCATCCAGAAGAATAAATATTGCATTTTGTTTAATAATAATGTACTATTTTGAACATTGAGACATAGTCAATCCTCGAATATGCATTTTGAGACATGGTCAATCCTCGAATCTGCTTTTTGAGAATTGACTATCTTTTATTTCCTATGAATATTCATCCAGAAGAACACGTAGTACATTTTGATTAATAATGTATTATTTGGAATTTTTGGACATAGTCAACTCGAATATGCTTTTCAGAGATGGTCAATCCTCGAATATGTCAAACAAATCGAATTCATGGTCAATCATGGTCAAACGATGGTCAATGAGAATCAAAGTTGGCGATTTCGATTTCGGGAGCAAGTGTGAAGTTGCCCCCCCCCCCAATCTTATTTTTTCAATAACTTTTTAATAGAGGGTGGTCAATGAAAGTTGTTGGTGGTTATTTGTGGTCAATAAGTGGTTAATTAATTAATGGCATTCGCATTAATTAATTACGAAATATGCAACTTGGGGGGCTAGCTTCACACAGCTGTTACTACCACTTTTATTTGTTCAACATTCTTGTAATTTAGGTACAACATGAAGAAAAATTGGAAAATGTATTATTACATACCTATGTATGTATTAATAATAAAAATTCAAGCCCTAATTTTAAAGATCAAAAATATGTAACGTGAAGTACCTACCCTGCAACCAAAATTTTGTTTTCGAAGCATCCCCTAATCATAAATTCTTTTTCACCAAAAAAGTTTTTCATTGTACTCTAAAAGGTTGTTTGATATTTCCAAATTGACTTTGAATTTGGTAATACCAGTCATAGCTTTTATTAATTTTTAAAAAGCCATCTTTTTGTTTCCAAAAAGTTATAACTTTTTTTTTCAATAGCTTCGTCAGGTGAATATTTTTGTTTAAATGCCGTATATGGGCATTTTATTTCCACTAAGGAATTATTTCCTTGTATTATTCCATCTGGTGAAGCGCCTAGAAAGAATAATTTATTGTGAATAAAAAGGTCACTGGCGACAATCTTTTGGTTAATTTTAGTTTCCAATTCCATCTTTGCCTCCACGTCATGGTTGAACGATGGAACTTTGGATAACACATAGGATCTATATAGTATTGATTTGACAGTTCCTACAGTGTTTGTTGTTCGCTTTAACTTGCAGACTTTTCCAAAATTTGAAGCAGTTATCAATTTCCATCTTGGCGTTGGTTTACGGTTCTTCTTTCCAGATCATGTATTTCGGCTACAGTTTTCTTTAATTTTGTTAAAAATTCTCTTTCCTCTTCCATGTATATGTCCTGTGGCATATCAGTTTGTTGTGTGTTTCGCCATAAGATCTATCAGCTCCGCTAGCTGGAACCTGCCTTTTGAAAATTAGACGACAATGTTTTCTTAATTGTCGCTGACGACATACTTTTCTTTTTCGCTTGGTTTCATTGTTTTTAATAATATCATGTACATTTTTTCTGTATGTACTATGTGCCATTTTTGTGCGAGACTACTGCTGCCGCACATCTTGCTTGGTAGGAGTTTCCGAAAGCATAATGTATGGGTTTTCCACTGAAAAATTTTGCAACTATTGAATGATACTGCTCAACTATGTTGCTGTTTACATTCATTAGCAAACTCCTGGAGTGATTGGCTGTGTACCTAGTAGTAAAAGTTATCCTTTCTAAGAATGCCCACCTAGATTGGCGCACGAGAAATCCGATTCTTTTGAAAACTAACTTCACACGGAGAGTAAAGGCATTATACATGATACCATGAGTACCAATACGGCAAATTTATAAGGATTAAATTAATTTATTGTGATAGAACACGCGGTATATCAAGCCATTTTTAAAGTGCCGTTTATAAGGCTTTCCAAATTATCTGATGTATCCTACGGATGACATCATTCGTTAAGCTTTTAAGTATTTTATATTGTCCGCGTTGCGTCAATATGTGTTAGTAGTTTAATCAACGTAATTGTAAAACTGTATAGATTCTAAAATTAAAAAGTAATAAAGTTTAATAACTAATACCTTAACGGTATAATTTATTTTCACCATAAAAATTCTTCTAAGATAACACGCAGATGTTTAACATTAAGAATTTTTTAGCACTTTTACTTTACGAAATAATTAAAAAAGAGTAATAAAAGCAAATTAACCTTGAAAATAGCTATTTTAATAGAAACGTGTCTTCGATTTCGTTTCATACATTTCCGGGTACGATTTCGTATTAAATATTCTGAGATGTCACAGATGGAAACGATTGAAGTCCGTATTATAATGTATATCTTGCAAGTATCTAGCTTTTTCTGTAAAATTGGATTCTTAAAATATTTGTACAAACCTTAAACGTTTCAACAATTGCAACTGTTTTCTTCAATAAGAATATCTCGTATAGATAGTTAATTATGCAATAATAATGGTAATTACGAGAATTGCAGAACGGAAATTTTTATGCAAAAAAATGCAGTAGTTCGTACGGGTTCTAGGTAGTATTTTCCAAGAAAACCATAGAGGACCTCAGCGATTCGATCGGGTATTAAAAAATTATAGGACTTTAAACAATGTTGTTTTGAGAAACATTAATTTCTGAAAGTTCCAGTAGCTTTGGTACAAGTTCTAGCTATTAATCAAGTTCTCACAGAAACTATTATAACCTAAAGTGATCAAATCTTGCATTAAAAAGTTGCACAACGTTAATCATCGTTGATTTGTAGATTGTCTAATAAAACGCGTGTACGTAAAGAGGGAGGAGTGATGAAGGAGAGAGGAGGAGCGTAGCGAGTTAAAGAGAGGGAGGGAAGGGGAGGAGAGAGACGTAAAACATACGTCATGCAACTTGAAATCAGACTTGCATTTTTTATAACTGGTGAGGAACTCTTACAGTAACATCTTCAAGATAAACGATATTCGTTAAAAAGGCATTGGTGCAAAAACCTTTTAGCACCAATAGGGATTCGTTAAAGACCGGGTTTAAATCAACTTCCTGGGACTCATATCTCAACACTTGTTTATATATCTAAAGAAATCGGTTTCAAATTAACCTCCTGTGGTTTTGTTTAAAAATTGAAATAATCCAATTATAAAAATGCAAGCGTGAGTCCAATTAGCATGATGTATGTGTTAAGACTCTCTCCCTCTCTTACTCCTCCCCTTTCTCCTTGCCCTAAATTTTCCCCTCTCCTTCCCTTCTCCTTCCTCTCCTTCTCTTTCTCTCTCTATCTCCCTCCATCTTGCTCTCCATCTCCTCTTCTTCCCTCTCCTACCACCCTTTCTTCTCTCCCCCTCTTTCTCCTTCCCCCTGTCTTTTCTTCTCCCTCTAACTCTCCCCTCCTCCTCTCTCCATCGCTTTGTACCCCTCTCTCCTCTCTATCTGTTTTTGTGCAATACTTTACGTACACGCAAGTAATCTATTAATAAACATGAACTAAGTTACGTAACTGAATACGCTCCTAAAAACAGACAAACAATCTGACAAATGGGTTGCAAAAGTAACCCTTTTATCATATCTAAAAACGGCACATACTGTCACCATTAAATTTTCATATTAGTATGATAATAATCTTATAACGATTAAGCAATAAAAATATCCCGGTGCACTGCCGTCCAAGGGGTAGAAAATACCACCCCTTTACCATATCTCGATAACAACACATACTATCACAATCAAATTTTCGTATTAGGTTAATAATCTTAGAGTGATTAAGCAATAAAAACATCCAGCTGCACTGCCGTCCAAGGAGAAAAAAACCTACCCCTTTATTATATCTCCAAAAGGGCGGACACTATCACAATCAAATTTTCGTATTAGGTTGAAAATAGTCTTAAAACAATTAGGCAAAAAGAATATCCAGGTGCACTGCCATCCAAGGGGTAGAAAAAACCACCCTTGTATCATATCTCAAAGAGAGCGGATACTATCACAATCAAATTTTTGTATTAGGTTGATAATAATCTTAGAATGATTAGTCAATAAAAATACCCAAGTGTACTGCCTTCCAGGGGTAGAAAAAAACACCCTTTATCATTTCTCGAAGACGTCACATATCACGATCAAATTTTCGCATTTATTTCATAATAATCTTAGAATGATTAAGCAATAAAAACATCCAGGCGCACCGCCGTACAATGGGTAGAAAAACCACCACTTTATCATATCTCGAAAACAACACATACTATCGCAATCAAATTTTCGTATTATGTTGATAATAATCTTAGAATGATTAAGCAATAAAAATATCCAGGTGCACTGCCATCCAAGGGGTAGAAAAAACCACCCCTTTATTACATCTCAAAATGGGCACGCACTATCAATCAAATTTTCGTATTAGGTTGAAAATAATCTTAAAACAATTAGGCAAAAAGAATATCCTGGTGCACTGCCATCCAAGGTGTAGAAAAAACCACCCCTTTATCATATCTCAAAGAGAGTGGATACTATCACAATCAAATTTTTGTATTAGCTTGATAATAATCTTAGAATGATTAGCCAATAAAATAAGTCATGCCGTCAGGGTAGAAAACCACCCTTTATCATATCTCGAAAACGGCACATATCACGATCAAATTTTCGCATTTATTTCATAATAATCTTAGAATGATTATGCAATAAAAACATCCAGGCGCACCGCCGTACAATGGGTAGAAAAGCAACCACTTTATCATATCTCGAAAACAACACAAACCATCGCAATCAAATTTTCGTATTAGGTTGAAAATAATCTTAAAACAATTAGCCAAAAGAATATCCAGGTGCACTGCCATCCGAGGGGCAGAAAAAACCATCCCTTTATCATATCTCCAAGAGACCGGATACTATCACAATCAAATTTTTGTGTTAGGTTGATAATAATAATCTTAGAATGATTAGCCAATAAAAATACCCAGGTGCACTGACGTCCAGGGGTAGAAAAAACCACCCCATTGTATCTTGAAAATGGCACATACTATCACGATTTAATTGTCGTATTAGTTAAATTTGATCGTGATAGTACGTGCCCTTTTTGGAGATACGATAAAGGATGTTTTTTTCTACCCCTTGGACGGCAGTGCTCCTGGATATTTTTATTGCTTAATTGTTTTAAGATTATTTTCAACCTAATACGAAAATTTGATTGTGATAGACGTGTCGTTTTCGAGATATGGTAAAGGGATGTTTTTTTCTAGCCCTTGGACGGCAATGCACCTGGATGTTTTTATTGCTTAATCATTCTAAGATTATTATTAACCTAACACGAAAATTTCATTGTGATAGTATGTGTCGTTTTCGAGATATGGTAAAGGAGTGGTTTTTTCTACCCCTTGGACGGCAGTGCACTTGGATATTTTTATTACTTAATCGTTGTAAGACTATCATCATACTAATGCGAAAATTTAATCGTGACAGTATGTGCCGTTTTTGAGATATGATAAAAGGGTTACTTTTGCAACCCCTTTATCTGATTGTTTGTCTGTTTTTAGGGGCGCATTCATTTTAATTGGAATTATAATTGCTTAAATCTTTATTAACAGTAATAGAAAAATGGGTATATAATTTTAGCTGCTAGTATTGACCGCTATTTTCACAACGGTTAAATACCCAACGTGCATTCGCGTAAAACGTTATTGAAGTATTTATTATTTGTAAGCAAGTAACATTTTATAATTCGGCTTAGTTTGTCGAATAGTTTAGATTATAATCTGTTATGGAAAATACACGTATTTGGAAAGTTTTTTCGGAGGTTTCATAATCGTCCTGTCGTTAATGACAGTAAATGCCAATAATTTTTTGTTGTTGTTATACATTCATTATTTATACAACCACAAGTTTTTTATGTAAACTCATTAAGCAAGTTTAAGTTTAAGTTTAAAAATAAAAAGGTTATTGTAAAAAACATTCTCTTTATTGTGACGTGTTACTGTTTATGGTATAAATATTTTAATGTCCAATTCGCTAACATGCCATGCAGCTAATTGTGTTTCGTTTTCTTTATAAACATTAATTACTCTTAAATCATATTTATCTTTTAGTTATTTTCAAAAAAAACATTTAAGATGTTTATTAAATACAGTTTCTATCAAAGTACCTTAGATATAGAATCAAGATTTAAAATGCATGTCTAAGATGCTGTTGTAAACTATCCTCTGTCAAGAGACCTTAGATATAAAACCAAGTTGCAAGGTGCAAGTTTAACATGCTGATTTGAAAACTGTCCCCGTCAAAAGGATCCTAAACGTATCAACGAGTTTCAAGATGTTCACTTCAACCCGAGAACAGTAAATAAATCAATAGCAGATTATTATAAGTTTTTGTTATGAACGAATAAGTTCAAGGTAAATATGTAATTAAAAATTATTATTAATTTTATTAAATACATAAATAAAAAGTTTACCTCGAGTAGATTCGAACCTAGACCTGTACTTCTAAGTACTCTGCAAGTACAAGTCAGGTCGAACATCTGAGGTATTTATGTATTTAATAAAATTAATAATAATTTTTAAATCAATAGCAGATTTATAATTTTCGTTATTACGTCATTTAGATAATGACCGCGAAAAACTAGGTCATTGCAATTTTACAGAAAAAGTTGCGTACTTAAACTATGAATGATAATAGTGGAAGCTTTCATTTCGATACTGTTTTTCCAAGATATATTTTCTAATGCTGACTTCAATCATTTCCATCTGTGACACATCAGATGATAGAAGATATTCAATATTAAATTGTACTCGGAAGTGTATGAAATGGAATACATGTTTCTACTAAAATAGTTATTTTCGAGGTCATTTTGCGTTTAACTATATAACATCAAAACTAATAAGGTACATACAGTGTAGGATTTAATCGAATGGAACTAGCTCCCTCGATAGCTCAGATGGTTAAGAGTCCTACTCTAGATAAGTAGTGGTCGTGGGTTCAAGTCCCACTCTAGGCAACCTTTTACTGTTGGTAGTTTTAATAATACACTATTTTTACTGTTATGACTTTGTCATCATTAGCACTTAGATGCGTTCAGTTTGTAAGTTTTACTTTGATTTAATTATTTCAAGTGAGTATGCATTATGAGTCTTATTAAAAACCTCAGTAAGATATCCAGTCTATCTAAAATATTTAAATCTAACAGAAATGTGCAGTACTTCCGGATTAATCTAATTCGAATTTGCAAAAACACTTGGTATTAAAATATTTAATACTGAAAATTAATATTTTATAAACTACACTTAGGAACAAGGGCATTATGGGGAATTCCGGAATGTCATTAAAAAGCAATTAATAAAATCCAAGACGGCGTCTACTTACACACGAACATCTTTGAACGTCTTTGCAAGAATGCAAATTCAAGCAAAACAATCGCTAAATGATCTATCTTGACTTGACTGACAATAATGTCACTATTACTTAAATTAATTGCCTGCCTTACTTTGACTTTCTGGGCAATGATTAAAACCTTAAAATTTATTTACAAGTCTGATATTTAATTACACGCAAACCTCAAATCTAATCAAACGAAGTGGCCGTCTAGTGGTAGGTACGTTGTGCTATCTAAATTAGATAGGCTGGATGAGGTAAGTGTTGTATCATGAGGGGCAGGTAAAAAAATTAAACTACAATAAAACCCACTTTATTCATAAATAAGTAATTGCACAAGTACACTAATAAATCAAATAACACAAAAAAAAGAAAGGGTTAAATATGTAACAGAATCTCTTTCTTACACCAAACCCTCTTGTTTATAAAACTTCGGTTCTTTCGCCTTTAGGTCTTTCGGACCATTGTCTGATAGAAATCATTTCTACTGTACCTAATTCCATTGTTGTTCGCAAAACCGATAGAACCTTGTGGTGTCTTAAGTCAGCTCGATGGAGTAACTTACGGGATTTCTTTGCAACCTTTCCATGGCGTGAATATTGTTTTAAGTCGTCCTCTTCTTCGGACATCGCTCTTTCAGTATTTGAAGTCATCCTCATGGGAATGGAGTTATACATTCCCAAAAAACAGTACCGTATAGGTCATTCACGTTCCCAACCCTGGTTCAATAAGGCTTGTACTGATGCAATATCTTTAAAAAATTAATATTACATTAAATGGAAATCTAATAAATCGGTCGACAGTCATGTAGAATACGTTGGTGTTAGAAATATCTGCAAAAGTGTTATCACTAAAACTAAAAAGTTGTTCGAACAACGAGAATGCAATGAACTAGCTACATCTCCTTTAGGCAGTCGTAAATTTTGGTCTTTAGCTAAAGCCATTAGTAAAAACTTTGAAACATCTTCATTTCCCCCCCTGATATCTATTGACGGATCGGTAATTGCTGATTCTGTAGACAAAGCCAATGTTTTTGTGGATCTGTTTGCATCAAACTCGTGTCTCAATGATTGTGGAAAATATGTGCCCCTAGTCAACTCTTCTTCATACGCTAAAAAACCAATTCATTTTCGGTACAAGCTCTTGGAATCGATCATCAGTAGGCTTGATCTCAATAAAGCGACTGGCCCAGACGGTATCCCACCTATTGTCTTAAAGAAATGTTCCCCCGAACTAGTACCAGTCCTATCTAAGCTCTATACGATCTGTATGTCTTCTGGGGAATTCCCTTCATCATGGAAGTTAGCAAATGTTCAACCTATTCCCAAAAAGGTGATAAGACCGATCCCTCAAATTACAGGCCAATTGCATCACTTCCATTTTGTCTAAAATCGTGGAAAAAGCCATCAATCAGCAACTGCTCACGTTCCTTCAAACTAACAAACTTCTTAGTGACCACCAATATGGGTTTAGGCAAAGTCGTTCAACAGGTGATCTTCTTTCATATGTGACCCAAGTTTGGAACAATACAGTAGAGCAGTCCGGTGAAACAGTTGTAGTCGCTTTAGATATCTGAAAGGCATTTGACCAAGTTTGGCATAAGTGTTTACTTGCCAAACTCACCTCGTTTGGGTTAAATGATACGCTCATCAACTGGGTTTCTAGTTTCCTTGATAAAAGACGAATACGTGTCGTAGTTGATGGCTTTTTTCAAAAGAAGTTAGCATTAACGCGGGCGTAGCCCAGGGATCCGTTATAGCACCTACACTTTTTCTGCTGTACATAAATGACCTTATTTCTTCAACAACTAACCCCATCCATTGCTTTGCTGACGATAGCACTCTTCACTGTAGTTCATCTCAGTCTACTCATAGTGATAATCCACCTTCTATGTCAAATCAAGAAATTAAAGCTGAAATGGCAAATTCAATCAACAAAGACATTCAACGTATTCTCGAATGGGGAAGCAATAAACTAGTTAAAAGTAATGCTAACAAAACTCAGTGCTGCCTTGTGTCCGCCAAAAAACATCGATCATTTCCTGTTGTAAGTATGAATGGCTTAGTTCTTAAGTTTTCAGACTCTATTACTCTGTTGGGTATGACTGTATCTTCAAATCTCTCAGGGGTTGACCATCTTCTGTCAGCTACCAAAAACTGCTCGTAAAGTAGGCTTTTTGTACAGATCTAAGCAGTACTTTACCTCTCGACAACTCCTGCTGTATAAGGCCCAAATTCGGCTACATCTGGAATATAATTCTCACCTCTGGGTTAGTGCTCCCCAATACGCTCTCGATATCGTTGATCGTATTCAAAAGAGAGCGATTAGGCTTATAAATGTCCCGTCCTTAACTTCTCACATATAGTCCCTTGAGCATAGAAGGATGGTTTCAGTTCTTTCTTTGTATTATCGTTATTACAACGGCTATTGTGCTGCTGAATTGTATTCTTGGATACCATCTCGGGCTATCTTTGCGAGAAACACTCGGTTCGCTCTTTCACATAATCAGTATGCAGTACAAATCTCCACTTGTCGTACCAAACGGGCGCAGTCCACATTTTTCTACACGGCTTCTAAACTCTGGAATGATCTCCCTAGTTCCTGCTTTCCTCTCACTTATGATATGAGAAAATTGAAGGTAGCTGCTCCTAGGCATCTATTAGCAATTCATTATCCCTCTATCCATCCTCCTAAATGTTCCTGAGTGCTTTAGCACGATAGGCCAATTTTAGCATGTTCAGGTCCACAATCATAAAAAAAAGAACACGATTAAATCAGATTAAAGTGCGTACAAAATTATAATTACAATTGGGTCATAAATAATCAAAATAAAAATCATAATAAAAATCGTAACATGTCGCCCTTTAAAACCAATCATGCCGGTCTCTAAGTAAATAAACACATAAAACAGTAAAGCAAATTACGGTACATATAAAATACAACAACAGTAAAATTGCACAGGTGATAATAAGATAAAGGCAAGGACAAAAGAACACAGACAAGGAATTTACACGTAGCCAATTGTTTAGGACCACCAAAGCACAAAATACATAAGTCAAATTACAATAAATCACCTACAACGATAAATCAGCTCGCAGGTAAATAATTCTACTTAAACAAACTGACAAAAAAACTCATTAAAACAGAGCCTTACAAGGGTAAGTTATAAATAGATCACCAACATCGTGACCGATATACATTTGGGTGCGTTAGAAAAATGCAGTGCTCCTCTCTCAGATTACACATTCATTTATACAACAAATAAAAACAGTAGAAATAAAAATTTTAGGTGCCTGGCCCGGGAGTGTGTACTAACTTGGCAATTGACTTTTTCAATTAGTAACCAAATCTGTATTAGGTACCCGTTCGCCAGCCACCTCTACATAAATATAAATATAAACAACAAACAACAATGCTAATTCACACAGAGTGGGAGGGCCCTGTACGGTCTTTTATTATAGCCCGCGTACGAATGAGATACCTTCGCAAGGCAATGTTTGGTATTTAATACGTTATCTAGGCTGGTAACTGATTTGCTGCGAGCTTTCATTTATATAAAAATACATACTTACACTAGAATAAATATTCCTTTAATTGGTCACAGACACAAATCGTTAACATACGCGGTTTAGTCCCGAAAGAAAAGACAACTTAGTGTTTGCGAATTCAAAAGAAAAACATACACACAAGAATTATTTTAAAGACAAACTCCGCTAATTATCTTTTCTATCGTGGTAACAATGACGATTTGACAAACATTTATTACAATAATAAAATTTTCACGGTCCGCTATCTACAAGTTCAACAGTGCATGAATTCATATCCTTAGAATTTTTTTGGTTCATTCGTACCAAAAATGACAATTATCGGGACGACGAAGAAAGTTGCTGTACATCCGAAACACACCAAGTCATAATTTCGAAATTAAGCCTAAAGTTGTAATTAAGGCTTTTCTTAATGACATCAGGATACGTTTTTATTATACCCCAGTTTCGTTAATAAAAAAAATTACGTTTATCATATCTCGTTTGTCCTCGCATGATGTCCTCTCCGCGGGCGTAAATGTTATCAAAAATAGTCGACAATGATAAATCATACCATTGATGACAGAAACGCTGCATTGACGCTGTTATTTGAACAGATTTCCTGCGAGATATGTTATCAAGAGACAATTCTGTGCGATTTGAAGACCTTGTGCTAATTAAATAGGAAAGGTCGAAGGATAGTGCCACGTATTTCTTTCCCTCCCCATGGGGGAGGGCGAGCTGCTTGAACTTTCCAAGCTCCTTGAGCTACTATCATGGATTCCCAGCATACGTACATACATATATTACTTATATATTTATGGTAGGATTAAGGATGGATGTGGTCAGGGTAGGATCGGAAGGAACGGAGTTAGGGGAAAACTACCCCAGCATTCGCCTAAGTAGCCGAACATGGTATGCATATACGCAGTATCCATGCCGCTACATGTGTATGAGGGAAATCCCCTGAGAAAGCCTCATACAAGGTAGACGGTAACAGGAATCGAACCCATTACCTCCCGAATGCTGAGCAGGTCGTTCACCACTACGCTACCAGCTCGGTTTTAAATAGTAGTCTTAGAAGACAATGAGAAACTTTCCCGAATGTTACGCCAGTTTGTTACGACTCTTAATGTATATTTAAGTACCTACTTACGCTTGAATATAGTAATACTTTAATTTGGTCACTGACAGAAGCACTTAACGGGTTAAGGTACGCGGTTTAAACCAAGACCGTGTTGATTATTTATCGCTGTAAGTTAGGTTACACGACCGCTTCCCGGATTAAAACCCTGACCGGTGGTGATTATGTATCCAAATAAATTTGTTTACACGACCTCTTTATTATGGAAAACTTACATTAAAACCAACAAAAAAGGATAAATTAGTGCTAGTAAAACGGAAACGATAATATATTTAGGGCCGTAATAAATAATAGAGATTCAACTATAGCTCTCACTGTAACTAATTTTTTTCCTGAGCAATCACCGTTTTCAAAAGCTATTAAATTATAACAAAAAACAACAAAGGTTATGTAGGAACATTCCGTCCTTTCTTACATTTTCCATTAAAAGAAATATTGAGTTTTCAAAATATTCACTCGTCCTCCATGTATTAAGGTTCTGCGTAACAGAAACTTGGATAACTTGGATTTCGCCATATGTTCGATGTCATTATCGTACTACCGAATCGGTTATATTTTACCCCATTTCGTGCGTATGAAAGAGCGCTAAGCGATTTGTCACGGTTAATTCGAATAATGTTGTTTTGGGTCGGGTCGGAGAACTCCTTTTCTACCTCACCATGCGCAAAGGTGAAATTCCACCGTCTTCTTTTCTTAGTTACTTACATTTAAATCTTAGTTACATAAAATACATTAAACAAAACATACGCAGAAAAACATTGTCAAATATTACGACTTGTCGACAAGAAAAGCTTCTTTCTCGAGGGATTTAAAGGTTGGAAATACCATTGGCTGAAACGCATTGAACGTTCTACTGAAAAATAGACACTTGATTTCCGCGCTCGCATACAAGAATAATGTACACATCAAAATAAGACGAAATATCTTTGCTAAAACGCAATTTATATTTAATAATTTTAAGTCATACTAACCTATTTTTATGAAATGTGCATTCAATAGTGACTACTTGTAATTCAGTATGTTAAGTAGAAAAGTGCATTTGTCGACGCCAAAATTGACCAGAATTAATCATTGACCATTCCACAACATTTTGCTTTAAATAATTACGAATTCGTTAAAATACTACATATGTAAACGTTTGAATTCTTTTTTAAAAGTGCAGTGTGTTGTCAACAATAGCGGGTATGTTAAACGTATAAATTTTATATATACTATTTTGTTAGAGGAGTCTTATTATCATGCTATTGAAGTTACTGTAAAATTTAATTTGATTACTTAATATCGAAATTCCTTACAAAACTTTTTGTCGATAATTTTATTCACTCTGTTATAAATTCGTTTTTCCCATCGACCGTTTAAAAATTTTTACTTACAAAAATTTCATTGACAATGTTTAATTCTTTCCATTGTATGTTTACTTAAGTATTTAGATTTTATTACTGGATGAGTAATTTAGGTTAGACAGATAATTTGGTGTTGCTTTATTAACTCCTACCAATTAATGCTAATTAACGCATAACTTGGCAGCGAAAAAAGACTAATCCTGACAAGACAAATGGATACTTTCTAAAATTCTAGGAAAAAGTGATACGGTAAAATAAACTACTAGTCCGTCGTCCTCACATAAAAAATTATCACATCCGAAGTTTAACAAATTATACTGTAGGTAGCTGTTACTGAAGGATTGGCAATACTCGTGTTCACATTCCGTGATAGGCAACTTTAAGCAGATAGGTAACTCATGAAGAAAACGGAGCTGACCGTTCTTTTAACACTTGCATAAAATCCCCACTGCAGCCAAGATGCGACAAGTGTAGCAGCAAGTGTAAGTAAAATATCTGTTGGACAAATATTTAACGAAAAACATAATTATCATGCATATCATATTTAGCTGCATCATGAATTGGTGGGACATGTGAAGTTAGCACACCGATAGTAACAGTTCGCAGTTCTGATAGTTCCAGCTTTCTTTTGTGTAGTTTTGGAGTTCTCTATTAAATGTTTCAGCAGTTCCGGTGATTTACGTTTCCAAATTTGAGTGTGGAAAATGGGCGAACTTCACACTCGATCTTAAGCTCTAATATTTCGACAGAGCCCTTTTGCTTTTGTGTGTATTAGAGATAGTACATAAATTAGTTTTAACAATTAATTATTACATTTCTACACATAATTAAGAGTTCCTGATAGTGGAAACAATTTTTTTCTACAAAGTACGTATAAATTCCACAAAAATATAATTTTTGAGTTCGCGTAATTTTGGCACTTAGTTTTGGTTCTAAAAGAAACTAATAGCATAAGGCAATAAGATCGCACATTACAAAGTTATTCGACTCTAAACAACATTGATTCGAAGTATTTCGAAGTTCGGACAAAAGTTGTTTTTGAAAATTCCAGTAGCTCTGGTATATGTTTTAGGTAGGATTGTCGAGGTCTAAAGGAATCCAATAAGAACGATAGCGATCGGATCGAGTACTAAAAAGCTATACGACTTGAAATAACATTGATCCGAAATACTTCATTCGTTCGGCGAAAGTTATAGCATTCCCGAAGAGTTTTGGCTAGTATTTTTAGAGTTTGTAAAGAAACTATTTTACTCATTAAGCAGTGATAATTTAAAATTAGTACGGACGAAAAATTATGTTTTGGGCGCCCCACTAGTTTTGTCACGTGATTCTAGGTAGTATCACAGAGCTCTAAAAAAACCATTAAGGACGAACGCATTCCGATGGATCCTTAAAAAGTTATGCGACTTTAAAACAACGTTGATTTGAAATTTTTCGACGTTTTGAGCAAAAATAATTTTTGAGACTTCCAGTAGTTTTAGAGTTATTCAACTTTAAACAACGATGATTTGAAATTTGCTAAAGGGCAACAATTATTTTTTGGAAATTCCAGTAATTCTAGCATAAGTTCTAAAATTATTATAGCTTAAAGCAATCACGCTCAACATTAAAGAGTTATTCGATTTTAAACAACGTTGATTTGAAATTTGTCCAAGAAGGGACGAAATAATTTTTTTAGAGTTGCGTAACAATGGATTGGCATTTTATTTTATATTTTTAATACAATCCATTGTGTGTTATGAAACGTTATGCATAAATCTTATGTTCACATCTTATATAGTTTTATTGCCTACACACTTCATTCCTTTTTCGTTCAAACTTAGCAAAACTTCGAAATCTGCACTGCCTTTTTAATGCACGTTCGGATCACTTTCGTCCATAGTAGTTTTCTTTAGAACCCTAAGAACTCTACCTAAAATTCTTGGGCAAATTGTAAATCATTCAAATCATGCGGAATGTGATTACTTTTAGAACTCATCCCAGAATTACTGGAACTCTCAAAATATAGTTTTCGCCCTTTGACAAATTTCAAACCAATACTGTTTACAGTCGAATAACTTTGTAATGCCTGGTCTAACTGATTTAGACTATAATAGTTTCTTTCAGAACTCTTTAAGTATACTGGCTAAAACTCATGCTTTAATCACTAGAACTCTCAAAAAATAAGTTTTGTCCAAATTTCGAAAAAATTCGAATTTTGTCCTATAACTTTATAATTTGTGGTCCGGTCGTCTTCGTCCTCCATCGATTTTTAGAGTTCCGTGATACCATATCCCGTGACTTAACTACTGGAACTCTCAAATCTGATTGTTTTAGACTATACTACTTTCTTCTGGAACTCCAAGAATACTAGTCCAAATGTCGAATCAACGTTGTTTAAAGTCCTATAACTTTGTAATGCAAGGTCGGGTCGCGTTCGTCCCTAATAGTTTTCTTTAGAATTTGGAGAATCTGAATTTACCCGGAATTTACCCGTACTTCAAAGCCACCTTTCCAAGCACGCATTACAAAAATTTTCTGCACACAGAAAGAAAGTAAGTGAACTGTTCAATCTTGAAATCGAGTGCTAAGCTAGCACCCATTTTTCAGTCTCAAGGTTGGATCTGCTAATCACCAGAATCCTTTAAACCTTTAATAAAGAACTTTAAAACTCTTCAAATAATTCTACAGGATTTATCGGACTAATAAATACTATTATTATTAAAAACTGTAAGTCTAATCAGAACTGCGAAATGTTTATGTCGAAATGATGGATGCTGGTTTTCAAAGAATAGCGTTTTATAATTGGGCTAGAAGCAAAACTGAGAAAGATAATGAATTTTTTGATAACGGACCAATATAATTTAGACTTCCCACAAACTGTTCTTCCAAATAAACCAGGCGTACTTTTTCAAAGGTTATGGTTAGAACTTGATGGTGCATCGGCTCATTATTCAAGAGCGGTCCTAAATAATGTTGATCGAGAAAGATGGATTGTCTACTGATCAGCTCGTTCGCCCAACCTAACTAAACTGGACTACATTTTATGGCGATATGTAATAGCAGCGGTTTATGTTTGAAATGAAATGGATAAAATTATGTTACAACAGTAAACATGATGTAAACTATAATTTAAAGTGTCTGTTAAAGGTGAGACTATAAGATCAAACTACTAGCTCGTTAAAATTACTTTCTGTTTATGTTTATAAGTTTCGAATGATTCCAAAACGTCTGATTTGCCTTTTTTATTACAAAAATGTAAAAATTTAAATTGTTTTGTGAAGTTCTAAGGTGATTATTTACTATTAATGTGTGCTTGTATTTGTAACATTTAATGTGTTCTTTGCATCGAATATCAAAGTTACTAAGTGTTTGTCCAATATATACAGAATTACAGGATGTGCAGTTCAATTTATAAATAGCCCATTTCAAAATGTCGTTATTTGAAACTTTGTCATTAAATAAACATTTAAGAACATTGAAATTAGTTTTGAAAGCTCCTTTGTAATTCTTTTTCTTTTGTAATATGTGAGCTACCGTTTGTGATACTTTTCCAAAATATGAAATTTATACGTATTTATTTTCTGTTGGTTCTCTGCTAAATTTGTGTTCATGATTTTTTAGCTAAAGTGTCCATTATATTTGCTTGTGCTATTTGTTTTATAATCGATATTTGTTTATTGAAATGTGTCTGGTGTAATGGTAATGACATTGTTTTATGTAATAATGATCTATACGCTGTTAACTTGGTGACATGAATCGTTTGGAATTGTAATGTCTGTATGTGTAGGTCTTGTGAATATGGAGAATTCAACTTGTGTGTTTTTAATTTTTATGCTTAACCTAGAAAATTAATGGCTCTACTTCGTTGTTTCTCTAGTGTAAATTTTATGTCAGGATGTACTGTTTAATATTAATTAAGAACTCAATAAAATCTGAATAACTATCAAAACATGCTAAAATATCATCAATATAACGAAACGAAAATGCATTCAGTAATGTTTAATTCAAAAATGTAATCCTCTAAATTATCCATAAAGGCATTAGCTATAATTGGCGAAATTGGACTGCCCATAGGTAAACCATTTTTTTTTGTAAATAAATCTTATTATGGAATGCATAACAATTTTGATTAACACAGAGATCAAATAATTGAGTGAACTCCATTGTTGTAACTAATTTAATATTATTATTAAATAAAGAATTTTTTAATGAACGCATAGATTCTTGAGGTGGTATTTTAAAAACATACTGGTAGCATCGAAACTTACAGGTTTATTATGTAGTGGTAGTTTATGTTTTGTAGTTTATTGATTAATTATTTCACATTCAATAAAAAGATGTAATTTAACACAGAACCGAGAGAATACATATCAATTTCGTATTTTGAAGAAAATATCAGAAAAACTAGCTCAAATATTGTAAAAACAAGAAGCGTAAGATAGCTTTCAAATCTAATACGTCTGTTTTTAAATGTTTATTTAATGATAAAGATTTAATTTATGGCTCTTAGAACTCGGTTATTTATAAATTGAACTGCACATCCTGTAATTCTGTATGTATTGGGCAAACGCTTAGGAACTTTGATACTAGATACAAAGAACATATAAACACATACACAGATAATTCAAATTATGACTTTACATAACAATTTAAATTTTTACATTTTTGTAATAAAAAAGAGAAATTAGATGTTTTGGAAGCATGCGAATTTTATAAATACAATCAGAAAGTACCATTAATGAGCGAAAAGGTTGATCTTATAGTCACCTTTAGTAGAGATTTTACATAGATATAGAATTATAATTCACATCAAGTCTGCGGTGTTACCTTAATGACTCGTTACCATAAATACTTGTTTATTATTTTACTTCTATATTTTCTCATAATAATGATACATGTTATATTGAAACGCGTTAAGAAATAAATATTGTGGAATTATATTTGAAACGCTAGTGCTATTAATTATGGAGTTCCACGAAGTAAGATTAAATAATATAAATTTAACATTATGAACACCTCATATAGTATTTAGTTTTTTTTGTTTCAGCCTTTATTCGTGTTTTATTATAACTTTTGTTACCGATATTCCTATTTATTATTCGTGGATGAATAAATTTACTTCACTTTGTCGATAGTGTACTTTAACGTACTTAATAAATTTTGTTGAATATAAATAATTTTGTACACTCTGTAATGGGTGTTGCAGCAAGAACTAGAATTCCGAATCGGCCGCCATTTTCGACAGTCAATTGTTGAGTCAACTATATTTGGTATTTGTTTAATTAAAACTACAAAAATGGTGCATTAGAGAAAGATAAAAGAAACCTTATTCGCCATCGGCCCAAAAGACCGGCAGCTGTGAGCGTCAGTGTGACAGAACAATCAAACACTTCCATCCAACATCGTTATTCATTCTTATGACAGCTGCAACCCAACGGCCATAGACAGCGCAGAAACTCTACCAACTGGATATTGGAACAGCTGCAAACTGACGATTAATTCCATAACGAATAGTGACGATACTCACTTCCACCGCAACGGCTTGGTTAACAAGCAGAATTCTGTGGTTTGGGCAGAGGAAAATCTACATGCCTTTCAAAAGCTCCCGTTACATCCTCACGAAGTGACAGTTTGGTATGCTGCGTGAACAGGAGGGATAATCGGACCGTACTTTTTTGAAAATGATGAATGAGCCATCGTGTCTGTAGACGACAATCGTTACCGTGCGTGTTGATAGACTTTTTCATGGAAGAAAGGGACGGAATGGACTTAAATGATTTCTGATTTCAACAGGATGGGGTTACCTGTCACACCGCACGCGAAACAGTGACGTTGCAAATAAAGTTTCCATGCGTGTTATTCCGCGACTTGGAGAGGTTGCGATTTAACTTGTTTGGCTTATTTTCTCTGGGGTTTTTTGAAAAGCAAGGTCTGAGACAACTGAGAAACTCAAAGAAGAAATTCCACGCCAAATTCCTGAAATCCAGCAGCCCTTACTGCAAAATGTACTTCGAAATTTCGTCAAAAGAGTTCATTCCTGCCAACAGAGCAACGGCGGCCATTTAAGCAATATTTTGTTTCTTGTGTAAATGTCATCACTACCTCAATATAGACCAAGGAAAAAAGATAAATCATTAAATTAATATATTTCCTTTAATTTTTTAAATTAAAATTCTTGCTGAAGCACTGTATAAGATAAGTTACTAAATATTTGTACAGGAGTATTGCGAAGTATGCAGTAACATTTACCTACAGTATAATTGGATCAACTTACAGCCTCCGTACACGGAGCTACTCTTTAGAAACTGATTCCTTACTGAAGTTACTAACCAATCACTCGACAGTCACTTCTTATGTAGTGTGCCGCACATGGCGCTACTAGTTGGTAATCGGTTTGTGACCAGTTTGTGAGGAACCTGCAGTGCAGCGACTTCAATTTCTAGTTTCCGAGTTTCAGAACTTGTTGAACAGTTTTGTGTTTATACAAGTGTCCAGTAGTTTGAATTTCAAAGATGAACGAGCAAATATTGAATATGAATTTTGTGGCGGAGGTAGAAAAGAGGCCTCTACTATATTATTACACGCTTTACGAGTACTCCCGGAAAGATTTAAAGGAGAAAGCCTGGGCCGAGGTAGCAAGCAAATGTGATATAACAGGTAAGTACGTAGTGTGCTGCTTCAAGCAATATTTATTACATTATGTTATAGTTAATATATCGTTAATGTTACACTGTTAGTCAGTCATCAATATTTATACAAAGGAGGTACAAATAACTAAAAACTATCAAATGCAATACTTCCACTGCCAAGGAAGGGATGCCCTTGGAGTTAGGAAATGATTGTTTCGCCTTCCGTATTCCTCGGTATGTAGTCCAAACCTTCGCGTTTGTGAAGCACACAATCAGCTTTAACTATATAGTTAATATCTCGGCAGCGTATTCGGCCATTGAAAGATGCCCACTTTTCAGCCGTCATCCCAAAAGTACACTCAATTGTTTTCCTCCCTCGGCTAATCCTGTAATTGTAGATTATTTTCGTGTTGTTCAAAACCCTTTTGGAGTAGGACCTCATTAAGTACTTTGGTAATGCGAACGCTTCATCTCTAAAGTAGTAGGGAAATGAACAGTCATTCTCGTCAAATGTCAATTTTGAGGGGGGAAGGATATCAAGAGCGCCTTGTGTTGTCCAATGTTTCATTGCCGATGCAACAAATATGTTCCTATCACTGTTCCTTTCTGCGTACCCGGTTTCGATAATCGTGTACAAACCATCAGCATCACAGCAAGCCAATAATACGACTGAGTGATAAGATTTGCAATTAAAATTGGTGGAACCAGAATTGTGAAATTTCTCAATTCTCACATGTTTTCCGTCTATCGCACCTAGACAGTTCGGAATATTCCATAAGAATTCAAACCGTTCAGCAATTGCCTTCCATTGATTACGATTTGGTATGGTCATGTACTCCTTCCTCACGGAATTCCAACTAATTTCTGAGGTCTCTCTTAAGTCTCTCCTCTGCAAAAGTACGTCCCAATGGACACAAACGTCGCTCCAGTTGCTAAATACCTGCAAAGAATAAAACCCCAATTAAGGTCGTTATTATATTTATATTTGCTGAAATATAACAAAGCATTTTTGTTTTAATTTATGTGCGTTTTTTGTTTGAATGCTAAAGACAAATGGAAAAAATTGCGTGCAGTGTTTGTACGACATATGAAACCTGGAAAGAGTGGTAGCGGAGCAAAAAGTAAGAAGCCGTATTACTTATCCGAAGCTATGCAGTTCTCGCTTCTATATATTAAGGCATTAAGTAATGCTACACGGAACTTGCCAAATGTACCCCAGGAGGATGCACAGGGAATCTTTGATGATGTGGATAATGTCGATGAACTGGAATCACAACCTTCACTTTCACCTTGTCCAGCTATACCGATATCAGCACCATCACCACGGCCCCAACCGTTAGTGCCACCAACCAGACTGCCACAAACCCTAACTCCTGTGAGACCTACATCTACAGCTCAAGGGAGCACGGAGCGAAGGAGGCGAATCAGACGGAATATCGCCGTTGACAACACTTTTATCGAATATTTCAATGCCAACAAAGCAAAACTTTCAAATACGACAGGACAGGATTTGAGCAAAAATCCAAGAAGTGAAGGCTTCAAAATGTTTTTATTAAGTTTACTTCCGACCTGGAGTGTATATCTGACAGTCAAGTTCGACAATTCAAGCGTCAGTGCCTTCAAACTATTGACGATATTCTCAGTGGACAAACAACCGATTCCCGTTCACTCCAATCAGCATTCATAATATCCATTACATATTCCACATTGAACACAGAACCTCTCAATTCACCGTCATGTTCCCATTCTTCATTCAGTACATTCTCCAACAATCCAAGTGTACCTCCGGAGCCGCCTTTTGCTGACGATTCATGCACGGAACACAGTATAGTAGCAAATGAGTATTATGATGCAGTACGTGAAGCTTATAACGTGTACTCAGACACGAATAATGAATGACGTATTTGCATGTTGTAAATGTAACATGTATTTGAATATGTATTGCTTAATAAAAATGATTTTTTGTTACCTTGCATTTATTAGTAACCTTTCTTCAGCGCCAACGCATTCCCTCATGTTGGTATTTTGCTTCCATCTGAATAATTCCACATAACTATCTTTAGACATTCGATAGAACGAGATAAACATAGCGTCTGTTTGCTGTAGTTCCTGTGTTGCAACGAATAATCTGCAGTTCACGTTTCTTTCAAGATATGGGTGGACCCAGTATCTTCTTCTAATCCTTATTCCTAATAATAATACAAAACCACAGCTTCATCATCACTTGAGTCAATAGGCGACATTGCTAAAACACCTCACACCATAGGATGCACTAGACTGGGAGAGCATAGATTAGTGGACAGTTACTATGCAGTAACTATACAGTAGCTTCGTGTGCGGGACCCGGTCTCTTACTAGTTAGCGATCAGTTTATATTTCCGTCACAAACCAGTTACCGTTTCTAATGAGCAGCTCCGTGTGCGGAGGCCCATAGGGCGTTTTCACACACACTGGTAAAACCGGAGCCGGTGACGGCGTCAGCACCGGTTTCAATGTAATTAAATAAACTCTTTCACACATATCCCGGTCCGGCAGCAGGCACCGGCAAATGCAGTCGGCCATGAACTCGATAAAACGGAGGCCGGACCGACCTCCGATATACCGAGTTCAATGTTTGTTTATGTAAACAGGTCCACGCAAGTCAAGATTTGCCGGTGGCGGAGAATTTTCGTGTTTGTTTTTATATTTTTATGTTAGATTCAAGTCGTATTTTGGTAAGGTTCCATGGCGATTAATTATTTAGTATTGGGATATTTAATAATATTTTTTGAAATATGAGTGCCAAATTTTTTTTTTATGATTGTGGCCCTGAACAGGCTAAATTTGGCCTATCGTGCCAAAGCACTCAGGAACACTTAAGAGGATGGATAGAGGGATAATGAATTGCCAATAGGGGCCTATGAACATCTACCTTAAATTTTCTCATATCATAAGTGAGAGGAAAGCAGGAACTAGGCAGATCATTCCAGAGTTTAGAAGCCGTGTAGAAAAATGTGGACTGCGCCCGTTTGGTACGACAAGTGGAGATTTGTGCTGCATACTGATTATGTGAATGAGCGAACCGAGTGTTTCTCGCAAAGATAGCCCGAGATGGTATCAAAGAATATAATTCAGCAGCACAATAGCCGTTGTAATAACGATAATACAAAGAAAGAACTGAAACCATCCTTCTATGCTCAAGGGACTGTAAGTGAGAAGTTAAGGACGGGTCATTGATAAGCCTAATCGCTCTCTTTTGAATACGATCAACGATATCGAGAGCGTATTGGGGAGCACTAACCCAGAGGTGAGAATTATATTCCAGATGAGGCCGAATTTGGACCTTATACAGCAGGAGTTGTCGAGAGGTAAAGTACTGCTCTGTACAAAAAGCCTATTTTACGAGCAGCTGTTTTGGAAGATGATCAACCCATGAGAGATTTGAAGATACAATCATACCCAACAGAGTAATAGAGTCCGAAAACTTAAGAACTGACCCATTCATACTTACAACAGGAAATGATCGATCTTTTTTGGCGGACACAAAACAACACTGAGTTTTGTTAGCATTAAATTTAACTAGATTATTGCTTCCCCATTCGAGAATACGTTGAATGTCTTTGTTGATTGAATTTGCCATTTCAGCTTTAATTTCTTGATTTGACATAGAAGGTGGATTATCACTATGAGTAGACTGAACTACAGTGAAGAGTGCTATCGTCAGCAAAGCAATGGATTGGGTTAGTTGTTGAAGAAAAGGTCATTTATGTACAGCAGAAAAAGTGTAGGCGCTATAACGGATCCGTGTGGTACGCCCGCGTTAATGCTAACTTCTTTTGAAAAAAAGCCATCAACTACGACACGTATTCGTCTTTTATCAAGGAAACTAAGAAACCCAGTTGATGAGCGTATCATTTAACCCAAACGAGGTGAGTTTGGCAAACTTGATCAAATGCCTTTGAGATATCTAAAGCGACTACAACTGTTTCACCGGACTGCTCTACTGCATTGTTCCAAACTTGGGTCACATATGAAAGAAGATCACCTGTTGAACGACTTTGCCTAAACCCATATTGGTGGTCACTAAGGAGTTTGTTAGTTTCAAGGAACGTGAGCAGTTGCTGATTGATGGCTTTTTCCATGATTTTAGACAAAATGGAAGTGATGGCAATTGTTTAAGTACGGTGTTCTTACTTTAATAGAACTTGTAGAAAGTAAACCTTGTTTGTGGGATAAAACAAGAGATTCGTTTAAAGATAGGATTGAAAAACAAAATGCGTGGAAGAAAGTGTATGAGTTTCTGGAAGAGGATATTTCATAAAAGGATAAAACAGAGCAAAAAAAACTATTTATTGTTGTTAGTATATAATAAGTTGTAAAATAGGTATAGTTTTATATTTTATCCATTTGCCATGGCAATGCCCCCTCGGCAAACGGCAAAAAAGTAGTATGCAAAACGATCCCTAATCGCGGTTGCGGTACTTGTTGGTCGAGTACATTGAGCTTTAAGTAAAGGTGGTAATTTTTTTTTTTGGGTTATTACGTACGTGTCCAAACTTTGTGCATCCTTTATTGGTACGATGTTATGTAGAATTATGCATGTTTTAACGATGTCTTTAGAAAGTTCTTTTGACACATTTAACGCCCTGTGAAGAATTCACTTATTAGATAAAATACCAAAATCGCATTCCACGTATCGTCTTGTTCTAGTTAAGCGGTAAGTAAATACTCTCTTTTTCTCTGTTAAGTTATGTCTTGCATAAGGCCGCATCACCTACTCTGATAACCCAAACCCTTCATCTCCTACAAGCACAAATGGGAAATTATCGGTACCCGCTGAATGTAAAGGACATGGTACTGGGATTTCTAACTGATGTTCCGTCATTAACTTATAAAAATGTGTTCGCTGAAAGACAGATGAGTCACAATCTTTACCATAGGCTCCTATATCGACATATGTAAATTTATAATCTGAATCTACCACTGCCATGAGAACAATAGAAAAATAACATTTGTAGTTGAGGTTCATTGAGCCACTATAGGGAAAGCTGTTAACTCGTATGTGCTTCCCATCGACTGCATCGAAATAGTTTGGAAATTGAGCCGATTTTGTCAATTCATTTGCGATTTTTTGCCATTTCTCTTTTGTTGTATGTGGAAGGAAATCATCTTTTAGTATATTATATATGAATATGGGTGGGTGGGTGCGTGCGTGCGTATGGGTGTGCGTGCGTGTGTGTATGTGGGCGCGCGCGCACACATGTGTGTTTCAGGTGAAATAATTACAGGAAAATGGCAGAATATACGTAATTTCTTTATAAAACCTTTAAAGAAAAAATCTGGTGAAGGCAGAATGAAAAAATACATTTACCATGGTAAGCTAGTATTCTTGCTGAAAGTGGTACAATCAAATGACACGCAAAATCGAGTATAGATGACTCCCAGAATGACCAGCCGTCACAGGTTAACGAAACTCAAGCAGAAGAAGAGGAATAAAGAAATGACAAACAGATGTAGTGCAATCCCAGAAAAATATTAGAGCAAAAGCGCAGGAACCATGCAACACCCGGAAAAAAGTTAGGATGCAAGAAGACGTTGATAGACAACTTTTAAAAGCCTTGGAAAAACCACCTGACGAAGACGAAGCATGTTTTTTCAATTACTCCTGCTGTGCGAAAAATGACTGATGAGAATAAATTGGACTTCCGCATCAAGGTGTTGCAATTAATACGCAATATTATCAGCAGCCACCATTTTCTACGTGCGCTCCTGGACCATCTTCTGCATCAAGCTCTCATTCTTCTATATTGTTATCAAATCACTCATACCCATTTTCTGCTAATTCGATACCCAACAGCCTCATTTACTTCAAGATAATGCACAACAATTTCCGTCAGCCCAAACTCATAATGATTATACACCAGCCTATTTTGAATCATTGTAGATGTTTATATATGTGCCACGAATGTAATTTGAAACACGATAATGCGTTGCTGCGATCATTTCTTTTGGGGTGACACCTTCTCTCACTGGAGTGTCCTGGTGCACTGTCTCCTAGTTTTTCTACCAAGAAGTCAAATGTTGATATACTCATACGAAAGTAATTAAATAATTTTTCGTTGTTCTTTGTAAGTTTTTCAAAAAGCATGTTCAGCAGTTAACAAGGGATGCACCTAGAATTGATATTTCTTTCTAAAATACAAAAACCCAAAGAGATAACGTCGGTTGTTAGTAGCCATTTTTCTTTCACGACAGCCAAAGTGAAAATTGCCGGAGCGTGTGAAAATAGGCGTCTGATCGGTCCGGTGCCGACGCCGTCACCGGCTCCGGCTTTACCGGTGTGTGTGAAAATGCCCTTAGGGTTTGTGTGTGGTGATTTTTTTACGAGACGAGGACGCTTGTAGTTTATTTTACAAAAAAATAAATTATATCTGTCAAACCACTAAAATTTATAACATAAATAGCCAAGTATTAAAGGTCATAAAAAATGCAAAAATATATAGAATGATGTTCGACAAATTCGACTCTATTGTGTCATCTTATTCTGGACCATCCTTTATAATAAAACAATTTTATAAAGTGCCCATTTGTCTCCTGAACACTTCGTGAAAATTTAAAATCTCCACCGGAGCTACGAAAGATCTACGCACTATCGCCGGACCCTGTATATTATAATATTAATAGAAATAAAGTGGGGCATCATCTATTATATAATCAGCGTACCAATTATCATGTGCCCTTCATAGTTATTACACGCCTGGACGCTTAATTGTAAAATTGCAATCCAGTTTTTTCTTTTCACCTACAATTGACGTACTTTGCTTGTACTTATTTAATAAAAAAATACCTGTTTCGCAAGTGTAATAATTTTTGCACTTCCTGTTAAATGTGTACGTCATAATATATTTAGTATACTATTGATATTAAAGTGAAACGTCTGCAATTTAATTGCACCAATCACGTATAATTCACACCGTTTTTAAAATGGACTTTATAATAAACTGAGGGAATTTGATTAAATTAAAGTAATCATTATCAACTAATAAATAACTAGGAGAAAGTTCCTTATGTTTCCACCGGAACGGAAAGTACGTAATAATATTTATATTATACCATAACACTATTACTTTGATTAAATAATTTGTTTTTATACTCTATAAATTTTTTTAAATTAATTTTATTTATTAAAGGATAAAGTCATTTGTTTTGCTTAGTTTTCAACGCTGTTTTCATTAAAATTACATAAAACTTGTAAATTACAAAATTGATTTAACAACTGGTGTATTGCAATTTTATAATTCCATGTGTTTTTAGAAAGTACTTTAATTATGGGTTAATAAAAGATTAGTAAATCATCGTTTTATAAAGGGAGGGTTTATTAATTATACCTATATACTCGTATATTTTTATATTTTTCATTTTATTGCAAGGATTTTTTTTGGGAAAATTACAAGTTATCAGTAGAAGCACGATTTTTTTTAATTAAGCTAATTAATAAGTCTTTTGACGCAGGAATAAAAAAAGTTGACAATCTTGAACCGAACTAAAGTGGTAGGCCATGAGTTCTTCTAGAAGAAAGTCTGTGTTATTTAGTCTAATTTTTTATTATTTTTCGATGTAGTTCGCTAATGATGAGAAAAATAATATTGTTATGGTTAATCAATAAAAATGATATAGTAGCATGTGTGTCACACTAAAATTCAGAAAGATATAATTACGTCATACTTTGTACAAATCAATACAAAACTTACTACTCATGACGCATTACTTAAAATTGTGTATTAATGCTATTTATTTATAATTTTATTTACTTTACAAGTAAACCAGTACAAGGTAAACAAACGTACGCATATTGCAGATGCACATTGTAATTAATTATAAGATAAATGTATTGAGAAAATTAATATTGTGTATAACGGCCGTCCATGGTATTATAAGGTTTAACAGTATTTATTTATGGTTATTTCATTGTTGGAATTAACCCCATTATTGAGTACTTCATAATTATTCGCGGTTACAGTTAACGCAAATGTAAAAATTTATCAAAATGTTCCGTGTTTCGCATTTACATCGTTGTTGTAGATAAGATAATATTAACATCTATTATTTCAAATTCTTTGAAACGTAAAAATGCAAATTATCATTAATACCTTATCGAACTTAAGTATAATCGATATATATTAAAATAAATCAAAAATTTACAACCGGCGTTAAATTAGCAACCAATTTTAAACAGCCACTTTCATTACAGCAGCGAAAACATCAGTGGCGTCGGTAAATCGTAAAAATCGGAAAATTCTTACATACTTTGAACTTATAAAAACATATTGCAAACCAAGCAACAATTATCCTGAATTTATTCCATTCATTTGCAAAGGGGATATGAAACAAAAACCCCCAAATATAAGAAAGATTCATAACGTCTGTCGAGCTTGCCCCCCACCTAGTGAAATTAAAAAAAAACTACATAAAAATTACGAGCTACTTATGAGCTTTTATATCCCTTAAAAATAAAAATATTGAATCGTTCTTTGCGGCAGAATTAGGAGCTATTTATGAGCTTTTAAAATAATATAACGATTTTTGAGCTCATCGTTTTAACCCCAAAACAACCCTTTAAATAATTTAACTCAAGTGAGAACTACACTATAATTGAAAAAGTAACTCTTTTGCAGGTATATATCGTTTATTGATTAAAGAGCTCTGAAATTACGTATTTCAGTTTTTGATCCTCAACCCCTTTACGGTAAAACTACCCCTCGTTTCCCCGAAACAAGAGAGAACTACGCTTAAAATGAAAAAAATTAACTATTTTGTAGGTAATTATTGTTTATCGATTTATGAGCTCTCGAGATTTTGATTATTGCGCTGTAACCCTTTTACCGTAAAACAACCCCTTGTCTCTCCAGCACACAAGAGAGAGTTAACTTAAAAAGAAAGAAATGGAATATTTTGTGTTAACTGTTTTATAATTAAATATTTTATATTATTAGTGCTTGTTACAGGTTATTATAGGTTTGCAAAATAGTTACTTTTTTTCATCTTAAGTAGAGTGTTTATTTTTTTAAAAGAGTTTTATTTTCATAATCAAGCACTTATATCTTGTAAGCTCGTAAATCGATTAACAATACACAGTTTAATCATTAAAATACACGTATTTTGTTCAGAAAGAATTTTTCTTTAATAATTCATAGTGTGCAACTCAAGAATCATTTCAAATCATAAATTTAAAATAAAATAAAATTAATTGTTTTCTCATATTTTGATACATTTTTTTATATATTCTTTTTATAAATTATATTTTCATGTATTAAATAAGTAGTATTACTATACTAGGTGTCCCACGAGTTCTTACCAAAAATTTCGGAGATGATAGATCTAATCATTTTAAGGCAAAACTTTCATATAAACTAAGTCCAACAATGCTTCCTTTCCGAGGTACAGGGTGTCAAAGTTTTGAAATATCTCCAATACGAAAAAATGTATTTTTCTTGTTATTGGTATAATAAATAGGGATATAAAGTACATTGGTTTCAGTAGTAATACGTTTTTATTATGTACACAACCTTTTAATCCTTAATTTCTACGCCAATGGATAAATTGTATTTTTTATTAAAATAGGAAACCTTGATGGTTTTAGATAAAACAGGTACACTTTGTCCAAATCGATAACTGTAACAATTTCTAAGATATTTGCCTTTTAGGTCCTTATTTCCAACTGCTTAGCTTGTTAACTTTGACACCCTGTATCTCGAAAACGAAGCACTATTGGACTTACTTTCATATGAATATTCCGTGTCAAAATGATTAGATCTATCATTTCCTGAAGTTACGTGTATTCTTCCCGAAAGAATGATTTTCATGTTTTGATGTTTCCCAAGTAATACAGAAAAATAATAAGCAGTTGGTAATAAATACCTAAAAATGCAAGTATCTTAGAAACTGTTAAACTTATCGATTTAGACAGAGTATACCTTTTTTATGTGAAAAACATCGAGGTTTCGAATTTTAATAAAAAAATCTAATTTACTCCATTGGCGTAGAAATTAGGGATTAGAAGGTTGCTCTACCCCTTGCGTTCTACGCCACTCTACATAATAAAAACGTATTTATAAGCTAATACCAATGTACATTGTATCTCTATTATACCAAGAATGAGAAAAATATCTTTTTTCGTTTTGGAGATATTTCAAAAATTAACATTTTTTGGAACTTTGACACCCTGTGTCTTTTTTGTTTTCTTAAATTTCATTAAAACAAGTTGCCTCAGATCGTAATATTTTTAGGATGAGAATCTTACATTTCACTTTGGACCATTACTTACGGACCACCCCGTATACATACTTACACAGACAGACAAATACAGATACATACACACGCGCGCGCACGCACGCACCCATCCACACACGAACGCACCACGCACGCAAGATTATGCCGATAACATAAGCGAAGATAAAGAACAACCTGCTTGTTACATCCGTATAGATGTTGCTATAAAAAAATACGCAAACTTTTTTTTTACGTGTTTACCCTTAGACACGTTTTATTTATCAAAACTCAGTCAATTACGTTAGCGCGTGATATAAATATTTTAACTATTGCTATTAATGAAACAGAAGGAAATAATCCCGAAGGAGCAACCACATGCTGACAGACCTACATGAACCTGGGACCCCACATTAAAATAATGAAATTATTGGGATTGAATCTGATTTATAATAGTTTGTACCCGTTTGTACCACATTTTTTACCTTTTGTACCTCAAGGTGTTCAAATTTAAGCGGGGCTAAACATGTTAGCACCCTACTTGAATATTTTTATCGTTAATAACGGTATTCGAGAGAGGTTCATTTGTACCTAATTGTACCATTTTTCCTTTTGTTTGTACCTCAAGGGGTTGGTTTGTACTGAATTTCCAAATTTTTTTAAAGGGGCAACTTTTTCGTTTAAAAAGATTTTCAAAATCAGGAAGCGGATACTGTTTCGTTTTCGTTTGTACCGCTTTGTCCAACTTTTTTTCCTTCGTATTTCAAGGAGTACAAATTTAACTAGGGGTTAAAAATGTCAGCACCCAACTTTAATATTTTTTATCGTTCATGACGGTATTCGAGAGAGGATCGTTTATACCTAATTGTACCATTTTTCCTTTTGTTTGTACCTCAAGGGGCTGTTTTGTACTGAATTTCCAAATTTTTTTAAAGGGGTAACTTTCTCGTTTATAGAGATTTTCAAAATTAGAAAGCGGATACTGTTTCGTTTTCGTTTGTACCGGTTTGTACCATTTTTTCCTTCGTATTTCGATGGGTACAAATTTAAGCAGAGGTTAAAGATGCCAGCACCCCACTTTAATATTTTAAGCGGGCGTGTGGGTGCTTGGGCGTGGGCATATTTAAGCTTCTTTTCATTCGGCTTAGAGCTGATTGGATTTTGGGAGAAATCCAGTGGCGGAAGGGGGGTGGGGTTTATTAGGGTCAGTTATTGGTTTTTATCAAATATTTCTAAAACATATTTCAAAGATATAACAATACCTAGATATAGACATTAAACACATCGATTAATTATATTCTATGCAATTTTTTGATACGACGCGTAATTTAGCGGGAAAAAATTCCTAACGTAGAATTTGAGTGTTAGTTCAAATTATTATTATCTGAATAACGATTAATTTTATAAAAAAAAGTGTAGACGTATTTTTTAAAGAAAATTTATGATTTTTAATGTAGATCGAAATAAATGTAAAAATTAAATAAATATGATTGAAAATGCAGAATCTGTATTATCGATATTTTTATAGAAGCGGGGGCGGCTTAGGATTTTTTTTTATTACGTTAACATTATTTATGCCTATTAATCTGTATCTGACATGAAGTTTTAAACGTTATTCTGACATAGATTATTGTTTTTGTTTTAACAATGTTGCCTGGTTTCGTTATGAACTTATAAAAAAAGAGGTTGTATACTTATCTAAAAATGAAATTAAAATTACTTCATTTCTTTTAATTTCCATTTTGTACGTTGGAAGGTCATGTGGTGTTCCACACCAGATTTTTAATCTATATATATATATATATATATATATATATATATATATATATATATATATATAAGGGTCCGCCAATAGTGCGTGGACGAAGCTTTATGAGTTTATACAATATCGTTTTCAAAATTATTTATTGCAGGATGGTGTGGGATCTTTTGGGTTACAATTAAAAAATATTTTCGCAAAAATTACTACTCGTATACAGGGTATTACAACACAGTTATATTTTTTTAAATGGAACATACCGTATATTATTATAAATTTGGATTCCCTGGTTAATTTTAAGGGCACTTTATTCACTATATGAGGTATCTTAAACGCGCAATTTAGGCGCTGCATTCAATTTTTTTAAAATTTAGAGGTTGAAAAGAAAAATTGTTACAACCGTATTGAGAAATGTGTAACACTAAAATTTTAATGGTTGATTAGTCATAGACTGTGCTACATAAAATCATAAAAATAGTAATATTATCTTTTTTAATTTTCGAGATATCGTAATGCAAAGTTTAAGATTTTCAATCATAGATAACTTGATTTTTTTAAATGGGAAGGTATACATTGTTTTACATTGTTAGATAGGAAATTTAATTACATTTTTTTTGAGATAACATTGTTGGTATTTATGTTTTGCCGTTTTTGATAATCCAGCTTTTTTTACTGAATTTGCAAAGTTTAAGAGCCTTAATCATAGATAACTTGATTTATTTAAATGGAAAGGTATACATTGTGTTACATTGATAGATAGGAAATTTAATTACAATTTTTTTGATGTAACATTGTTGGTATTTATTTTTTGCCGTTTTTTGATAATCCAGCTTTTTTACTGAATTTGTCAATGTTTGTAGGTTTACATATGTATGTATAATTGTTTAAATCACATCAAGCTATGAAAACAAAAGAATATTAGAAACAAAATTCAGCAATACTATCTGTTTTGTCATTTCGCGTGTATGTTCAAACATAACTGAGTTACTTAATTACTTTATTGCAGTGTGAATGTTGGACGCTTAACTTTACGAACATCATATACGTAATAAGTTTATTTAAGAATTATAATGAGTTTTTTGCAAAATGAATTAGTTGACATGATATTTGTGCTTGGAGAATCAAACAAAAATTGTTTATTCGCCCGTCGAATCTACGGGCAGCGTTATCCTGATCGAAGACAACCAAGAGAAAAATCGTTTCGCAATCTTTTAGAAAGATTTGAAAGTACTGGAAGTGTTGGATATCCTAAAAACGAAAGAGCTAAAGTTGTTACAAATTAAGAAAATGAATTTCGTGTACTTGTAGCTACAGTTGAAAACCCCCACGTTAGTATTCCGAAATTAAGTGACAATTTAGAAATCAGTCAAACTTCCGTGAGACGAATGTTAAAGAAAAATAAATTTCACTCCTACCATGTACAATTACATCAAGAGCCGAAAGAACAAGATTTTCAAAATCGAATTAATTTTTGCCAGTGGGTTCAACAACAGTTAAATGCGAACGAAAATTTTATATCGGGGATATTATTTACCGACGAATGTACATTTCATCGAAATGGATTTGTGAACAGATATAATTTTCATTTTTATTCAAATGAAAATCTACACCAATTTCGGTTAGTCTCTCAAAATAAATGGTAAGTGAATGTTTGGGCAGGTATATTCGGCGGAACTATTGTTGGTCCTTTTTTTTTCAATGGCACACTCACTGGGGTAGAATATCATAATTTTCTAGAAAACGAATTATATCATTAATTGGAGAATGTACTTTTGGCTCAAAGAAGAGGTATGTTTTTCCAACAAGACGGGGACCTCCTCATCATGCCAGAATTGTAACCCAGTGGTTAAATTCGACGTTTCACGAAAATTGGATAGGAAGACAAGGACCGATACCTTGGCCAGCTAGATCTCCCGATATAACTCAATTGGATTTTTTTCTTTGGGGCTTTGTGAAGAATAAAGTATATGAGGAAGAACCAACAACTGCTGAGAATATGAAATTGCGAATTAGAAATGTTTTTGCTACAATTACTCTTAATATGTTAGATCGGGTTGAAGCTTCTTTTATTAAAAGAATTCAGTATTGTCTAAATCAGCGTGGTCGACAATTTGAACATTTAATTTAATATTATTTTCTTCCAAAATCGATAAATTCAGTAAAAAAGCTGGATTATCAAAAAACGGCAAAAAATAAATACCAACAATGTTATATCAAAAAAATTGTAATTAAATTTCCTATCTATCAATGTAACACAATGTATACCTTTCCATTTAAATAAATCAAATTATCTATGATTTAAAATCTTAAACTTTCAAATTCAGTAAAAAAGCTGGATTATCAAAAAACGGCAAAACATAAATACCAACAATGTTATATCATAAAAAAATGTAATTAAATGTCCTATCTAACAATGTAAAACAATGTATACCTTTCCATTTAAAAAAATCAAGTTATCTATGATTGAAAATCTTATACTTTGCATTACGATATCTCGAAAATTAAATAAGATAATGGTACTATTTTTACGATTTTATGTAGCACAGTCTATGACTAATCAACCATTAAAATTTTTGTGTTACACATTTCTCCATACGGTTGTTACAATTTTTCTTTTCAACCTCTAAATTTTCAAAGAATGGAATGCAGCGCCTAAATTGCGCGTTTAAGATACCTCATATAGTGAATAAAGTGCCCTTAAAATTAACCAGGGAATCCAAATTTATAATAATATACGGTATGTTCCAATTAAAAAATATAACTTTGTGTTGTAATACCCTGTATACAAGTAGTAATTTTTGCGAAAATATTTTCTAATTGTAACCCGAAGGATCCACACAATCCTGCAATAAATAATTTTGAAAACGATATTGTATACACTCATAAAGCTTCGTCCACGCACTATTGGCGGACCCTGATATATATATATATATATATATATATATATATATATATATATATATATATATATAATGTAAATCACAGACAAACGAAAACTGGAGATTCTATGATTCAAAATAAGACAAAATGATCATAAACGTTTTCTGAAAATGCTTCCTAACCGAGGTACAGGTTGATTAAAATACTTTTTAAGGTTTTTAAGATTCCTCAAAGAGATTTGGTACACTAAATGTCTAATTAAATACAATTAATCAGGTGAGTTTGAGTCAACTGACTCCATCCAGTGGCGTAGAATATTTAATGCAAAATATTTCAAAAACGGGTGCCGAATCGAAAAAATGCTAAGTATGATTTTATTTGCAGAATTAAATGTTGAATTTAACAAAAAAATATTTCTTCGAAAAAAGCAGGGACGTGTCCGTTTTTTTACTTAAAGTGATTAACTTAACATATTCTACGCCACTGCATGGAGCCAGTTGACTCAAACTCACCTGATTAATTGTACTTATTTAGACATTTAGGTGTACCAAATCTCAGTGTAATATCTTTTGTAGTTTTTGAGGAATCTTAAAAAAATTATTTTTTAATTAACCTGTATCTCGGTTAGGAAGCATTTTCGGTAATTTTTGTCTTATTTTGAATCTCCAGTTTTCGTTTGTCGGTGATTTTAAAATACACCCTGTATGTGTATATATATATATATATATATATATATATATATATATATATATATATATATATATATATATATATATATATATATATATATATACCGAAAAAGGAAAAATTAAATTGTCGGTAAGCAGTAAGCAGATCACATTACTAACACCTTGTAGCAACCTATTATTCAGTATCTCTTTATGTGCGCGCCGCAAGAGTCTTTCTTTCCAAAAGCCTCTCATTCTTACATTGGAATACTGTTTCGAATTTCGTCAAAAGCGACTAAAATTATTAAAATGAAGTGCTGACATTTTTTAACACCTGGTTAAATTTGTACTCCTTGATGTACCAAGACAAAGCAGAAATGGTACAATGAAGGTTAATCGATGCTCTCTCGAATTCTGTCGAGAACGATAAAAAATATTAAAGTGGGGTTCTGGCATCTTTAACCCCCGGTTAAATTTGTACCCCTTGAAATACGGAGGAAAAAAAAAGTGGTACAAACCGGTACAAAGAGTATCCGCTTCCTGATTTTGAAAATCTCTTTAAACGAAAACGTTACCTCTTTAAAAAAATTTGTAAATTCCGTACAAACCTACCCCTTGAGGTACAAAGAAAAGCAAAAATGGTGCAATTAGGTACAAACGATCCTCTCTCAAATACCGTCATGAACAATAAAAAATATTCAAGTGGGGTGCTAACAGTTTTTAACCCCAGCTTAAATTTGAACAGCTTGAAGTACAAAAGGTAAAAAAATGTGGTACAAACATTTATCACAATATGCCAGAACATTGTGCAACTAATTTAATTTTATTCTCAATTTATGATTTGAAAAGACTCTTGAGCTGCATACTTTGATTTTTTAAATAAATTGTTTCTGAACAAAATACGTGTATTTTATTTATTGAACTGCAATTCCTTTGCAATAAAACTAGTCTCACATCTTTTCAGCACAACAGAAACTATTTGCGACTAAATATTGTTTATCGATTTACGAGCTTAGGAAAGTGTTTGATTATTAAGTTAAAACACTTTTATAAAAATAATCACCCCGCATTTTCTTCGAATCAGAGAGAACTATACTTAAGACTTCAGAATTTCTTTCATTTTAAGTAAAGATCTCTCTTTGTGCTCAGCAGACGAGAGGTGGTTTTACCGTAAAAGGGTTTCAGCTCAAGAATCAAAATAGACGTATCTCGAGAGCTGATAAATCCATAAACAATAATTACCTACAAAATAGTTAAATTGATTTATTTTAAGCATAGTTCTCCCTTGTGCCGGGGAAACGAGGAGGGGTCAAAAATCAAAATACGTATTTTGACAGCTCTTGAATCAATAAACAATATTTACCTGCAGAAGAGTTACTTTTACAATTTTAGTGTAGTTCTCACTTGAGTTATAGTATTTTACATTACAAGCCAGGTAATACAGTTTTTACTGGCGAAAGAATGAGGATCACTGACGAGCCGTTAGGCGAGCCCGTCACATCCTTGAGTCAGTAAAAACGGTTACCTGGCATGTGATGTATAATATTTTATTTGTTACTCATTTATAACCAATATTAAGCTTAAATTAGTTATGAAATAAGGATACAAATTTCTAAAATATTATGTTATCCATGAAACAATAGCAATGCAATAATTTCTACTAATTTTATTACATTGTCAAATTTTGATTTTACGATTTTCCCATCCATTGATAAAATGAGTGTATCCAAGAAGCAAACCGATTCGGGGGTCCTCAAAATTTAATATTAGCAGCAACCATAATTGCACCGTTATTATAAATGTAAATGATAATAATAAAACGGATATTTCGAATGTCAACAAAGCTACTGACTTGTAAAAATTTTACAGGCCAGCTGTCATTTTTATAAGTCAGTAGCCTGTTAAAGTGACATTTCATCATTTGTATTTTGTTCCGGTAAACAGTGTTGACTATTGAGTAACAAGTAAAATTATTTAAAGAGTTGTTTTGAGGTTAAAAAGATGAGCTCAAAAATCGAAATTACATTATCATTCTGCCACACAGAACGATTCAATATTTTTATTTGTAAGGGAGGCGACGTACACTCGGTCGCCCCACTGAAATTTTTAAATTCCTCCCTAGTATGATAAGCTCAAAATTTTTAATTTGCGGAATATAAAAGCTCACAAATAGCTCGTAATGTTCATGTATTTGTTTTTTTCTTTTTACAAGGTGGGAGGGGGGGGGGGGGGCTATCCCGACAGACGTAGATTCATAAGCCCTGTTTGAAAAATCCTGCCAACTTGAAACTTGCAAAATATATTATTAGCCACGCAACAATCATTCTCTATTTACTAAACAATCAAACTTTTGATAGTTCCCAATCAATTGTTAACGTCTTCGCGACATATTTTTCGTGAGTGTATGAACAGTCAGTTCCAACAAAAGATTTGTTTCCACCACATTAACACAAAGTATTACCAAAAAAGATTGTCATTAAGAAATTAAAAAACAAATCTACTGTAGTTACCGGTCAAATACCATCTGATGCAGTCAAAGATTGTGCTCGTATATTCTCGTATCCTTTAGCAATCTTATTTAACTTATCTTTGAAAAAAGTACTTTTCCCACAGTTTTGAAAACTGCAAGAGTGTGCCCCGTTCTAAAATCAGGTTCAGCTTCTGATGTACAGAATTATCGCCCAATTTCGAAGTGTATGAAAGTATATCGCACGATGAACTAACTTATCAACTTGACTCACAACTATCAGAATATCCACATGGATTCGTAGCAAAAAGATCAACTACATCAAATTTAGCTTGTTCTACATTATTGTTCACAGATTCTAGATGTACAAGGTCAAATTGATGCCATCTACACGGACTTTCACAAATGTTGTGTTTTTGCATAAAACTTCCTAACCCTTAACCTTGTTTTTTCATGGCCAACTATACCATCAAAATGTTAAATTAACGTAACATTCATTTTTGAAGTTAATAATCCTAAAGAAGTGCCACACAATATATATTTTTTGAAAGCTGAGAGTAAGCTCTATTATATAATCAGAAAATATGCAGGGTGTTCCATTAAAAAAAACAAAGCTTTGGTTTATTGCGAAGAAACTGACTTTTTGTGGGGAAAACTATGCATGCCCCTAAATTCTACGGAAAATTTTGTATAGAACCCACTTTTCACCATTTGGGTAAATTACAAGACAAAGCAGTTACGAGGGGTGCTTAAAATGTGCAAACTTACTTTAAGTTGTGCATTATTAACTCTTATGCTAACTTTATCTGGAAATCCTACAAATACATCCTTATTTTGCATTATAAACCGTTATTTTCTAGATCTCCGTTTTTACCTTCCAACCTACATATACATATGTAGGTGTAGAAGGTTATGCAATCGACTTTTTCTTCACTATCGCTAAATCGACTGATTTATTTTAGTTACTTCACCAATATACTTTAACGTTCTTATAGTTTCTAATCCTATTATAGGTAAACTTTTATGATTTACTACTACGAACGCTGTATTACATTTTACAAACTCATTTTCTATGTAAACTGAGTTTTTCCTATTCGTTTTGTAACCTGCAAAAGCTTCAATTATTACGTTACTTTTAAATACTTTAAGTCCTAATTTCTTACACAAATAAACAGGTATTACATTTAATTGTCCTCCTGTATCAATTTTAACTTCTACATTTACATTATTTAATTTGACATTTTCAACCCAGTTATTTTTATCAATTTGATTTAATTGTGAACTGTTAGAGATAACACATTTACATTTGGTACATCTAATTCTAATTTTTTTTTTGTTGAAAACCCACTTTATTTGCAATCTATACATATAAATTACATTCAGCAAATGTTGTGTATTGGAGTGACATGTAGGAGAGCGCCCAGTGGCAAACTCCTGTAACAATAGGAATGCATCCGTTGTGAAGATGGGAGAAAGAACTTACATACTAAATATTAATACTAAAACTAAATTAAAATAAAACATTAAAACCTAGTGGGCAGATGATTGGGCAGGTATCGTTGTAACCTGCTATTGATTATGGACTGGTTCTGAAGTTCCGTTTTACACTGAAGTGTCTAGTTTCATCTTTGACTGTAGAGATTTGAAGATCTTTACTGATGCATTCAATATGATGCGCGGGTTCCACACAATTTTTCGACGACATTTCTTCGAAACCAATTATTCGAAAACTTAGTTTTTCGACAAATCAATTTTTCGACAGTACAATTCTTCGAAAAATTTGATGATATAAAATTGTTAGAATTTTTATCGTTAAGCATTAATGATAAGTGCTTACTAATAGTTTTACATTAAAATTACATAAATGCGGGAGCTTAATCTAACTTTAACTTCTTAAAATTCATTAGCATCATTATGAAAATGTAAACTTTCACCATTATTACACATAATAAAATACTTATCTTTTTTTTTACACTTAACATCATAACTAGATTAAATTTTGTTAAATGTATTTTTTGGCAGACATTTTTCATTGTTAGCCTTCGACCGTTAGATGGTGTTCTGACTTGTCATCTTTAAGACAGTTAACAATATTTAATTTTTAATGATCTAGTTATTCTTTACTAAAATTGAATTCTATAGTTGGCTTTATACGTTTCTCAAACTATAATATTAATAGCAGGCTGATGTTTATGTTTTAATTTTCAGCTTTTTGACGAAGATAACTGTAAGTGTTATCGAAACGTTTAGGTTGTGGATTGTGTAATATAAAAATACACCTTTAAAAAACCCAAAAAAAGTTAAGTATTTCATTGGTACCATTAAGGATCATTAGGAGTTATTTTACAATAATAACTGCAATTTGAATAATTTTCATAAAATTCTTAGAATCCGTGGAATTGCACACAATATTTTATACTAAATATATATTTTTGATAAAAAAATTTCCAAAAACATAATAAAAGATCAAATTATTTGTTAGCATTTTCATTCCAAAAATAGTAACTTCGAAGAAAATTGTTCGTTTCGTAGAATTTTCTTCGAAGAAAAGTGATCGAAATACTTTCCCTCGAATAATTTTTTTTCGAAGAATTATTATCCCCGACCATTATGCGCGGCACTTTTGCTTGAAAACGCTCGAGGATTTGGATGTTTGATGTAGATTCAATTCTAGTTCTGCAATATTTACTAAAATGATTTTAATTACCACATCTTGTACATTCTTTTCCATATGCCGGACGGCATCTGTACTCATGCCTATATCTACATTTACGACAGGTTTTCCTCACTTTTCTTTCTTCTCCACAGCTTACCATTTTTCCATTGTTACTTTTTCTTTTTTAGCAATAGATATTTTCTCCAATAAAATGTGGAAACAAAATTGTTTTTTTAATGGGGTTTTATTCATATTAACGTACTTAATAATTTTAACTAAAATTAAAAACATCATAATGAGGGAGGGGGGGGGGGGGATGAAAATAAGGGTAACTTTCCGGAAGAAACTTTTAAATTTTTTTGAAAAATTACTGTGAACCTACACTCTCAACAATGCTAAACACGAAATTTAAAATTGTAACCCCTTCTCGTTTGATAATTATACAATTTTTAAGGAAGCAACGTCTTAATATTGTATTAGCATATTGCGAGGGGTTTAAAAGTTGTGGTGCATCAAATATTTTTTTCTTTTTCAATTGATTACGATGAAGTGATCTACTGGAAGCCGTTTTAGGGCGAACAAAAATGTAACTCCTCCCCATTTGGTAATTATTATTTTCAAGGAAGCAACGTCTTAATATGTTAATAGCGCATTGGGAGGGGTGTACAAGTTGTGGTGCATCAAATATTTTTGTTTTTTCAATTGATTACAACCCCTCCCGTTTGGTATTTATATAATTTTTAAGGAATCAACGTCTTATTATTGTATTAGCACATTGCGAGGGGTGTAAAAGTTGTGGTGCATCAAATATTTTTCTTTTTTCAATTGATTACTATAAATTGATCTGCTATTAATCGTATTAGGGCGAATAAAAATGCAACTCTGTTCTGTTTGGTAATTAGGTAAATTTTAGTAAAAGATTTTTTTTGATTCTATGAATGGTGTTTTTTACATTTTTAGTATTTAATACTGTTTTTGTAATTTGCCTCCATTTTGATACTCTATATTAAGTACTCTGTATTAAGAAACGCGACGTCATCATCTACGATGCCATTATAGCCATTAATTCACGGAACGTTTTTAGGTTGGCAAACCTTGATCTGGAATTATATCTTAGAATATAACACCCAAGCATGACTCATTCTTGGTGGTTTGATCGAAGAAAGTGTTTTGAATATTTTGAACTGTTTTAAAGTATCCTGTATAATTAAAAATTATTATTAATTTTTTTAAATACATAAATAAAAAGTTTACCTCGAGTAGGATATGGACCTACGACCTGTACTTTGCTAGAGCACCGCGCTAACCAACTGAGCTATCGAGATTCAAGCCCCAATCGTTCATAACAAAACTTATAATAATATATCGTTTATAATAATTACTGGTAATAATCAAGTGTTTATAATAACGTTGTGTACATTAGGTAGTGTTGTATTGAATATTACATAATTAAGATTCAATTTAGGTTATGATTTTAATTCATAGGCGTAACGATCATTGTTCTGCAAGATTTAACTTTAAAAATGTCATAATTTATATTTTTAACTTTATTGTATCAGGAAGTGAAAATATTGTTTTGAATAAATGCATGAGTAGTTATTTCGTAGCTTACAAATATATTCTAAATATTAAATAATTTAAAATATGTATATATTCATTATTATGTATTATTGACCCATCCCGGACGCACATATAATTGACATTGTTAAACAAGTGTTATTTTATCAAAACCTTTTAATATTAATTGATACCATACGAAAAATGTAAAAATGAAAATTTCAGGTTCAAAACATAGTTAAAATCGTAATAAAAAATACTATCGAATACAGGTTGCGGCGATATAAAAAAATAAAGTTGATGATGGTTTCTTGGAGACGAAACGTCGAATAAAAAATTTGAAAACGCCATCTAATAGAATTCAAAAAGTGATAATGAACCTTTGGTTTTTAAAAATCTTTTAAAATAAGTGAAGGAATTACGAAAAAAGAAAAACCCAAAAATCGCGTTTGCTTTTAAATGTCAGAAACGATAAACAATAATGAATTTTTGCAAACTACATGTGCACATACCCTCAATTATACAACTTTTCTGTAATTTAACCGCCTTCGTATCTCTTACCGTTTTCAAGATCCCCATGCTGTTCATCTTGGGCACGTTGTATATCAATAAAGCACTGATTACACAATACATGGCACTTCAAGGGCTGTTTTCGATTATACGAATATTTGTTTCGCTTTAATTAACTATCTACTTCTCGCGTACATGCTCTTTAAGGTTAGGTATTGTTTCTAAAGCTATGTACCAGCGGCAGCGCAGCGGTCTAAAGCAATAAAATTAGTTATTAAATATACAGGTAATTCTTTAATTCCATCTTACCATCCGTAAATTTCTCTGGAAGTCCATCTAATCTCATGCTTGATACGAACGAAATGTACGTCAGAATTGTCATTCGTTAGTTGTTACATTGTTGATACAGTTCAGGATAATCGTTGCGTTAATTATAAAATATTTAAAGTTTAAAGGTGGCAGGATTTTTCTGACAGAAATTATGATTTTTTTTTATATTTGGGGTGAGTTTTTACTTTTTATCCCCTTTGTTTTATAAGTTTAAAGTATGCAGGATTTTTCCGGACGCCCTTGGTATTTTGGCTGCTAAAATGAGAGTGGCTGTTGAAAATTGGCTGCTAACTTAACAGCGGTATAATAATATGTATTGTTAATTCACTAACTCTAACGTTCTTTATTTCAAGGAATACCCTACCACTACGCTATTGCTCAAATTATATAGGCTGAATTTATTTTAGGTTATATCAAAGTGTCAAACCGCCAATGTTTCCAGATATCCTAAGTTAAACTGTCCTAACCGAGTCCTAACTGTTGACTTGGGACTTATAAATCATAGATAGGACGTTGTTCATTTGGAAGCAAACCAAGCGTGGTAACCGTCCTTAATTTTGACTTGGTACGTTTTATATTTGTAAATCATAGATAGGACGTTTTCCTTTTGGAAACTCGTAGTTTCTGAACATAGGACCGTATATGTAAGTAAGTCTGTTAGTAATAAAGTGAAATTAGGACATTCGAACTTGGAAGAGTAGTTAAATATGACAGGAGAGCAGTGCAGGGCTCGGTAACTATAGTTGTTCTGAGGACACTGCAGGCTTATTGTATACTCCCTGACTACCTCACACCCAGTCTGTATTGTTGAGTCTCTCCATTTGTGCGATACGCTGTCTTTTCTTAAACAGCCCATTGCAGTTGCACAGAATGTGCATATCGGTTTCAGGTTCTGCACCTTCAGAATCAGCCGGTGAGGTCTCCTGTTAGTTTGCCTGTACTCTGAAGATGAACTTTAACAGTCGTGTGTCCCGTTAACGCTTCCGCTAGTGTTCAGTCTCTTAACCGAAATAGTTCTCAAGTTCTCTTTGGACAAGGACTATCTATCAAGCCTTGCTGTGTGTAAATCCTGGTCTATTAATCCAGTAATTTTTAGTCTGTTCCAACATCCATTCTTTGATGTATCTGTGTACAGCATTTCTTGTTATTCCTAGATCAGGTTTTGATCCGAAAAGGTTTCAGTGCCTCCTGTCTAGCGAGTACGTCCGCTTCTTCGTTAGCTTCGATTCATCATTAGCCTGGAACCCATTGTGGGTTAACCCGCCAGGTCATTGAGTCCTTTGTAGCATTCCCAGACCAATTGTGATGACGCCTTACGGCTCGATATAGCTCTTAAGACTATCTGACTGGTAGTATAAATATGCGCCTGTGTGTATAGTGCCCTCTTTTATATTCCCGCACGCATTCCAGCATTGCCAATATCTCCGTTTGAAGTACGGTAAGCATGCTTTCTCTTGCTTAAAGTTGAGCAATAGACGCCCGCTCCAACACCTGTCTCGGTGTTTGACCCGTCAGTGTACCAGACCAAGCTTCTCTCAGGAATTTCCCCGTTTTGCTTAGACGACTCTTCTCGATTGCTAAGTTATTTTGAAGAGTCTGGTTTACAAGTTTTTTTGTATCATGTGGTCCGCTCCCATTTCAAGTATGCTCTCAACTAACTTCTCGCATTCCGTTTTACCTACCTTTTTTCCGCAAGTTTTGAACCCTGTGAAGCACCATCCTTGCCTCTCTTAATGATAAATTGGAGAGGAGGAAGGCTCAGCAGAGATTCTACTGCAGCGGCAGGCGTTGATCTCATTGCCCTCGTAATTCATAAACATGCAAGACTCGTGATTTTAGAATTTCATAATCCAGAATATTAAGGAATCTTACTCAGGTACGCAATGTACAATATGTTAATTATAATTATATAATTTTTGAAATATATGTATATATATATATATATATATATATATATATATATATATATATATATATATATATGTTAAAGTACTTATTATAGGTATTGTTAAATGTCGTGGAATTCTTAGGAAGTTATGAAATAATTGTGAGCGTGGTGCAATTGAAAGTATCTTAAGTGTTTTTTTTTTATATATAGTTTGCGAGTTTAAATTATACGCCATAATGTTGCAACATCAATTCACACTAGGCGTCGCGTAGGATTATTAAAATAAGCGAGTTACCGATTGAACTCATCGACGACGGGCGCGGTGCATAGTAAAACGTAAAGTATCTGCAACAACGCTTCAAAAACATTACTACTATAAAATGAGACTTGTAGGAAAAGTCACTGGCATCACTGTGATCAATATTTGTCAGTAATGTGATATTATAGATCCTGACTGACTACAGAAATTAATATGTAGACCTCTGGGTAGATAAATAACTTAAATTTTTAAAATCTACTTAAAATTTATAAAGTGCGGTAGACTATGAATCAATAAACTTAATAAGTTGAATTAATGTACAAATAATTAATACAGAACGCTCGAAAATATTTTTGAAAGCGTAAAAGGTTAAGGCTTATGACGGAAGACTATTGCAAAAGTTATTAATCTCATAAATTATTGCTGCGGGTAAGCGATGAGCGGAATCAGAGATATCTTAGGTTGTGTTTTACTGCTCAGTTGATGGGCAGGAGCACCACGATATTCAAAATGGAGTGAGTTCCTGGCACAAATATCGAACTTCCCAGTGACTTTGAAAATAAAAGAAAAAAACGTAATCGCCTAATTAATTTTATTTAGACAATCAAAATAGTAAAGGTTCCTTATTCTAAACAATGGCGTTAATTGGAATAGTGTATCGTTAAGACTTAAATAACTATTACAGTAAATTCCAGAGTTAAGTACGCATAAATTTATCTACAGCACATATGAACGCAGACCCGTAAACTATAAGACTTACAAAAAAAGTTATTCCTGCGCACAAATGCAAGTTTTTCCAAATATTTTCATTTGTACAGAGTGTACAGGAACTAGGATACAAACCTACTTTATTATTTTAACTGGAATGCTCTGTATATTGAATTTTTGGATTTTACGCAAAATTCTGGGTATTTTTCATGTAGCATATACTATGTTGATATTTAACAGTTTTAGAAAAAATGGCAGTTGGTAATCGTCATCTTGGGAGTTTGGAGCCCTGAAATTCTGACAATTGACATTTGTGAAAAACGACTTACGTCGTAATGGTTTATCGACTGACACTTTCCAAATTTGACAAATGTCGAAAAAATTATACATGTGAATTTTTTTATAAAGGAAAGAAAAAGATAAAAAAGGGTGGGCTGCTCGAACTTTCCTCGCTCCTTTAGCCGCAACGATGGACTCTCAGCATACATATATACATTACGTATACATGCATGGTGGGATTAAGGATGGGTGTGGTCAGGATAGGATCGGAAGGAATGGAGTTAAGGTTCTGAGGGGAATATTCTACCCCTGCATTTGCGTAACTAGCCGCACATGATGTATGAGGAAAACCCCTGAAAAACAGTGATATTGACATTTGTGGACTTTGGAAATAGTGTCAGTTGACAAACCATAAAAATTTAAAATAGCGACATGTAAGTCGTTTTCCATAAATGTCAACTGCCTCGAAATTCGGGGCCTTACAAACTCCCAAGTTAACGATTTTCTACTGACATTCTCTTCAAAACCGCAGAATATGAACATATTATATGATACATAAAAAATACGCGTGAAGTCGTCTCGCAAGCGACAATACGCTACTCGACTAACAAACCAATAAAATACGGTATGCAAGTATACTTGCTTTGAGCATTAAGGTCCTTTCCTATTATTCTCGTCTGAAGCATTGAAAAGGTATTTTTAAACAAGTAAACCAAATGAATATTGACCAGGGTTAGTATTTTCTGACTCAAAAATCAACTCATCAATGTTGGGTGTGCTCCGACCACCTCTTATGGAGACTCCCATATTAATAAAATCTTATTTGTGGGTTTAGAAAATTAATTTTCAACACGTCTACTGAGTTAATATGTGGTTAGGATTAGTGCTTTGGATCAGGAAAATACACCACTATTTTATCCGAACAAAATGTATCGGTTTAGATGTATTATTTTCGGACATTGATCTATCCTCTCGACGATGCTCCGGCAGCTTCTTAAAGGTTTTGCCAATTCCGATGAGCACCTACCATGATAACGAGAGTACAATGATAGATCCGCACTTTTTTCATTATTGCAAAATGCCTAATCTGCTGTGTAAGTTCCGAATGTTCATTCAATTGAATTTTTCTTTTCTGTATTATTTACGGAAGTGTTTAGGATGTGCGACCAGTATGGAGTAGTGGATAAAAAAAAGTGTGCGTTACGTACATCCCTGAAGAGCTCCAACATTGATTGTAAACTGTTTTGGTAGATGTTCAATTGTAACCTGAATTGTGTCACAAGACAATTTTGGATCTAGCAGGGTAGAAGTGTTGACAATACGTATAAACGAATCTTACTCAAAAGTCTATCAAACTCTGTTAAAAGTCTTGAAATTATGCAGTTGGGATTTAACACTTTCGCCATCGCACTTTAAGATCTTTATTTCTCACTGAATCATGTGCGGTAGTGGTGGCGTTTCACCTTTGGGAATCAAAATATTGGGTTTTCTTGTGCGGTTTCTACTATAGAGCTGTAATTTTTTGTCAGTGGTGGCTTGAGCAAATGCTAGGGAAGGGCCTTGAAGCTAATCAGAGAACTTGTATCCGTTTAAACAATTAAGTATCGCTGGTTCTGTGATTAAACGTCTCTGAAGGATGGTAGATGTGCATTCAGTTACCGGTTTTTTCAGTAATGGTGCAAAATCAAACTTTTCTTCGGCATTGGTTAATCTACTTAGTTGTATGAGTATAATGGCATGATTGGCTTGAATTGGTGATATATATTGCAGGTGGCTCCACCATTCGGAAACGCCTTACACTCTTAAAATGACAGGAACGTATCCACTATCACTAAAATCAGTAGTACAAAATATTTTTTTAAGAAACATATTTGCTCGGGTATTGGAAATATTGCAGTCCTATAAAAATATAGTTTTTACAACTTTGAGTTTGAAATTACACGTACAAAAGCCGTTTAAAATAAGTACACTTGAATATAAGCCTACTAAGTGCACTTTATCATATACATGTATAGGTATACAATGTTATACAATAGACTTTTTAAATTTTGCATTGTTAGATAAGCCCTATATTTATCAAGTAATTAGTAGATATTCTGATACTTAGAAATTACATATCAAGAACGATAAAAATTGCGTCACTTGCATAACTACTTTACACTCATATGAAGTGTATCAGTCATCAAACGTTTCTGCATTCTTTGATTACTATTAAAGATATTTTTTTTATCATTGCAGACACCTGATTATAATGCCCTTGGTTTAGGACTTGCCATTAAACAAAAATTAAGAGATGTTCTGGATCAATCTTTTTATTTTGCAATTTTAGAACAAAAATGTAAGCGCAACCACAAACAAGTATAAACGTGGTAACAACTAACCCGCTGAAGTAGATTTTCCTGAGAGTTGGGTAATTTACAGCCAGGAATCTCTGATCCAAAATCCAGAATTGCAGTTATTTTTAAATATTGCGCTGTAATTTTGAAACACCCTATATAAGTAGTATACTATTAATTAGGCATGAAATATATATTGCAGAAAATGAAACCCTTTTGTCCACTTCTAGAAGTTTGTTGGCTCGTTCCATCAGAGAAAGTAACCGATTAAAAAATTCTTTCGTTCGGTCTTGGGCATAGTATACAAAGATACACGAAAAACCCTATTAGTAATACGCACAGAAAAACCTAGAGTATATTTTGTTTGCGCTATGGACTCCAATAGAACGTAATTTCTTCGTCAATTTCCACCAAATCTTACTGGGGTCTTAAACACTTATGTCTAATTTGAATGCAATCGCTATTCCAGTATTTGAGTTATTGTGGCCGAATAAATCAAGTTCACCCCTCTTACTCTTTATGCTTCAACTCCACCTCCACCAAACATCACGGGAGTGAAATTTCAATGCAATTGCTTTAAAATCTTAGAAAACCACATAACTAAAGAAAGGTCTGAAATAGATATAAACATATTAAAACACAACGTAGAAGAGTACAAAAAAAATTTCAAACAAATCTGAAAGACCGAAACCAGGGGAAAGATATAAATAAACCATCAGAAAAACTTTAAAAGGAGCAGCACGTTCAAGCGCCCTAAACAAACACTAGAAAAGTAGTATCAGAGAAAACAAAAAAATTATAAAAGGGGTCTAGAAAAACACTATAATAAAATAGTGGAAGTGGTGAAAATAACAAAAACTTATAAAAAACAAGAAATGGAAGACATAATAGCAATCAATTAAAAAAAAAACAGGAATCGTATTAACACCACTAAAAAATTATGTAATAGATGCTTAGAAACATGATCGATCTCTGACAACTAGAACACAACCTGTCACTTACGCGTGGTACTCATACGTAAAGCTGTAATTTAGTTACCTTTGAGAAATTAGAGATGATTTTTTTTATATTTAACAGATCCTTCTCGACGCTAATTAGTAGACTGATGTTTTTGTAAACGTCGTTGGGATTATTTTCTTAAGATTGATTGAGTCCATATCGTTTGTTGAGGAGCGGTTTGTTTAGTTATCGTGGAAACTTTTCATGATAGTTTACTGCAATTGATATTGAGTATAACTGGTTATACAGGGTGAGTGTCTATTGCGTGGACGGAGGATTTCTCCTTAACTATTAGAGATATCAAAACCAATTTTGGTGTGGTAATACACGATCATTGGACCTACATTCTAAAAATATTTAGGTATATACAGGGTGATTGACAAAATATGCCAACCCAAACCTGTGTTTTTTAATGGAACACCCTGTATATTTTTGCATTTTTGGATTCACTGTTACATTTAGAATAAAAGTATAGAAATTTGTATCTGTATCACTAACCGTTCTGCAGATATGGACCAAAATAGAGGTAACTTTGGAACCACGATGCGAGCGTTTTCACCACGATTTTGTGAATCTGTTTATACCACCGACTATTAATAATAGTATACTAAGAAACAAAATGGGAAATTTTTCGAAAACATGAAACTATTCAGAATGATTAACTTACACGAAATGTAATTTTTCTCGATTTTTTTAAATACAACACCCTGTATATTTTTTCACATTTCGATTCCCCGTAAAAATTAGATACTAATTGATAATGTGTTTCATAGCCATAAGAAGGACCCTTCTTGAGATATTGACGTTTTATTTGAAAATATTGACATACAGAAGAACAAATAAAACAAAATCCAGAGCAAATAAGAAAATACGAATGGCAAATAAATTCGTTAACTGATAGGAAAACTGAATTAATAACTAAACAATAAAGTAATTCTCTGCACCTAAAAATAATTTGAACAAGTAAACATAAACGAATAAAACCATAAATTCAAATTAAATGTTCAAAATGCTGACCACGCCTAGCTAAACACTTTGCAATTTGCTCAGTAAACGAAAGATTCATTCGCAACAACATTAGAGGCAAAATGGATTGAAATGCAGCTCTAATTCTATTCTACATATCTTCGCTTGTGGTGGGAAGATGATGGTAAACTTTTTCTTTAACGTGGCCCCAAAGAAGACATCAAGGGGCGTAAGATCCGTTGATCTGGCCGGCCAGTTTTGCTCACCACCTGATCCTATCCACCTCATCGGATAATTTCTATCGAGATATTGCCTAACGCTGATTGCATAGTGTGGAGGGACGCCATCCAGTTGAAACCACATCATACGAATATTAGCTACCTCGATATTTTCCAAAAGCTGGGGTAAATCATTTTCCAAACACTGTAAATATCTTTCTCCAGTAAGACTCCCATCAAAGAAATGAATAAGACAAAAAAACGGAGGTCACCGATATATACAGAACATCATACCTTAAATGGGATTTTGCTGGACATCTCACAAAACCATTGCGGTGGGGACCATGACTAAGGAGAAGGCTAAGATGGCAGGGCATCATGAATCTGATTGCTAGGTTAATGTGGAATAGAGTGGTACAAGATGGAGATGGTTGGAGATGAATAAGGTCTTCACCCAACACTAGATGCAAAGGCTCAGAGGAGAAGAAATTGTATGCCAGTTCTGATTGTTTTATAACTTCAAACTGCGAGGAATAATGAAAATTGAGGATAGGAAAATGTTGCGTATTTAAATGATAAAAAATACGTTACATTCTGTCTTATTTTTAAACGTTTTTAAGTATTCATGGCCAGTATAATAATAGAATTACTTTGCATATTTTGCAAGTAGTGAATACTAAAGCAAATAACTATTTCAATTGAAATCAAGTCGGAATTTAATTTGGTAATACATACAAGGGAATTACAAAATATGCATTAAGAAGTAAACAACATTTTTTGGTCTATTTCGTGTTTTAAAATGTAACACTTTTCGTATGTTTTAAAGTAATAAACAAAATTTGAAAATGAAAGATTTTACAATTCATCTTTATAAGAAGTAAATCTTTATTTAATATTCGATATTCGATTTTGGATCTGGATGCAAACAGAAAATTAATGTTTGTTGACATATTTTTTTGGCGGCACATTATGGGCCGATATATTGTTTGAGATTTTAGCAATTGTATTTGTTTAGCAGTCATTTTTGTCGATCTTTTGGTAATGCAGGAATTATTTTGTTCCAAAAATCTGGTGCCTCTCCATATTTGAGGCTTCATGACTAAATGATATGCAAATATATGGATTTACCGAAAAGAACCAATTGTATGACCACCCATTTCTCCTCCATCCCTTCAAAACTTTTTCTTGTGGGGTTAAGAATACCTTCCTAATTTAGGAGTTGCCTTAAGTTCAGTAGAATATTACCAGATTCCATTGATGATATTTTAACGAGATTTGTGTATATGTGTACAGAATAGAGTAGTTAGTCATGAATCAAACAGGCACTAAGGGTTATGACAGTAAACCCGAAATGAGCCGGCTAAACTCAATGAGATGTGGGTCGTAATACAAATTATTACTGCAACGTTCCCAAAATTCGCCTTCGCAGGACAGACGTAATTTGTTAACATAATTTATGGGTGCCACCCTATCTTTGATTCGGAAAAAGGTAAGTGAATGCAAGATATCAGCGCTGTCTATTTCACAAACTTCCTGAATTTAACGTAATTTAGATGAAATCACGGCGCTTAAGGGCTCTATTTTTACAAATAAGAATACCAGAAAGTTGTATCAACAGTATGTCTATTAAATAAAAAAATGTATGAGATAAAAAATGTCCATCAGGTGTACAGAAATCACCAAATTGGCGACGTATACTCGTCAATATCGACAATCTTAACCATATTTATATAATTTCGATCTTAATTCACAGTTGTACGTTCGAGAGCTCGAAGAACAAAGGGTGGAAACAAGTCGATTACTTAATTGCGCATCAACGTATCAATAAAAAGAATAATTAATTGTTTTACTTTAATGCGCATACAAGAAATAAACAAAGGTTGATTATTCCACATAACGTCATAGAGACAATCACTAGGCCTAAGCTATCTTCGCTAACCCCAAACAATTCGGCTGACAACTCTACAAAATGCTCGTGTTTGTTTTCCTCAAATTTAAACCATTGGGTACTAGTTTTTGCAATCTTCCACATCTATTAGTTTGTTGCAAATGTGGGATACCGCCGCTGATAAAATCTCGTGAATTTCCCAACTTCTGGCACTGACTATACTTAAATGTCATCACTGTTAACATTTTGATAAACTAGCTTGCCGAACCAAATTGATCCAAAACGAACCAAAAATCCCAAGCGGTTCCCAGTATTCGACCGTTTGTGCGCCTGATTATGGTGACCTAATAACCTTAATTAAATGCGTTCTAATGTTTTTACTCTCGTATCATCAATTACATGGCAAGAATCAAGTCGCCAACATGCGTCTTCGCATTAAAAAACCTACACTGTCCAATGACTATAATGACTTCACATAAATCTGTAGTGTTTTCACCTACATTGTAATTAATTCAGTTATCTATACCGCAATCAAAGCATCAATGCCCAAACATACTAAACATGTTCAATGCAAATGTTAAACCCGGAAAATTAATTCTTACTTTCAATCACCCAAAATTATATATGTTTTTCTACAAAACTGTACATAAAGTTTATACCATCCTCGCTGACTTAATAAAACTCGTTACCGCGAAGAATGAATAATCGGGGCGTTTGGCGTAGAATAATACAACTATGCTTGTCAAAACATGGCGTTATTAAAACTACGTAATTTAAATTTTTACAACGGCGTCGAATACCCTCATATCAGTGGTTTTCAAACTTCAATACGTACTTTTACATTTACATTTCAAATATCACATTGTTGCACCATCAAACAGCATTATGCGTCGTGAAAGGCTTACCAAGCTAAGTGGGATTCTAACCAAACTGCAGTAGAAATGGCTGGGTTCGATTAAGACGTAAAATGGTAGAAATCTAATTTCAAACGCTTTACACTTACCATAACACAATAAATAACAACACTCAATCCGGGAAAAGTAGTCTCTAGGGCGTCACCACAATCTAAAATTTTTCTGAAAATAAACAATCCTAGGCGAGTTGTTAAGCAAACCCTACCTGACTGTAGAAGGTAAAATAATAGCCTAATCGGTAAAATCATGCACAATTCAAGTTTAAATGTTCAATTCGTGCAACACCATTTCACTTTAAAAGAGCACGTTAACTTTCGTCTCAATAATTTTGATAATATCTTAATCCCAAAACAACAAACACATACACGTCAATTCGGTTTTGAAAATCTTTAAGTTCAATTAACATTAAAAATGAAATTATCCAAAGCTCTAGAATATTTTGAAACATATACGTTATCGTAAACTTATTGATCACACTCTGTCTATTCATAAAATCAAAGTAATGACTATCTGGATATTTTCTCATTTATCCTCGTATACGCATAAATACTATTTATAATTGCCATAAAAATTCTGAAATAAACAAATATCACTAAATCTGGAAAAATGAATAATTTGATCTATTAATTTTTGTACCATAAAAACTGTAATTAATATCTTAAAAATTGCAAAATGTAACGATCAGTGCGTCGTGTATGAATCATATATCTTCTCTAATACAATTTTAAAATGTATTTAAACGTTGGAAAGTATTAATGAATCGCTGCGATTTAAATCTGAAACTTCTAGTTAATAAATAAGTCGTGACCAGTATTGAGTACTCAATGACTCTTAATGAATACAAAGTAATTAAATTTAGTAATCGTTCTGACTTGAAATAAACAATTTTCAGATCAATCATTTAAATTCAAAATATCAAAAGTTTGATTATTTTTAAACGGTGTAGTCCTTTGCGTCACTTCGCACATCATTGAAAACAATGAAATCTTAGAATATAATATTGGTTCTCTTTAAAATTGTAAACGGCCTATAATAACAGGTAATGGAGATTGATTATCCTTAATGCCTGAAATGAAAGTTACAATATAAACAATGACATCACTAAAATAATCAAACTTCCACCAATCACATATCTAAAATTATTCTTACAGATTCCATAGTTCCTTATCCGGTGTAATGTCCTATCCAATGGGAATGATTTCATTAATCCTGAGTATGTATGTACACTGCTAATAATCGGCTTTTAACGGGATTTAACACTTGCCGTAGCAATATTATACCATAAATGTCTGCATCACTGTGGCGGAATTGTGACATTTGATTTACTGACTGTCCTGTTAAATATTTGTCATAGAATATTTTAAGTGCAGTTGATCACTAAATTCTTGTTTATGAACGGTCGATTAAGTGCTGTTAATAAACGCATATATATTTACCTCAGTATTATGTCATTAAATTGGGTATATTATCAATTCGAATCGAATGTCGTTTAAAGTTCACGAATCGGATTAGATTTGAGCGAGATACGAAATTTTTCAATGGTTTTAAATGGGGAAAATTCATCAATTTATAAAAATAAATAATGCCGGTAGTACTTCACAGAGTGCTGAAAGACTATTTTTAAACTCGGACATTGTTAAATAGTTAATGGGCAACAGTTTGAATAGCTTATTAATTAATCTATTTATTTTGTTTCATTTTCTCGATACTTTGTTTATGTAGCATATTAAAATGTTGGTACTAACATATTAAAAAAATGTGCTTTTTCATTATATTGAACAAAAAAAGTAGGGGTTGTCATTTAAAAAAAAGGCACCCACTTTGGCCTCTTCAACGTATGCCACTTTACATGGAATAAAAGTATTTCAAAAGACGACAAATGTAAAATACTTTTTGACCCCTTCGAGCGGGAGTCCCAGTGTCTGTTCTATTATGTCTCTTCCTTATATACATCCAAGCATTCAGCCTGCAAAATGTCATCATATTTACCGCCCCCAAAAGCGAGAACCAGCCATCTTGAAATGTTTATAAAAATCTTAATGATTCATTGAAACATCCAAATTTCGCAACCATACTTACTCCACATTACATCCAGATCTAGTAATAAACGTGGCCATTTCCATGGTGAGTTTAAATGATTTAATTAACTGACACACGCACACACACACATGCACGCACATACGCACGCATGCGCACGCGCACACACACACACACTCACACACACGCACACACACAGACGCACTCACGCACACGCACACTCACAGATATATATATATATATATATATATATATATATATATATATATATATATATATATATGCCAGTTAAATAAAGATTACTACTAAAACTGTGGGATAGACTCACTTAAACATACAACATCCAGATCTAGATTCAACTTTGCATGAGAGTCTCACATATGCGCGAACTTTCCTTCCGGAAAATTTAGTGACTTTGTCCCTGAACATACATAACATTTTCTATTGTGTAATACTAAATCATTTATACAAGCAAAAATATACATACACGTTCTTTCTCTACATTTGAATACAATATCAACATATCATAAATTCACACGCTACACATTTACAGCAATTTTAAACTCTGCACTTCTTAAAATATTGTAGGCAAATACAGTAATATTCATTATCGTCTCAATAGGGGTGTTACTAAAATATTATTTGTTATTCAAATTTAATACTTCCAATTCATAACTGTTTATACAACAGTTAAATACGCTTCAATGAAAATTCCAGTGGCGTAGCATTTACACCCTCTTACATTACGTGCGCACAATAAAATTCTCGTACAAACTCACGTTCATATACGCACAACACAGGAGTACTCAGTTCGTCAAAATAGTCCCACCACACCCATATAACGTGACTTAATTTTTAACATACAGTGATAGTCTGAAATAGAGATCTAAGGAAAGTAAACTAAGTTGTTTCATATAAAATTTTCCAAAATTTGGCTTTATTCTTTTTTCAATAAATTACAAATAAAAAGCAAAACAAGGCAAAGTTCGTATTTTAAAGAAGCCCTGTACTTTAATTAATGTTAGTTGAATTTTACCTCTATAAATTTGATTCAAATGTCACAGATGTTGGTGAAATAACGTGAAGATAGATGGCGCTACCGGCGACGACAAATGTCGATTATAATTTTGTTCATGTAAGATAATCACTCAAAACATTTAAATAACGTCAAACTTGATTAAAACGAAAATTATATTGAATTCTATTGAATATCAATACTTACTTAGGACTGAAAACGTTTGTGACGAATATGCGAAAATTGTGAAATTGTATTTATTAAAGTAATGACATCCCATAAACGTCATTCATACGACGCTAATATTTGGTTAAATTCAAATTACTTTTTGTACAGTTGCCACGGAGACACCGAAAAATCCCGAAATCAGCCAACCAGTATGAAATACTGTCACAATACGGTGTCTAATTTAGGTGGTTGCAGAAAAAATATATTTTATCCATTACGAATTGCGGTTCGCGAAAGATTAGCCAAATTAAAAATAAATTTTAAATTGTAACAACCTTTTTTGTGGTTGTATTAAAAATACATTGGTTTGGGATCGTTCTTTTATTTGGCGTAATAGTAGAAAAGTTTTAATTATTAAAATGTAGAATTGAGAAAGGCAATTTAATTTGCATTTCCTAGAACACATCTTTTGGGTGTAATATTTCATAAATAGTTATTCTTAAAAAATTGGATTCTGATCATTGTATCCGCGCAACGCGTGACAACTTCTTGAGGGGAAACATTTAGAGGAGCTATTCTGAAAGCCGCTGCTGAATGTTACAGCAGAAAGCATGGTTTTACCTAATTTTTATATTTAGTGCCATCAGATTTTGATGGTAAGTTATTTTCTAATTCATTATATTTTAAATTAAAAACATTTGTTTTTTAGGCATTTTTAATGCATTCTTTTAGAATGCATTTTACTTTTATGCACTTTTATATGGCATTTTTATAATAATTATTGTTAATGGCACTTATAATTCACTAATTTACTATTCTATTATTTTTCTAATTTAAATGGAAATTTTTACTTGAATTACATTTTACAACGCAAGTTCTACATACTTAAACTTCAAAGAAATTCAACACAATATATTAAGGATAAATTAGCAAGACATTGACCTCACCAAGTTCACCATTCTGCTTCATAGTTACCAGCAGTAATACAGTTTATGTACCGAACCGTTCAAAGGTAATGATTTTTTATATACTTTTAGAATAGTAATAAGACTTCTGATTTGTAACCTTTTCAATTAGATATTGAATAAACTTAAGTATATCATGTTATTTTATTTTCATTTTGGTAAATTGTTTATTATTATTCATTAGCTAGGTTTTGTTGTTCCTATAATAAAAGACAACATGGCGCTCGAGATTTCTTTTCATTATATTTTCATAATTTTTATATTGCATTTTTTATTAATTAAGTGCAGTGAAAATAACTAAGCAGATGGGAAGCAAGCAGCATTTCAGGTAGGTTAACAACTCAGTATATTAGAACTCTCCCTATCTTAATCTACCGACAGAGCCAATGGCAGTAGCGATTGTTATTTGGTAATATTTTTATTAATTAAAATGATTTGATCAATTGCAAATTGTTTATTACATTTGCGTTTTGGTTATTACCTCATCGCTTTTGTTTTAATGTTATAAGTTGGCCCAGTTATAATGTTATAAAATCAAAAATTTAAAACAATAAAACCGTTAACTTAATATACCCAAGTTTTTTTTTCATTTCTTTGTACATCTTATTATTTACAATTTTCATAAAAATTTCTTTTTTACTATTATTCACGTTTTAGGTGTCACTATTCTAAAACATAAGAAGTTTTTGGATGTTTGCCCGTTCGGCCATTCATATATGCGATAACTTACAAATGAGTTAATCCATGGAGCCGAATTTTTTTACAGTGTATATATATTTTGGCCAGGGCTAGAACCTTGTCAAAAATTCGATCTTTATACAATTTTTTTTTTTTTAATTTATTTTTGAAATAATTTACCAACTGAGATGAATTTGTTAGTGTTAGCATTTTTTGGGACAAGAAGTCCTGTTTGTGTGCTTCAACTACCTGTAAGAGAGCTCCCATAATAAGGACAACGTTATAGAAGGAGATGGATCCAAACTAATCTTCATTCAGTTTTTTTTTTCAAATTGTATTAATTAAGTTGAAATTTGGTCAGGGCTACTGTTTAAGGATTGTACCAATTTTAGAACTTTCTCTCGTTTTGTTTTGTTTTCTTAATTTATTACCGAACAGTTGAAGCTTGGTTAAAGTTGGTATTTTTGGACAAACATTATCCCCCAAATTTTGGAAATGCCGCAACCATCTGATAAGTAATCCTCATACAAATCGATCGCATTTATTATTAGACTCGTACAAAATTCATTTTCATATCGTCTCTCATTAGTGTTGCCCGAGCTTTAACCAATTCAGATCAAATGTAGCCATAATTTATATTTAAATGTGAATATGGTGTTACACCGTGCTTGGTGCAGGATTTTATATTTCTTTTACCTTTTTTATATATAAATGAAATGTAGCCCTCTATTTTTTAACTTTTCCTCCCTGGCTCTGAAACAGCAAAACAATGTTTTCGATGCCCAGCAGTCCCGATAACTCACTGATGAGTTAACCTATCGAGTTAAAATTTTTACAGTGTGCACTGTTGGGCCCGGTGAATGACCGTATTCTTTTTGGTAATACGACCACCCACTGGAGTGGCCCCTTTAACAATTTCTTGGTTTTAATTTTTTTTTAAATGGACCAATGCAGTTGAATGTATTTATTTAGGGACAAGAAATCATCACAGCAATTTTGATGGTGCTTCCTTTACCCGTTAAGGGGACTACTATGTTACCCAATCCTTATTTTTATTTCTTTTTAAACTTATTTTCGAACAAATAGACTGGATTGAATTGAAATCTGGACGGAATGATATTTTGTAACAAACTAATCCCACTAAGTTTACGGTTGTTCCCATCATCTTTTTTAGAAGGTGGGTTACATAAGCCAATCTTCGTTTCTGGACCAATTGAGTGGAAACTTGGTGAGGGTTGTTAGCACTGTTGGGCAAAACTCATCTTACAACTCAGGAAAGTGCTCCTACGACGTTATAAAGGGTTTCTTTACAAATCGACCATTTTCTTATTAAATATTATTAAAAAATCATGCAAAATACATTTTTTTCTTTCTGTTTCATTAATATTGCCCCGACTTAATGAGATTAGAACAGTTCTCATTCCAAAGTTATATGTATATGTCAAAACGGTTTCATTCCGCACATCGTTCAGGAACACTGAATACTATAATTCAGATCCTTTTTTTAGTACTCCCAGTAACCCTTAAACAAAAAAGTTTGTTTCACAATGTTGGGCTAACAAATTAATTTTGACCAGCGACAAAAAATTTTGAAACGCAAACGTAATGCGCAAATTTTGTAATGGGTGTCCTATGCTGACGTCGAGGCAACACCCAACTCTACGACAAAAATCCAGAAATTAAAATAGTTTGTTTCATAATTTTGATCTAATTTAAATACCATTTTTGACCTGTTCCCTGTTACTTTAATAAGAAACATCTAATTCTTGTGATCCTTTACCAGACCGGAAACCAAAACTTACAGCCAGAGTTAGCAGCTTCGAAAGTCTGCGAGACCGGCACTTTCGGGCGCGTGCATCGTATAATCGAATATTTTTAATTTTTAACTTTTAAGTAGTAGTGGAATTGCGGTACTGTCTTGACATCATACTTTCTCTAGACATAATTAGTCTTTAATTAGACCAAAGTTGTGGTTTTGACTTTTAGTAAAGAAGTTGTCTCTACATCAAGATACCGCCACCATTACAAACTTCTGTTTTCTGATTACACTTTTGCCTTACAAAATTTTTGTTTGCTGGCTACTATTAGTATTTAATTAAACCAAAATTTTGGTATGAATATTGTTCATGTTTGGCTTTGTGCAATTAGGTGGTGCCCCCCCCCCCTCTACAAAATTTCGTTTCCTGGCTATCCTTTTGCTTTTTTTTTTGGCTGGTCAAAATGGGAGTTTTAATAGACTAAAACTATGAAACAAACATTTTTAATTTTTTGTTTTTAGTAGTGGTGGTGGATGATGGCTTGACATTAAGATAACACCCCCACTACAAAATTCCGTTTCCTGATTATTCCTTGCGTTCCAAAATCTTTTGTTGCGGTCAAAATTAATCTTTAATTAGATCAAAATCATGAAACAATAAGTTATTAGGGTTTATTAACTACTGTGGCCAGCAGACGAAGTATAAAATTTATTTTGGTCTGAGTTATTTAAAATATATGTAATGATTTCACTTTCATTTAAGTTGGCAACCTAAAAGGCTGAAAATGAGTGTAACTAATAATTCGTTAATAATATGATACTTTTCTTTTTGTTACCGTTTTTAGCAACGCATACTGCGCTTTAAAGTATAAGTTTAAGAGAAGGGCATTACATTTTTTAAATGTTTGAAAGCGATGTTTTTCTCTCGTATTTACTGCTCTGGTGTTGCTTTGTTGTTTTCAAATTTAACTACTTCTTAACTCGACTGTACAAACTGGCTTAAAGAACTATTTGACATAAGCGTATAATACACAAATATATAATTATTTAGTGTGCAACAACGCACTACCTTCCAACCTACAAAATGGAAATTAAAAGAAATGAAATAATTTTAATAACAATTTTTTTAGGGTAATTAGGCAACATTGTAAAAACAAAAACAGTAATCTACGTTAAACAGAGGTTTAAAACTTCATGTCAGATAGAGATTAATAAATATCCAGATGCTAACTTAAAAAAACATTCCAAAGTCGCCCACTTCTTCAAAAATATCTAAAATACAGTTTAAGCATTTTCAATCATATTTATTTAGTTTTTACACTTATTTCGCTTTATGTTAAGAAACTTTATAAAGACAAGTTATGTAAAATTTAATTTTCTTTAAAAAATATGTCTACACATTTTCTTATAAAATTAATCATTATATTGAAAAAATTAAAAAAAAATTCTACCTAAATTCTACGCTAAATTACGCGTCGCATCAAAAAATTGCATAGAACACAATCTAATAATTAAGATCTATACATTGGTATTTTTATATCTTTGAAATATATCTTTGAAATATAGTCATGTTTCAGAAATATTCGATAAAAAGAAAAAAGAGGTCCTAATAAACCCACCTCCCCGCCACTGAATTTCTTCCAAAATCAGCTCCAGGGGAAATGAAAAGCTTAAATACAAAATTTTAAGTACGTCGTGTTTTCGTTCTGGAGTTATCGAGTATGGTAACATAACATCCACACACACAGACATCATGGCCGATCTTGGCGAAACTCTGCCAAACTTTGTAAAATGAGCTAATAAGTCTTTAGCCATAGTGAAAAAAAATCGATTGCGTAACCTTTTATACCCGCATGTGTATATGTAAGTCGGAAGGTAAAGAGAAGTTATGAAAAAGGGTTCTAGTATTTGTATTATTACGTTATAAGTCAGTAATATTATTGTTAATATGAAAAATGAAAATTGTGTACCATATACCAAAGTTAATAAAATTTCTGTTTTATATTATTGAAAAATAATTTACTTCTTTTATTCAAACAATATATTTTTATTATTGAAAGCAGGTCAATTTTACAATAGCTGCTATCAGAGCGGTTATTGGGTTAGCGATATGATAGCAATACACTTGATAAATTCGCATTAAAATCAATCAACACATTGCTAATTAATCATATTTGTTACACCGAATATTATTTTAAGTGTAGAGTTCACAGGTTTGATCGATATCGGCCCATTTAGAATAGGAACGCCTCTTTAAAATTAGAAGTCATTAACCCATTGCAACCAACTTTTTCTTAATGTCAGGTAATAAAACATACTCTGGGACAAAATTTTAAATGTTTATTTCAATTTTCATGGTATAATACGATACTTTTTCGTAGTATAAAATAGAGAATTTTTATTAGCGATTTTTTTATTATAAAAATAACCAAGCGACCAGATTCAAAGTGCCTCTTAATAGCTGTGACCAAAAGTTCGGAAAAATTTATTTAATAATAACGAAGTTGCGACCACTTAAAATTCGAAAACATGTAATCTGGCAGTCACAAAAAGCACCCTGTATCAACATATAACCCTGGGATTTTTTTTAAATAATTGTAACAATAAACTACCACTGGATAAAAAAATGTTTGAAATAACATAAACATTTAATGAAAGTAATGGAATTACATTTAACTTTACAAACAATTAAACTAACAATAAAACCAAATAGCTGCCTCGGTGGTGGAATGGTAGAGTGCTCGGGTTCAAACCGGGCCAAGGTAACCGTTTTTCTAAAACGGAATGAAACCAAAGCACTCCGTCTTCTCGGATGTGAAGTAAAACTGTAGGTCCCGTGGCAATACTATGTTAAAGATCCCTTATTAAATGGATTAGGAGGCACTTTGTAGCCAGTGGCGTAGTATTTTTTTTAATTTTGGACTACGAAAAAGTATCGTATTATACCCTGAAAATTAAAGTAAATATTTTAAATTTTGTCCAAGAGTATATCGTTTATTACTTGACATTAAAAAAAATTGGTTAAAATCGGTTAATAACTTCAAAATTTAACAGTGGTGTTTCTATTCCAAATCGGTCACACTGTAAATTTTAGACCATGTATTATTTAAGGTGGGATATACGCGCGGCCAAGAATGCCTCATGTCGCGCATGGATGTTCGTGCATTCGGCCGCACTCGTTAACGCAATAGCGACTGAAAGCATTACCAGTGGCGTCGGTGTTGCGTTTTCAATTATTCGTCACCAAACCACAAGAAATTTTAAAATATTTTATTTATTTGAATTACATATGAAGAGTAATAGTTTAAACATTTATAAAATAAAAAATAACCATGTTGACAAGTAATAAATTTTATATTTGAATTACAAATGAACACAACAGTTTAATCGTTTATGAAAATCAAAAAGTATAAGTTCGATTTTTAATTATAGAAACAGAATAGGCTGTATTATAAGAGTATTATTCAGGAAAAAATATGATATTTCTTAGGTAATCAATTTTTATATTTCCATACACTTTGCATGTACCACAATCATTCTTGGTCCTTGAAATTGCAGACAGCAGTCCGTTAGTTGTGCCATCACTCCACGACGTTGATTGTGTGTCCACTATGAACATATGTTTCGTCCATGTAGATAATTGGACGATTTAATTCTCGGTAGAATTGAATTTTTTGTAAGTAAGTAATTCTTAGAGCCCTTATATCGTTCTTCTCTATTAAAAGTTTTCTATTATTCTCAGTTCGATGCCATTGAAATCCCAGGTCTTTTAATATAACACGTAAAGATGTAGCACCACCGTGCCAACCTAAGTCATTGTGGAGTTTCTCGCGTAGAGCAGGAATTCTCATCCGTTCACCCTCAGTCTTGTGAAAATTATATACTATATTGCGAAAAAGGCTCTTTTCGAAATCTTCCAAGTCGGTCACAGGAGACGGACGTGGGCGTTTCTTGCCTGGAGTTGAAAATCTTGGTTTTCCTCTTCTGTTGGACCTTCACCCTCTTTAATAATATTTGCCACTGATCTAACAGACACTTTTGTTGCTTCAGACACGGTTTCTTTTAATTGTTTCAAGGTATATGTGGGGTGTAAGTTTTTCAAATAACTGTACAGGGTGGTTTTTTTTCGTTAATATTATAGGGTATAGGCTAAACGGTAAGAGATACAAAAACTAAGATACGTGGCCCCTTCTCTTTTTTAGTGTTTAGTTTAATGGCGCAATCGGATCTACGCTAACTAAATTGGTTTCGAAGATACAGAGCGATTCTCAAAATCTGCCGGTTTTATTATCTCTTATGACTCGGTTATTTATGGAGATAAAAAAGCTTTGGATACGAAAATTTTATGACTTTTTACGTTGAATCCAGTGGCGTTCTTAAAAAAAATTTAGATGTTTTATTTTTTAAGATATTATCAAAAGTAGCATTTTCTTAAATGGGACACCCTGTATCTGATAATCTCAAAAATTGCATTTTTCTTGAGATTGCAACAATATATAACACTTAATATTTTGCATTGTCCTAAATAGCTAAAATACTAAAAAAACATTTTTTTTAGTTGGCCATGGATTTAATCAATTCTTTATTTTATAATAGGCATAATAAAATTGCAGATAATAACAATAATAAAACATTAATAAACTAAAACAACAACTACAAAAACGAGAAAAGATTTATAACAACTCAACAGTAATTATTTCAAATACTTATATATAACAATTAGCATAGGTGGTTAATCACAATAGGTGCTCAAATTGTCTTCCATTCTGCTCGATGCATTTTGGGTCCTGCTTGTAACTGAACGAGTGGCGTTATAGATTTGAATATTTGGCACTCTTCCAATGTAATTAATAAAATTGCTCTGAGTTCTTCTACAGTATTACTTGGGTTTTATAGACTTCATTTTGATAGATCCCAAAAATAAAAGTCGAGTGGCGTCAGGTCGGGGAACGCGGAGGCCATCTGTTTGGTCCATATGTACCAAGCTAATTTTCGCCAAAATTGACATTTAGTAAGCCCTTACCATGTGGCTATTATGTGCTGGAGCACCGTCTTGTTGTAAATAAACATTATTTCTTGCAGCTAATGGCATGTTATCCAACTCCATTATTACACATTCTTCCAAAATTTGGATGTATCCTTGAGCATTCAAATTTTCATTAAAAATTCTGTAGTTAAGGACTCTGTTTTGATATAGCGCCACCCATACATGGTACCCAAACCGTCCTTGTTGTATCCTGGCGACCATCTGATGGGGATTTATGTTTAACCAATATCGATTATTATGTCGATTAAAAATTCTTCGCTAGATATAAAAGCCTCGTCGGTCCATATTATATTTTGAAAAAACTGGGATTCCTATTAATCTGCTGCGAATACTAATGACAAAATGTTCAACGACGCTCTTCATCTCCAGGATGTAAGTTATGAACCTTTCTTATTTTATATGGTTTATACTTATGCTTTCTTAACGTTTTTAAAACTTTAGATTTACTTGTGCCAATATCTTTCTCAATATTACGGCTAGATATCGTCGGATCAGCAGCAACACAAGCTAATGTATTTATTTCATCTCTTTCTCTATTTGCCTTATTGTAAATCCTACTTCTTGGTTTTTCAAATGATTCATACTCACTTAAATTGTGATAATCTTTCAAATATTTGTTGTTCTGGCTGTCGTCGTTCCGGATAACGCTCAAAACATAAGTCTAGAGCTGCGTCTTTATTTTTATTACTCTCAATGTAGCACTCAAGCATATTTAATTTTTCATAATTTTGAAAATTATTCATTTTAATCACCTTTTTTAAAAAATATAATTGGAAACGAAATAAGAATACCAATACATAATTGTTACTGAATTTTATGACATGTAAACAAACAAAAACAATTGCTTAAAACATTCAATTAATGGCCAACTAAAAAAATGTTTTTTTAGTATTTTAGCTATTTAGGACAATGCAAAATATTAAGTGTTATATATTGTTGCAATCTCAAGAAAAAATCAATTTTTGAGATTATCAGATACAGGGTGTCCCATTTAAGAAAATACTACTTTTGATAATATCTCAAAAATCAAACATCTATATTTTTTAAGAACGCCACTGGATTCAACGTAAAAGTCATAAAACTTTCGTATCCAAAGCTTTTTTATCTCCATAAATAACCGAGTCATAAGAGATAATAAAACCGGCAGATTTTGAGAATCACTCTGTATCTTCGAAACCAACTTAGTTAGCGTAGATCCGATTGCGCCATTAAACTAAACACTAAAAAGAGAACGGGACACGTTTCTTAGTTTTTGTATCTCTTACCGTTTAGCCTATACCCTATAATATTAAGGGAAAAAACACCCTGTACACATTATATACCACCTCACGCGTTTGACCACTTATTACTTGGCCACTTTTTCCCAATGTAGAACTCATATTTCTACACTCGCTTTTAAATCACAGTTGAAAACGAACTAACTAATAAAAGCATTTTGAATATTTGCTAATCTGTTGTTAATGATACTAAGGAATGTCAACTATTAGGATTTCTTTAATGAGCACATGCCATTAGCATTACATGCGCCGCAAAACTACTTATTTATTTTACTATGTATTGTGAAAGTATTTGTTGTTTGTACATATTTGTCTAATAAATTTGAGTATTATGGGCTTTAAAATTCACATAGGACAGAAAATGGTTCACTGTCGTTTTGTTGCAATAATTGTAATAAAGTTAAATTAACAAGTATGTATGTAAATTAATAACAGAAATAATTAATTAATTAGTGTAATACATGATAATAAACAGAACGCGCTTTTGGTGGCGACGCTACTGACATGCCGCGCTTAAGAGACTTGAAGTTGGTCGAATGCGCATCCAACGTTCAGGCATTCTTTGGCCGTGCCGACTGTATTTATTGTTTTCATGTTTCATTTTCATTTTTATCTACGCAGTTTTAAGTAAATTGCAATATGCGTTGCCGGAAAAATACGCTGATACACTTAAACAAACAAATGAGCAAAAATCAAGCTGGAAATCAAATACGAATAATTTAATTTTATTATCCAGAATGTAATAAGTGTTAATTAAATGTTATAAATTCAATTAATCAATATTATGCAGTAAGTTTCACTTTTGGCATTTTTAAATTTTACTAGTGTTAGATTTAACTATTTTTAATGTAATGTTTAATTATTATAAAAAATCTCTCTTCTTAAATTTGTAATGTAAAACATTACAATATGTCATAAATTAAAGAAAATAATAAAAAATGTACAGTTATTGCGCTTTTTGTTATCAGTGTTTCATACTAACGCGCACTGCCTTAATTAATATTTAAATTAACTAAAGCATATTATATCTTTTCAAAAGCTATTATTATGTACAATGAAAAAATGAAAATTAGTGTAAACTTTGAAATATTTTGTTGCAGCAATACTATACTTGTAAGCACGAGACGTTTATGCAAAGCTCCTGTTTGGTACAAATCCCATATACACAGGTAATATTTATCAATGTTTATGCAGCAAAAATCCACAAAATTCACGTTCTTTTTTACATTTTCGACTCTATTTGCTACTTCTTGTTCGGTTGTGTGCGTTGTCACACTTCTATAAACTATATCCTATAATATGTCTTATAATACCTTCAAAATAATTTTTTAACATATTTTTGTAAAGATAGAAAAAATGGTTCAGATAGGCAGCTTGACCAGTTCAAATTTTTCCAGATGGTTATGAAGGACCAATATCCTTTATTTACATCGCATATTCTGACAGAATAAGAATGAAATTACTCATTTATTGATAAAGTAAGCGTTGTATGTATTTTGGGCTGTTAAGCAATTTGATCAATTTTAAAATTAACATATATATATATATATATATATATATATATATATATATATATATATATATATATATATATATATATATATAGGGTGCGGCATTGGTGCGTCGAAGTACGATATATCCGTTATTAAAGGAGAAATCAAAAAGTTATTTACAAAAATTATAGCCAACTTTAAACTTCACATTATAAAATTATTTTCGTATTTACAGGGCGTTACATATTACCAGCGCGAACTAAACATACTTTGTTTAAATGGGGCACCTATATATATATATATATATATATATATATATATATATATATATATATATATATATATATATATACGGTTTCATTACGTTATACAGGGTATTTCACGAAAATCATTCTCATTTCAACGTCCTGTATACCCCAGACAGAACAACATAACAATAATTTTTTCCCGGCATAACTTTTTGGCATTGGTACAGTGTTACGAGAAGGTGCTATTTCTGTATTATTACACCAATTGAATATAGAGCGAGCCAAAACTCAAACACATGATTTTGTCAATTTTTTCAAATGAATCACCTTGCATCTGTTTTAAAAAGTGAAAATACACTTTATGTTCTTTCATTTTTATTAAGCACTCCTATAGCTAAAATTTATATATCCCATAATTTTTATTCGTACATAGGTTGTTATAAATCGTTGAAAAGATAAAAATCCCATTTAATTATGTAAAAATCCAATACGGCGCCCATTTAAAATAAGAAAGTTGCTACTAATATCTTGGAAACCGCCATCTTGAATTTTATTTTGACGTCATTTTTAAGTTTTTTAATAATGTTGAAACTGTTCGGAAATTGAAATGTTTCTCAACGGAATCGAACTCGGCCCAAACAATGGCACAATATTGCCGATTTAACCAAATCTCTATCTTTAATAATAAGAAAGATACCCATACTATCCTACTCTATTTGGGACACCCTGTATAGTACAAAAAAGTCGTCAAACCACAAGATAGAAATATAACATATAAAGTAATCATATTTTACATGGGGAAGTAGACATATAATCATTCACACTGCAGAAAGAATGCTTTAGTAAAAGTTTCTTTACAGTTGCTTTGAATTTTGTGAATGTTAAGTGTTTTATGCTATTATCTAGTTTATTAAAGAGTTTCAAATAATAGAATTTTGCTTAGCTATATTTAGTCTAAAGTTTGGTATTGTAAGTAAATTAGCATTCCTTGTGTCGTGTTTATGTCTTCAGCACCTGTTTTAAGATTTGAAACTTTCTTGTACATGGTATAATTCTAAATTTTTGACAATGAGCTTTATAGTCCAACATTTGCTGTTATTCCATTTACAGATTTTTGTAGTCTAAGTAGTCTAAATAGGACGTTATTAAAAGATTATCCATAATTTTTGTTCGCAATAATATGGTAAATATTACTTGCAAGTTTTCTACATAGTTGATCAATGTGAGTTTCCCAGCGAAGCTTGTTGTCAATAATAATGCCTCGCAATTTTACCTGAGTATTAGTCACCATATTTTTTTTAGTTGTAAATATGATTTTTTATATTTTATTACCGTTGTTGGACAGTTTATTAGTATAAAACCAATTAATTGTATGCTGTTCAATTGTTTTCGCTAGAGATTTTATTTGTTCAATACTGTCACATCTGCACAGTACGGTAGTATCATCGGCGTATTGAATACACCTATAGGGCAGAACAATAGCGGGTAAGTCGTTCATGTAAACAATAAATAATAAGGGCCCAACACAGATCCTTGGGGAACGCCATTATTATTGGGTAAAAGTGTGGAACGAACGTTTTTTAAAGAGACACATTGTTTGCGATTAATTAGGTATGATTCAAACAATTGCAGATGTTTACCACGTATTCCATAAAAACTTAATTTTTTTTTAATAACAAATACACCTGAACCATATCACACAAAATTGTGCCATTCAATGACTATTAACCAGACATCGATTGAAAATTACGAATACCATAAGATATTTTATAATGTCAATGTTAATAAAAATTAATGTAATTTGAGAAAGGTTTCATTTATAGTTAAAGGTTAATACAAGTCAAATCAATATTCTTGAACTTGTTATTTTGAATATTTGCTTTACACATCAAAAATTAAAATTCCACTACAATAATGTAACAATTAAAATGTGATTTCAAATATTCAATTAGGTAACTGTATGGATAATTAGGAAACATTTTAAGCGATATTTTCCTTTTTTAATTTGAAATGATCAAAATAAATTTTGTTGAAAGTGAAATGTATGTTGATTCACATATAAAATATGCGTTATAAATTCGTAATATCGATGAATTCAAATAAAAGTGTTGTGTAATGTTACTCACTGAAAGTTTCAGGTTACGTATTACGTAAATTACCTGTAGAAAAATGTACCAAACGAAATTAACTTTCTTAATTACATTTTCCATTGTTGAAACGATATTTTTAATTTTAGATTTGTTAATTAACTTAAGATTTAATGAGAAGTAAATTAGTAAAAAAAGTGAAAATTACGATTTTTTTAGGAATGTTACATGTTACAGTGTTTTTAGTGAACAAAGCATTTTAATATGAAGGGCAACGACTCTTTTTACGGACGAGAAAATCAATTTTTGTTTGATATTCAGGGAGCCTTTTTAACTACTGTAATTTCAGAAAAATCGTGGTGGTTTTGGTGAGGTCACCTTTATAGAAAAATTTGTAGTAGATTCCACGAAAAATTCTCGCGTTTCCTTTAAAACATTATGAATAATTCCGTTAGAAAAGTCTAGTTTGGAATATTTTATGGCTTATGAATCATCGCTGGATTGATTCAGTATAATTGGAGGAAAGTTTGCATTTACTCCTAAATAAAGGATTAATGGCATGATAATGCGCTAATTTCGTTAATAGGCAACAAATATGCACGAAATGTTTAATAAATGTGTAAATTCAGTGGGTACAAAAAAAGGGAATGAAATGAGGAAATTTAAGAATGAAAGCGTATTTCAACATTTCTTAATTAAATAAATAATGAAAATAGTTAATTTTATTAAACGCTTATAAATTTTATGCTTACAATAACTATTCTGTTAGTTTTCAAATACGTTACATTTGATAATAAAATATTCCATTAACTTTTTTCATTATTGCAATCTGTTATTTATGACTACGATTCATAGTATTTTTTTATTGTGATTGCATTACTACAATCTCTCTTACATCAAAAATTTTCGAACACAAAAATATTAAAATTAGTAATCAATTGCCGTTTTGGTACATGGATTTAAAAGCAGTGTACAAGCGTTTCGATACTAATTACAAGCAGCTTCCTCGGTAAAGAAGAAAAATGTTAACAAATATATGGAATATTAATATAAAAAATTATAAAATATGAAAGCGCAAAGAATAATAATAATAATAGTAATATATGCCTGTGCTATAAGAAAAATAATTTACAACAAAAAAAGAGGGGGCGAGATTCAGTTGAGAAAAATGAAAATGAACTTTTCTCTCACCTGCTCTTCCATCGTTTCAGGGATTCCCAAAGTGGTCGATATCGACCCCTTGGGATCGAAATTAGTTTCCCAGGGGTCGACATAAACGAAAACTGATTTTGGGGGTTGACGAGGTCCAAAAATCGACCCCTATTAATTAACACAAGTTCTTATTTGAAACTTTCAAGATACTGTATGAGTTGTGTTACGTGTACCAACTTGTTATAAGAATGACTAATATTTTAGTAGGAAGTATCATTGTTGTACTTTTAAAATTTGACGCATATACGCGATTTAACACGAACGAAATCATGATCAAGTTCAAGTCCAAACATGCTCCTGATATTTTACTATATAACAAGCTTGCACTTAGGTTGAAAGTTCATTTGCGTTTTGAAATTCGTTGGAGCTTGAATGATAATACACTCATCTACCAATTTATTTCAAGAGATTACAAAGTGATTACATAGTTAAATAAAGTGAATTAAAATAAAGTGATTGAAAAAGAATTTACAAAGTGCTTAGTTACCTACGCGCGTTAATAGCTTAACCATACATTTCTGCAGTTTATGAAAAAGTAACAGGGTAAGTACCAAAAAGTATTTTTTGAAATTACTTTAGAAAAGTTACCTAAAATTCTAAATTTTCTTTGTTTTCGCTTTACGCTGATTGGTGCCTAATACACATTTTCTATAGGTGTGATAAAAATAAGCTCGTGTGCAAATTTAACAGTTTTATTGTTGTTTTTAAGTAGTTTCTTAACTACTACTTGAAGTTTGATTTATTCCATCTCTATCAAATCAACACTTGTCGATATGTCTCATATGTGAAAAAGTATTCAGTAACGATGCCATGAAGCCTTCAAAATGGAGGACCACTTATCATGAGTACATGCTGACAAAAAAGTAAGCCCTTGTCATTATTTCAATCACTTTAGGAAAAACTAGAGAAAAGGCCTATCCATAAAATCGATGTTTGCGTCATCATCTATGCAAGACGTTGATGGTTTACGAGCGTCCTATAATACATCTTTACTAATAGCGCAGTCGAGGAAACCCCACACAATTGAGAGCAGCTTATTTTACCAGCCATTGCGGAGGTCGTCAACAGTGTATTGCACAAGCCCGCACATGATATTATAAACAGAATTCCTTTGAGCAATAACACCGTTCAGAGACGAATAGACGAGATGGGGCGCGACGTGGAAAACATTTTATGCAATTTCTTGCAGACTAACAGATTCTCTCTCCAGTTGGACGAGTTTACATTACCCGGCAATAAAGCTGTGTTGTTAGGATATGTTCGATATATTAAAGATGAAAATATGTGCCAAGAACTGCTTTTTGCTATATATTTAGAGACTGATACTTGAGGAGAATCGATTTTTCAGGCCATGAAACGTTTTTTACCGACAAAGCTATTCCATGAAAGAACATTGTTTCTGTTGCCACTGATGGTGCACCATCTATGGTTTTATAGCTCACTTAAAGCGACAACTGCCTGAGGTACTGGTTATTCACCGAGTGATTCACAGACAGCATTTAGTAGCAAAAAATCTGAGTCCTAGATTGCACCAGTTTTTACAATATGTTATAAATGCTGTCAACAAGATTCAAAGCAATTCTTTGAACTTTCGGTTATTTACTCAGCTATGTGAGGAAAACGACGAAGTCTTTACTCGGTTACTTCTTCACAGTGAAGTTCACTGGCTATCAAGAGGCTCTTGGTTAGCAACATTTTCAGCTATTTTTGAATCTGTGTTGGAATTTTTACAAGAAAAAGATACAAATTTGAAAGAAAATCTGATATTTATTACTTAATATCTTTGGTATACTTAATAAAGTTAATTTGCAGCTGCAGGTGGCGATCTCAACTTGATTAAAACAAAATCAATAATATCGGCCTTTGTGAGTAAACTTATTCTTTATAACCAAAATTTAAGCAGAAAAGAATATTCACAGTTTCCGCATTTGTCAAAATTACCAGAAATGCTTCAAGACGATGTTATTTTATTATACGTCACTCACTTGGACGCATTACACAAGGATTTTACCAAGAGGTTTGAGGATCTCTTAAATTTACAAATTCCTCAATGAATAAAAAATGCGTACAATATCACGCCCATGGAAGAATCCAATATGATAACGCAAGCACAGACGAGGAGCTTAAGCAGAAGTTCAACCAAGGCTATCAGAAGTTCTGGTTGCAGCGAAACATTGAAAAACAGTATCCTGCATTGTGGAACATTGCTGAAAAATACCTTATCGCTTTGCATCATCATACCTAGTCGAAAAAGGCTTCATTGTGGTTACAAACATTTTGACAAAACAAAGAAACCGTTTGAAAATTAACGAACGCGGAGATTTAAGACTGTAACTCACCAATATTGAACCAGATTTAGCTAGATTGGTAGAAAGTCACCAGGTTCATACATCACGCACTGAATTTTTTATTTTTTTGATCTTTACTTCGCGATTTTAATATTTTTTTCAAAAAATAATCACCTACTTAAGTATTTTTATTTAATTTGTATTACTAATTATTAATTACACTTGATATTTACTGAATTTTATGTCTATTTATTTTGTTAAAGTTTGATGAGAAAATGATGTCAAGTTTACTCATTTAACCAACCGCAAAGGTTTTAAATTGGTAAGTATTTTGTATCAATAGGAAAAAACTAGAGATACGATTTTTAGAGTAATTTGGCTATGGGGATCTGAGGTATCAGTTCATTTTGGAAAAAGGGTCTCTTATGACAGGCAGTACAACTTAGAAAACGTTGTTTTTATGGTTTTAGTAAAATATCTGCTGGAACTGGTTTCTAACTTTAATCTAAAAGAAGATTAGTTGCACATCGCTTAAACTTAATAAAAGAGAATGATTTAGTTTCACTAGGTAATGCGTTATAGAGACTGGCAATTTCATATGCGAACGATCGCTCAAATGTAGTTGTGCGATGATGTGATATAGTTTTGATTGTGGACCTGAACAGGCTAAATGAATATCGTGTAAAGCACTCAGGAACATAGGAGGATGGATAGAGGATAATGAATTGCCAATAGATGCCTATGAACAGCTACCTTAAATTTTCTCATATCATAAGTGAGAGGAAACCAGGAACTAGGAGATCATTCCAGAGTTTAGAAGCCGTGTAGAATTAGCACACCTCTATAACGTAAATGCAAATATGAAATGTAATTTTATTATAAAGATAGGGGAGGAGATTTATTAATAATAATTTTGTGAAAAAGACAAAGTGACCTTAACTGGCACTGGTTCTTTATATTCAACCATCCTAGTTCTATCAGCTTATGTGAAATGGGTTGCCTTCTCCGTATGCCAAACATCAATCGCAAACATGAATTCTGCAATACTTGTATTTTATTACTTTCAACTGCTTTAAGGCTAGAATTATATAAGGCATCATAGCAATTCACCTTTGTTAATACCAATGTTTGGCATAACGGAGTTTTTGTTTTTAAATTCAAAACGTTGCGATTGGTTTAAGAGCTGCATAACTATTTCGAATGCACTGCAGAACATGCGGGGTATATCGTAATTTAGAGTCAAAGGTAATTTCAAGGTTCTTAACATTGCTAGGAGGTATTCTTTGGTTCCCAATTAGAATCGTTAAGTTGCTGTTACTGATTTCGTTAAGGTTTATATACAACGCTACAGACTTTTGAGGATTTATATTCAAGCAATGATCAGTTGATATCTTTTTAATATTTTCGAGATCTTTATTAATAAGATCTTGCTAGGGTGAAATGAGTAGTACAACAAAGGTTCTAAAATCGAACCTTGTGGTACACCCCGATTAACATTTATAAATTGGTTACATCTTACTACTTGCTGTCTGTTTGTCAGATAGTTCTTTATTAACTGAATAGCTGACGGATAAAATCCTATATAGTGAAGTAAAACAAACAAAGTGGAATGATTTAAAGCATCAAATGCCTTGGAGTAATCTAATAATACTAATACAGTACATACGCCTTTATCCCAAGCTCTAAAGATGTCGTCGGTTACATTTAAAATCGCAATACAGCAGCTGTATCCGCGTCTGAATCCCGATTGCATATCAGGAAGTATCTTATTTAATGAAAGATGTTCACGTATTTGGAATTCTAGAATCTTTTCTAATACTTTAGATAATACTGAAAGTATACAAATCGGACGCATATCATCATACCCTTTTACGTCTTTCTTTTTTGGTAAACGTGTTACGTGCAAATTTGAACTTCGTACACTAACTTACCTCCACAGAGAAGATAGTTTTAGGGTTGCCGGAAAGCTCAGCCCAAGTAGAGAAGTGGGGTAGGTTCTACAGTGACACAGGTGGTACCTAAAAGCTTAAGAGGAGAAAAGAGGGCGCCAGCTAGAACAATAATCAGCCAGCTCTAGATAACGAAGATAATTAGTCACTTTTCTAGCCAAGCAACAATTGTAAGGAAGGATCTTGGCAAGAAATAAATTGCTACAAGATAAGGTCCCAAAAGCGAAAGCAATGTATTGTTCATAATTATAAAAAAAAACGTAGTATATGTTTTCAATATATGTACCTGTATGCACCAATTAAGCTGCGAGATAATTCCCTAAATAAATATTTAAGTTGTGTGACCCACAAACAGTAACCCCCAAAGTTTCCACGTTAAATAATGTGCCCTTACTTACAAAACAGCAAGCCACCCAAAAGTGTACTCTCAAATTTATATAGTAATTTCAAATAAGTGTAGTTTAACAAAAATGAAAAGCATATGGATCTTTAAAACTGAGTTATGCCAAAGCATCAGTATTACCATTTAAATGGATGACATAGATGTAATTTAAGCATTGCAGAGGCACATCTAACCGAATATTACAATGAATTTACAAGCTTATGCACGCCAATAGCACATTGCTATGAAAAATATACAATAACACAATTAAAACAGAAATGATCATATGGTTTATATCTAAGATCTGCCGAGCCAAATGCATCCAGTTTCACAGTTTTCTACAAAACATAGTTTAAATACATAAATTACCGCTTGGCATTGTAACCATTGAGTTAAAAGAATTTACCCAGAGCAACTGTATCTAGAAGTGAAAGAAAATCTATGCAATATACACTTAGAGTTCATTAATACCATTTAATTATCTCTATACAATCTGCTAGGATTAGCTAAAGATTAAGCCAAGCATCAAGCTTAAGTAAATACACAAAACATGTATGATCATCATCTTATAATCTACATCAAGTGTCTTGCTAGTATGTAATAAGTAAAACACACTTAACAGACCAAAATGTAAATATGCAAAACGTATAGCTATATACAAAATAAGTACAGCATCTAAGACAGCATATACCCCAATATGTACAGGGTGGCCAACTAAGAATGCGAGGTACTGTATCTGGGAAACTATCCATTGTAGAGGCTTGTGCAAAAAAAGTTATTACTAAAACGGCCAATACAAGAACCTGGAAAATATTTTCAAGTTTCTGAAATAGCCGCTAGGGGGGCGTAACTGCAATCTTGGATCTAAAAAAGTGATGCTTCTGTGAATTCTGCTATATTAACCTAATAAAAAATTACTGATCTTTAAAGTCGAGGATAATCTGAACTTTTTTTGTTTGGCACTTTTTGACGTGTCTAAAAATAAAGTGGTGGGGGGTATTCAAAGGTTTCCTTAAATAACCCCCTGTATCTTCGAAAGGACGCCGATTTGGATATCGAGCCGCGTATACTCTTTTAGCTACTGCGGCATTCTGAAGACATTCAAAATAAACCGCATGCGTATCAACAGCTTTATTATTCGTAAAACGCATTTTGAAAGCACAAAAATTGCTCAAAGTAACGCGAAAGCATTGACAACTATTGACCATTTGAGGATTATGTATGTTTTGTATAGGTATCTGTTTCCATTGCCTGCTTCTATTCATTGTATTTTTGTATATATCCATAGTGAATATGCATTTAAACAAACAAAAATAGGGCTTTCGTATAACTTTTAGCATTGCTTACTTGCGAGTAGCAATTTCAAAAAGGCGATTTTATTCTGGGAAATAAATTTACAAACATTTAAAATCGCAATTTCTTGGTAACCTATTCAGAGCCGAAATTGAAGCTGCAGTTTTGTCTACCCATAAGAGGCCTCAGCAATACACAGAATGATGGTCAGCATTTCGAGCATTTACGGGGCATTAAAACCTTTCTCCTTTAAATCGGTCCTTTTAGGGCCACAACTTACATAATAGAAACAATTCCAGAAAATATAGTTAAAAAAAATGTAAGGTATTTTCGTATTAAGTTTTCGTTGACCGATATTTTAGGTTAGGAACAAGATATCGAGATGCGGTTTCAGCGAGCTTGTTTAGGCACCATTTAACTACTTGTTCATGAAAAAAAGTCATACCAATGCATTTAATTTTTTTGCGAAAATTAACCGTTTCTGTCGGAATGCCGAACAAAGCCCTCTAGCGACGACATGTGTTTTGGTGTAAATAAAATAATTACACGGGTGTGCTGCTGCACCTTATCGTATATATTACTAAAAAATGGCAGACATGATATTTACAGATTTAAAATCAGTACGTTACCTCTGAAGGTTAAAAATGCACTGTTCTGCCCGAACTACCGGGCGTCACCCCTTCCTACAGAATGCCGTTAGCGGCAAACCTGCATAATCTCAAACGAAATTACTTAAGTGCCACAAATCTCACTCAAGCAGACATTTAACAAATCTTACTTGACAGGTTCTTTTGACACACTCATACCTCACTTTCAAACATTTGCTACTCTAATTATTCTAGAAGTTTAAGATAAAAATACCGTTTGTTGGTAATCACATGCAGGACAAACGTGGACGTTGGAATATACAACAACTAATTTTACAATCAAATGTGTGACATGCAGTTACAAACAACATGTGAAACTAAGAAAACTTCAATTATTTTAACATTTGTAGTCCAAGAAAAGCTTTTTCAAGGCGCCCAAGTTTGTTAAAATCGGATTAGCTGTTTCGAAGATACGGGGGTGATTTAAGGAACCTTTGAATACCCCACCACTTTATTTTTATAGATACGTCAAAAGTGCCGAACAAAAAGGATCCTTGACTTCAAAGATCAGTTAGTTTTTACGAGGTTTTTATTAGATTAATATAGCAGAATTCGCAGAAACATCACTTTTTAGATTCAAGATGGCAGTTACGCCTAGCGGCCATTTCAGAAACATGAAAATATTTTTCCAGGTTTTGTATTGACCGTTTTAGTAATAACTTTTTTCCGCAAGCCTCTACGATGTATAGTTTCCCACATACAGTACCTAGCATTCTTAGTTGGACCCGTACACGGTAACGAAACGTACCGCAGTATAGTTATATCCACATTTGTACACCGTACGAAAGGTACCCTACAAGTAAATATATTAAACCCATAAGGAAAGCATGAATATAAGTCTTACCTTCAAAGAGGTAGTTAATCAAAGAGTATTAACAGTAACGTTAAGAAATGAATTCAATCAAGTAAGAGTTCGATAACAACTTATAACTGTTTCAAAAGCCAATTAGTAAGCACTTCCCCATGCAGATTAAAATATAGAACCCATGTGTCCTTACATTGTGAGGTTACGTATGACTCGTTTAGTTAATAGATTTATTTATCGATTTCTTTGATTAAATTGATTTTAATCGTTAGTTATCGAATCACAGATATGTTGATTGCTAAAATCAAAACGTGGTGTAAAGAACAGACCGTATCGCAAAGCTCACCTGTATTTGTCTTTTCTTATAAATCCGAACAAGATCGAATGTACTAAATATTTATTGCTATTCGACATATGTAGAAAATGAAATTACAACCGATTTACCATCGATGGGCTAAATACAGTCCAGAAACTTTCATTTTCTTTGAAAATAACAAAACGGCTATTCTTCGTCGACAGCCAGACCGGAAGAGGAAGTACAAAGTCAGGATATAAAATATATACCAGTGACTCAAAACAATAAAGTTGAATGTAACGTATGAGTGACGTAAATAATTTGTACCAAAATAGTACCAAGACATATGTAGAAAAATGAAATTACAACCGATTTACCATCGATGGGCTAAATAAAGTCCAGAAACTTTCATTTTTCTTTGGAAAATAACAAAACGGCTATTGTTCGTCGACAGCCAGACCGAAAGAGGAAGTACAAAGTCAGGATGTCAAATATATACCAGTGACTCCAAAACAATAAAGTTGAATGTAACGTATGAGTGACCGTAAATAATTTGTACCAAAATAGTACAGAAATGTATTTACTTTGAGAAAACGCCAATATATTCAAAAAAATACAGAGACGAAATTATATAAATGTAGTACTTTTAGAAAAATAGTATATTATTTTAAGCAAATATTAGTAAAACAGTTAATTTTTACAGGTGGAAAAATTGATTAAATCGTGCAGCGTAGGTAACGAATGTAACAAACGCGTAACTAAAGACTTCTAACAAATGTCAGGAAACACTGAATTGGTGATACACAAATTAATTACGTGAGTAAATACAGTTAAGAGTCGCGGCAAACTTAATTTAATTATGTCTAAGCTTATTCTATCACAACCGACTGCTTTGGACTTACTTAATGTCCGAGATTAATTTAAGTACACTTTCTTCTGTAGATTTGAACCTTAAATATGATATTATAACGGATTCTTTAACATTACTGCTATAAAGGTTTATAACATCATCATTATTATTTGAAGTTGGTGCACGAGAATTCTTGATAAAATGATGATAGATTTCTTCAGGATCAGGTAGTGTAACAGGTATCTGGTTATCATTCCGCCCGTTTCCTAAATTTAATTGCTTTATGTAACGCCACAGGGATTGGATATCGCACTGCTGAAATTTTAAATTTTAGTGAGCCTTTTTTTCCTTATCTACCGCTGCACTTACTAAATTTCTAAGTTGTTTATACTTTGAAAAGTTAAGTGGATTTTTAGTACATTTCCATGTCTGCTTTATTCGGTCACTCACCATGGGTTTCAAATTATCGGTTAGCCATGGTGCTGGTTCTTTGCAAAACCTGGATGTCCTGAAAGGGGCGTGTAAATCAAGTAGTATTAATAAATTACTATTCATAGATTCATTTTTATCATCAATAGTTCTACAAAAATAAATATTTTCCCATGGTATGGCACAAATGTGTTGATTAAAAAGTTGCAATCAAAATTTATGTAATGTCTATAAGTTCTAATGTTAGACGGTTTAGTTTCGATTGTTTTGTTGTTTAGAGAACACCAGATTAAATCATGATCTGCAATTTCAGTCTTATGTTTACATTACTAGTATATATGTGATCAATTAATGTAGCAGAAGTGTTACAGATTTGAGTAGGCCATTAATTAATTGAACTAAACCAATACTATCTACAAGTTTTAGAAGGGCTGCTGATTTAGTATCAGGTTTAAGTAAATCAATATTCAAATCACCTAAAATCAATAATTCGTCATAGGAAAGAAAAATTATAGACAGTTCTAGATTTAATTCCTCTAAAAAAAGTATTGTAGTAGAAACTAGGAGGTTTGTATAAAACACCTAGCGCTAATTTAAGTTTTTGAAATCTTACCGTTATCCAAATTTGTTCGATATTTTCTTTGGTTTTCAATAATTGATAACTAATATTTCTTTTAATTAGTATCACAACTCCACCACCAGCAGTATTACGATAATTCCTAATGATATGATAACCTTTTATATATATATTTATGATGATGAGATGTATGGCGTCAGCCATGTTTCTGTTAAACCAACAATATAATCACTACTTAACACCAGTTCCTTCAGATTATCATAATTTGCAGTTAGCGATCTTACATTAATGTGAGCACATTTGAACACCATACCTATCTGAAACAAAGTTTTATATAATATATGATAACGTTTGTGTTACACAAGGGAGAGGGAAAAAAACAAAAGGTATATACAAAGCCATTAGGCTACTGCAATAATTTGATTTAAAACAGCCTACTATTGAATGTTATATTATTGTTAACAGAATAAATATTAATAAACAATTTTAAAAATAACAATCCAGACATTTTAGAGTATGAATTTTGTCACGCTGTGTGGGAATTTTAAGCAACATGGATAATTTGGTCCTTCTCGTTTATTTTTTCGAAGTTAAAAATTTAAAATATTTTGTTTCGTATTGAGGAGTGAAATTGGTTATAAGCTTTTTTTGCGATGGGTTAAGGTATTTCGAATGAGGTAAGTATTTAAAATTAAATATAAACTAGTATACATTTTGGAAACTTTCATTTAAGTCACGTATTTGAGGAGAGCTGGTTTTTATTGCAAATTAACATTTAGTACCCATTCTAATTTTGGGACGATCAGATAGGCGTTTTTCTTTCGGTTTCATTGCCTTAATAAATTTAAGTTTTTGAATTATATTCCTGGTTATTATAAGTATTATTAAATATAGCTTGTCGAATTAAAATCTGACGTATATCAGTAACCGTTAATGACTTCATTTCTTTATTCAATCTGTTATAGTAATTTGAGAAGTCTAAGAGGTAGATATAAATTTGATTTTACGCGCGTAGTTAAGATGATGTTGCAATTTTTTTTTAAAGTTTACCGAATCGTTTTGATTAATTGTGTTTTTTATAACGTTCGTAAAGTTTTGTTGCTCAACTAGGTTCCGTTTTAATTAAGCTGCGGGCTTATCAGTTCTTAGAAGTAGTATGTTTTCGTCGTGTGAACTTATAGCTTGCATTTTTTGGTTTTGGAGAACCTCGAGTGACGCTTGGGATGATGAGGTAAGAAGAAAGGGGACATTGATGGTTTTTACGGTCAGTCTACGGTTAGAGAGATAGCGATGTAGCCCCCCGTTATGGCGGCACAGCCGCGTATTCGAATTAGGTGTGTTAGTGGTGGATGGAATCTTCTTACGTCAGTAGATTGGTGAAAGAGCTTTAGTTGGGGTAGCTTCCCCGTTAACCCTTCCTGGTTGTTAGTGTTTAGACTCAGCCATCTCGGTAAAATATTATCGTATCGTATACCATTGTCAGTGATTGACAGTTTCGAGTTCAAAGAATATGGTTATGTGTTTACTGGTGGTGCGAACCTCGTTTCTTTTGGATGAATATCGCCATTCTGGCAGATTATTTGTAAAGAGATTCCGCTTATAATATTAGTTTGGAGTACATAGCTGGCCATGATAAAGAACAAATTTGCTGTATATAGTGTCGCTTTAATAAGTTTTAAGTAAATAAAGTGATATATATATATATATATATATATATATATATATATATATATACATACATATTATCGTCAACCAGATGAAGAATGATCCCAGAGCATGGTTTTTGGTTTAACATTTGCCGTTAATGAAGTTTGCATAAAAATTAATTAAACGAGTCATTGGTTTTATCGATTAAACATCAAAAGGTCCATCGCCGTGTTGTTGTGCAAAAGAAAAGGAAGTACGATTGATTATTTTGGTGCATTGTGAGAACTATATTTTTCCGAATTTATATGTGTGGTTGATTTTAGACGAGTGTATTTAAGTAACGTTTAGATGTAAATTCAGATGGTGTTTATCTGTATTTGATTTTGATTTCGCTAGCTAAAGTTACATATTACCTATTGTCAAATTTATGTGTTTAGCAAAATTGTTATTATCGTGACGATTTATTTTTTTGGTGTTATTTATTAAAAAGTCACCATACAAATTATGTTCAATGTGTTGCGGTCAAAATACCAATTGTTTGTTTTAATTTTTATTAAATTTCAATATGTATGTGGTGTTTGTAAAGTGAATGTTAATTTTTTTATTGTACACATTTCTAACCTTAATCAATTAGTCATTCTGATCTGGTTGATATAATTGAAGTTTTATTAAGCTTTAACGTAAGGACTAATGAGAATTTCTCGATTTGAGCGCCTGTTTTATTTATTTTTTGGTAATAGGTTGCTTTAAAAGAAATTTTAGGATATAATGAAACGTAATCATATAGTCAGTCGGTCGTTGACCGAACAACTGTTTGTTTTGTTTGGTGCATATGAGCGCTTTGCGAATAATCGCAACATTTGAAGTTGCTTTATAGGAATCAACACCCTGATTATGACCTCATTGATTGGACTAATGATGCCAGATAGGTGAGCAGTTTGTTATTTGTTATGGCGAAGCTGTGTATTTTCTTCGAATTTAAGTATTACATCCCGATTTTCGCGTTTATTAAATTTTAGGGTTTCATAAATTTTTGATCGTGTTTGTTTAGTTTTAATGGACGTATTTCTCGTTTGAGATTGTATAATTGATTACCGTTTTGAGCGCTTACTTTTGGGTATTTGAGCCAATAATTTTAGCGCTGAATTTATCGAAATATTTAATGAGTTAGGTTTTGCGGCGTTTATATTTAAAGCTTAGAATTTTATTGGAATTTAGGTGAACTTCGCGCAAAGATTTTTGGAATAGAATTATTAGTACTAAATTAGGTTATTTTTGAGTTAACGTTTTGGTTTCCTGTTAGACCAGCATAAGATCTGCTCATAACGTTTTTCCCGCTATAAATGTATTTAACAGGTGGCGCCTAGTTTTTGGAGTTGTGTCGAGTGCCCTTTTGCATTTTTTAGTTAGAATCCCGCTCACACCATAGAGCTATGCCGTGGCACAAATTGCCTTTACGGACTGGATGCTCTAGTGAGTGTTTAGCCAGTAACAATTTGCTTTTTGCATTATGTTAAAAACGTTTATATAGGGCATTTCACAGTGTGCTGGAACTAGTTGATCCGGAAGACCGGTGTGAATAGAGCGGCCAGTTTTCCCTATGGTTACCGAAGTCACAGTAACGTACCAGTGAAGTAATTTGTAGCTCGCACATGTAATACATAGCAGTAGTGTCACGATCAGATTAAATTGTACTCTCACACCATTTAAAACAATAACTAAATTAAAACAATTGTCACGTAACAATTATCAAGTGGACATTTTCAGATTACATTACTATGTAATTAATAATGAAGATAAACAATAATATCTGATGGATAACCCTCAAGCTAGCAACGCCATATTGTATTTTTGTGATCCGGACCAATCCTATCATTTGGAGCTTTTAGTTTTCTTGAAGAACGGGTCGCTGCCAGTTTGTATTGAAGCTAGCAGCGTCGCACGGAAATAAACAAAAATTGAAACATTGAAGGTCACACTGGTTTAGAACTCTCAAATTATGAAACTCAAAAAAATTTAGATAAATAGTCCTTCTATAGGAAAACTACCTCTAAATAGTAAAATCCAATAAAATTAAAATTAAAGCCTGGATGATATAAAGCTAAATTAAAAACTGAGGAAACCATAGAAACAATTTATAAGTATTCTGGGGTCTTTAACAATGCGACATTTCGATACAAGCTGGCAGCGGCCATTTTTCAAAAGGAACTAAAAAGCTCCAAATCCAGTACTATAACTCCAAATAGCTCTAAATGGTAGAATTGGGCCGATCACGAAAATACAATATGGCGCTCCTAGTTTCATCGGAGTATTTCTTAGGGTTTGTGACAATTTCAATAATCGCGCCCTTCAAAAGGACTTAAGTGTTGTGACACGAACTTGTCAAAAGGGCCTTACGTGTAACAGCATATTACTTTAAGAGAACCTTATATTGTAGGGCCAAATTTTAAAATAGGACCTTAGGTGCTGAGTCAATTTCAAGAATCATCCGTATGTGAAAGAAAGCAGACTATAGCGGACGAAATTAAAGAAAGTGTGTGAAAAGGAGATGCACTCGGAAAACAGGGTATAAAAATAGAAAAAGTGGATAAAAATGTGAAAACACGGGTAGAAAATAGACAAATACAGAATAAGCATGGGGATAAAATAAGAAATGATATTTGATTTCTTAATAACGTCTTCTACTTGTTGGCGGCAAAACGTCCTGGCGCCGCAACATCTTTGCAACGTGCCGTTTTGGCGCCGAGAGATCTTAGCGCCGAAATGATATGTCGCCGAAATCTGGCTTTACAGTGTTACTTTTTATTCAGACAACTAAGTATATCAGACATTCCTAGATTTTCGATTTATCGTAACTCCTGTATATCAATAAAAAAACAAATTTTAATGAACATCTAGTTAGATATGGATTTGCATAATGTACGATACAAACCTTCACGATTATCACACATAATTAAAATATTTATTTTTTGGTATTAAATCATGCATTTTGATCTTTGTATAAATTTATACGTTTCGTTTATTGTCCTCTGTAAATGTTAATATATTGTTTAGGTATACAGGGTCTCCCGGAGTAAGTGTAACAAACTGAAAGTAAGAAGCAAAGTTCTTATACACATGGGTGGTAACTCCTTCATTCTAGTGATACAGGGTGTTTTGTTGCGAAAAAATCTTTTTTACGATACTTAAATAACAGCTGAAAATATAACGAAAAGCTAAATTTTGTTTCTGATAAATGTTGGTCAGTGCTTGGCCAGAATTTGGACCAAAATCTATATTTATACACAAATTTCCTGACAGAATGGATTTTCTCGATGGCCAGGAGCTTAATTTGCCTTATTTAAGCCGCATGGTTCCCAAAATATATATCCATACACCAATTGCTTTGGGATCACGACTAAATAAAATGCCTTTATGTCGTTTATCTTTTTTTAATTACCGCCATCTAGCTTATAAAAGAGTATATTAATACCGAGGCCATTCGATCTTGTCTCTCGGAGTGAAAAGTTTGACTACAAAAAGCACATCATTTTCTATTTTTATTAATGTTTTCCTTAAATATAAAGGGTTTTTCTATTCTGTCCCGCAAATAATTAAAGTTTAGACACCTTTTTAATATATGTGTTTTTTCGGCATAGTGTAAAATTTTCCCCTTCTAGGGTCAATTATATGTTTGTTCCCACAATTTCTACTTCTCACGTCCTTCTAACTATAATTTGATCTATTGAAGCAACATCCACCTACAGAAACACTCCATACATAGGTCCTATTCGAGGACTTAGTGTATCATTGTCAATGTCGCCCTCAAGGTACCGCAAACACCTGTTGAGTTATGTCTTGCAGATCCTAAGGTAGTTAACAACAATGTTCTTTCTGTCAGTTGTCTAATATTAGTTTATTATTACTAAACACATATGATAATCGAAAATCCATCCATGGCGACGTTAATATATAAAATGATCCTGGACAAAAATAACAATGATTATATAAAATCAGAAATAGGTGTAAGTTATGAAAATTTTCTAAGGCACTACATTAAATAACAAATGTGATCTCACCACTAAGATTTGTGATATTTTTGTTTGGACTCCTTTCAGTGTAGGAGAATAGATACTTGGAAATCCTGGTGATTCGATGTAATTTAATTATTACAAGAAAAAGTTACAATCAAGCAATAAAGGTTACACATTTATCGTTTGGTTTGGAGGGGACAAGGGCTGAGTCCTCCTGAGAAATGTCAGAATTTGTAGCAAAACTAAATTCGGACACTGGTATTAAATTAAAGCAAAATAAACAAGTAATAAATAACAAACAGGGGATCCTTTTGGAACATTCCTGTCTGCTTTTAGTTAAATAATTACATATAAAGCATTATACAGGGTGTGGACAACCGGACATAAACAGAACACAAAAAAAAAGGACATCATTAAATCAAGTTAAAAGGCGTACCTTTAACATTAATATCACCAAAATAAAATGCAAGGCAATTTCAATAACTACACATAAAGGCAATAAATATAAACAGTGTGATCGTATCCACAATAAAAGATCGTCAATCAATCTAAAAAAGAAAAGGAAAAGTGTAATCCCGATCATGTGGCCCTTTGTTTAACCAATCAGGACGGTTATTAACAACAAAATACATTAAGCACTCTAGTAATACATATTACAAATTCAACCTACATAAAAAAATAACAACAGAAAATTAAACAGGTTACAGATTATTTAAGTAGACACAAATGAAAGAGGGCAAGTACGTTACACATACAAATTTGTGGATACGAGCACAATAAATGATACACATGTACAGTAACAATGAATGATATAATGGATTACACAGAAAAACCATTCAAGTATAACCTCTGACATAAAGTCCTGCAACACCGATGCACCCACATGATTAGTACGTATTATTACAAATGCGAGATAATAACGCTCTCAATTCCTCTTAGGCATAAAACAAAACACAAAAATATAGACATATAGGCATATAACGGTAACAAAAGGGACGTTTGTATAGATATAGATCATTAGGATCAGCTTTTCTGATTTTATACCTATGATCGTTTGTGGTTTTATCATTATAAATACAGGTTGGAATTATCAATACACAAAATAGAACACATAAAGAGAAAAGAGCGTGCTTCGCTATGTTTGCGCAATTACAATGAACACAACAGTTTTGCAGGTCCGGATCTCAGTTTGGCTTGAACAATTTAAATGAGTAGGTGAATGACCTTTTCTGTGTAATTTCACAAACCGTAAAATCTTTTCTTTTACTTACATTATCAATGCAGGTTATCCTTTTAAGCTTTCACCAGCACAAATGTTTAAATACTCGGATTTATCGATTAACACAAAACGACGAAAAGAAGATCTAATTAAACAAACACGAATCGATCTCAAATCTACTCCGCACGCTTTGAAAATTCTAATCAGACTCCTCGTTCTGAGCACAACAAAAGTTTTTATTCCATCATCCCCTATTTTCTATATCAACTAACAAAAGCAATAAAAATATTTCGTGTGAACGCTTTTGACTTTAATTATACAAAGAAACATTATTTCTAATTAACATGTGCAATCAACCGTAGAAAACCTGTATTTCAAATATCACATTTCAATCCCTGAACAACGTATGCTTTGACCGCGGTGTAATTTTTGTATAATACTGACAGGTTTATTTCCACAACGCTTTTCTAAACATATTTAGTGATTTGTCTTGCCCTTCGATAAAGGCAGTTTAGCCTCCACCCGCAACTTAAACATCTGCTTGGGGCCGCCCTTAGTTAACCCTACAAATTTCTTACAACAACAAAGAAATGCAAACCATTCTCAAATAACAATTTTTATATAATAACCTTCAGTAATTAACTTTTGCTATCGCGACAATAATTTCAATCGGAATATTTTCAATGTATTCATCAAATTTTCGTAGTGTGCTACCTACATACGTTTCTCTATATTTGATCTAGTGAAGCAACACCACCTACGAAAACACTCCCATACATAGTCCCTCGGGCACTTAGTGTATCATTGTCAGTCGCCCTCAAGGTACCCAAACACCTGTTATAGTTATTGTCTAGCAGAGCCTAAGGTAGTAACAACAACGTTCTTTCTGTCAGTTGTCTTTTAGTTTATTATTACTGAATACCTTCTATGATAATCGAAAACCATCCATGGCGACGTTAATATATAAAATGATCTTACCAAAAAATAAGATGTTTATATATAATAAAATAGTTAAGTTATGAAAATTGTCTACACTACATTACTTACATATGATCTCACCACTAGATTTGTGATATTTTTGTTTGGACTCTTTCGAGTGTAGGAGTAGTATTGGAAATTGGTGATTTGATGTAATTTAATTATTACGGTTCTCAGAAATAATGATACACATTTTTCGTTTGTTTAGAGGGGGAGAGGGCTGAGTCCCCTACGAGAAATGTCAGAATTTGTAGCACTTAATTCGGACACTGGATACTTTTGTTAATGGGTAAAGGCAATTGATTTTAACGACAAAAACACATTTTTTAAGTATGGGACATGAGCCACTTTACTGACGACAAAGCCCAACTATTTTCTAAATGGTAGGAACACTTGGATGTTTTGACAATACGTAAATAATGAAATAGTTTTAATGGTAAATCGGAAAAGCACCTAATTTCTTAAGCATAGTTTTCTCTTAGAAGATGGGTTACTCCGCTAACTAGGAAGGCCACATTTTGCTCTGAATAGTAATAGAGTTTAATTCTGAAATTAGATATTTTGCAATAGTGAAATAAATAAATCATTTTAGTAGTAAACCGAAAAACACCTGATGACCAGTGGACGTTGTGTCCTAGACTCTAAAGTATTAGACTGATGCATAAATAATGGTGTTTTTTTTTTAATTTAAAAGTTGGCTCTGAAATAAAATTTTGAGTACTCAATATTCAGCTTGTCAGATAATTAGTAGTTCTTAACTGTTAAAGTTTAACCTTATTATAATTGAATGTCAAGTAGACAAAAACCAGCATTACCGACATTATCTTCTTTTTGCGTTTAATCGAGGTGCCAAAGCCAGTGAAGCTGCTCGTGAGATTTGCAATATTTACGGTGAAGATGCAATGCCTGTTAGGACGGCGCAAAACTGATTTAAACGTTTCAAAAGCGGAATTTTCGACCTTAATGATATGGATCGTTCAGGACGTCATGTTAGGTTCGATGAAGAGAGATTGAATCAACTTCATGAAAATTCACACCAATCAACTAGGGAGTTTGCCCAGGAAATGGAATGTGATCTATCTACGATATGTCGACATCTGAAATCCTTAGGAAAAGTTCAAAAACTTGGCGCTTGGGTTTCTCGTGTTTTGAGCGAGAACAATAAAAATCAACGTTCCACAATTTCCGGTGGATTGCTCGCTCGGAATCGTGCTACTCATGGTCACAATCAGAGCTCAATATGAAGCAGAGAAAGCAGTGGCTAAGTCCCAATGAACAAGCGACGTCTAGAGCGAAAGAAGATCTTCACCCTCGAAAGACGATGTTATGCGTTTGGTGGAATTGGGAAGGTATCATTCAATATGAATTGCTCGGGCGTAACCAAGCAGTCAATGCAGAGCTGTATGTTAAAAAAAAGGCCTCTACGAAGCTATTCGGGAAAAACGACCCCATGGGCAGCATGACCTTCTTTTTCATCACGACAACGCTTATCCTCACATTGCTAATATGACAAAGAGAGCAATTCAAACGCTTGGTTGGGAAGTATTGCCGCACCCTTCATATTCTCCTGATTTGAGTCCGTCAGATTTTCACCTATTTAGATCACTTTCGAACGGTTTGCGGGGTGTTTCGTTCAATAATGATGTGGAATTACGGACTTGGTTGGATCATTTTTTTGAGTCAAGATCGAACGATTTTTACCGTAGAGGTATCGAGAAACTTGTTGAACACTGGGAATAATAACGGAGAATATATAATTGATTAATATGTTGTAAATTTTTGTAGTAAATTATATATTTTTTAAAATAAAAAACGCCATTACTTATGCGTCAACCTGATAGTATGTACTCTCAATTATAAGACCTGATATTTTGCCAATACGTAAATGAAGAAATTATATTTATCAAAATATTTATAATTTGCACCTAATCATCACTCATGTCAATTCTGAAACTAGATATTTCGATAATACATAAATAAAGAAAACATTTTAATGGCAAACGGGATATGTACCAAATTTTTTGTCCTTTGTTTACTCTTGCGAAACTGACTACTCGCTAACAGCATATTTGTTTCTAAACAGTAAGAGCGTTTAATTCTAAAACTGGAATTTCGATATCGATAATACGTAAATATAGAAAACCACAAAAGCACCTAATTTTACTAACTGTTTACTGTTGAGACGACATTGCCTCACTTTTTTAAATAATATGTGCACTCAATTATGACACTGGATATTTTGCTAACTCGTGCATAAGCAAATTATTTTAATAGTCAAAAATAAAAGGACCTAACTGCCCCTTGTTCTCTCCGAATCTGGATTTTTGATTTTGCATAGAGATGTCATATTATTGGTAAACCGGAAAAACACCTAATTTCTTAAGAATAGTTTAGTCTTGTGAGGTGTCCCACTTCACTGACGAGGAAGTGGAAACTGAATATTCCGATAACAATAATACGTAAATATCCTGACGGCAAAGTTCAACTTTTTCTAAATAGTGGGTGCACTCAATTATGAGACCGGATATTTTGCCAATACTTAAATAAAGAAATCATTTTAATCAGAATATTTTTATAATTAGCACCTTATCACCTCTCATTATTTTCCAATCATGATTTTACCGTCTTAAAAATTAAGGATATTTTACATACAAGTACGTAAGTATGTCAATTAATTGCAACCGCATTGTGGACATCAATTGGAAGGTAGGAAGAATGTAACAGTGGTTATTGCTTTACTAACGTGATTGTTACTAAATATTTAAATAATACTGGCTAATTAAATATAATTATTTAACTACTTGTCATGGAAATTAATGTTATTAAAATTTCCTTTGAACCGAATTATGGTAAATTATAGCTTATTTGTAAACAAACGCTTTTTAATTGAAGGCTTTTTAAACATACAAAAAATTTTATTTTTGCATAATTAACCAGAAATAACAATTTTTAACATATTGTGAAGAATAGCAGAGAAAAATGAAGATACAGTAGAAATAAAAAATAAATTAAATAGTCTGTTGTTACCCTCAGGCCCCACATATTAACTAATTTTTTAATATGTTGTTATTAGGTTACGTATATTGTTTTGTTAATTGAAACTTTAGGTTTGAGTGTTAAAAACAAATCCTATGTTACGTCATTGAAAAAACAGAATAATTTGAGGGGGTTTTGGGGGGGAAAGCGAAAATTGTAAAATCCGACCTTACACATTTTTTGTAACATGAAGTTATAAAAATAGGGTTTTAACAATATATCCTGAAGTATTTTTTAAACTCCTTCCATTTGATAAGTGGAATACTTTTATTAAACATGCGAACATTAAGTCAGTTTTATCGCAATAATTATCTCTGTTTTTCTGTTTCAGAAAATTGTAAATTCGAAATGGCCCATATGGTAACCAGCGTTATTGATAAGTACAACCATGTACTAGATAATTATAGTGGTAAGTACCATTTGTAACAATTTTGGGAAAATTTCCCAAACTTTTTCTTCATTATATAACATTTTGTAACATTAAAATCTATTAAAAAGATATAAGAATAATACTCCTAAATGCTTTTTAAAGTACTCTTTTATTAATAAGAAATTAACCTTAATGCTTCTATTTTTAAATTTACCGTAAATTATAGTGCAAAGTTAACGAAGTTTATATGACAACTATGGAAATGAAAGTATTCCCGATTTATGTTCATAATTATACCTTTTTTTAGGTCATGTATTTTTATATAGATTCTACAAATATTATACGAAGCAGCTGCCGTCGTCAGTAAAAAAAAAAGATATTCATGATATTACTATATCTTACAATTGCCTTAAAAATGTATAACGTTTGTAAACTTTACACAAACATAAACGATTTATACCCAAAAACGCAGTATTTGTAATTATGACAACTGTTTACGTACATTTCAGTTGAAAAATCCAGATAAAGAATTAACAATTTTTTGCTTATTTATTGATGACAACAATTAATTAACATTTTTGCTACTTAAAGATGGTTTTAAGATAATTGCTAGATGTAATTACCTTTGGTCGTCATGGCCAACTAGGTTTTTGCACATCAATGATTACGTAAATTTTATCTTGTCTAATATGATTGCTTTTTTTTTTAATTATGCGGATGTTACAAATTTCCCAGTTCAATTAATTTAAAAAAAAATGTGGTTATTTATCTTTTTCCTCTGCTTTTGTATGAATTGATTTTATATCAATACTTTCATTTTTGAAAGTTTGTAAACAATCCTCTTACGGCAGATTTTATTATGTAATTATACTTATTTGTTAATTATAGTAAAACATTACGTGAAGAAATTTCCATTTTGGAGAATTGTAAAATTGTGTAATAAAGTGTTATTTGCAAAACATTCGATATTGAATGTTTTTAAAATTTCATTAAACACTTTTGAGAAGTCGATTTCATAAATTTATAATATATGGTTTATGTGCGCTTTGGAATTATGAATCAGACAACGTTTAGCCGTAATTTATGCGTACGGTCATTTTTTTAACACATCAACATTTAATCATTAAGAAAGGATGGCCTTATCATGAGCAACCAGCTACGAAAGTGAACCAATACTGATACCCTGTGAAACACGCGTATATTTGATTTAATTTTCATTGGTCTCAATTAATCAATTAAATATATATATATATATATATATATATATATATATATATATATATTAATATTTTAATTGACGTATATTACAATTAATATAATAAGTATAATGGTTCAATCGTAAAAAGATTAAATACAATATAAAATTGCCTATATTTCAATTTCGGGTGAAATTATCTTCAGGGCAAGTCTTTTAATGAATTTTGACAATTATTTTTATATTATCTAATATAAATAATTGTTAAAATTCATTAAAAAGCTTGACCTGAAGATAATTTTACCCGAAACTGAAATATAGGCAATTTTAGATTATATTTAATCTTTTTTTGACGTTTGTGCATGTCTGTGTCTGCCTGTCTATGTCTGTCTGTGTATGTCTGTCTGTCTATGTCTGTCTGTCTATGTCTGTCTGTCTATGTCTGTCTGTCTATGTCTGTCTGTCTATGTCTGTCTGTCTGTCTATGTCTGTCTGTCTATGTCTGTCTGTCTATGTCTGTCTGTCTATGTCTGTCTGTCTATGTCTGTCTGTCTATGTCTGTCTGTCTATGTCTGTCTGTCTATGTCTGTCTGTCTATGTCTGTCTGTCACTGTCCTATGTCTGTCTATGTCTGTCTGTCATGTCTGTCTGTTTGTCTGTCTGTATGTCTGTCTGTCTATGTCTGTCTGTCTTGTCTGTCTCTCTGTCTTGCTGTCTGTCTGTCTTCTGTGTCTGTCTGTGTCTGTCTGTCTGTTGTCTGTCTGTCTGTCTGTTCTGTCTTGTCTGTCTGTGTCTGTCTGTGTCTGTCTGTGTCTCGTCTGTGTCGCTGTGTCGTCTGTGTCTTGTGTCTGTCTGTGTCTGTCTGTCTTGTCTGTCTGTGTCTGTCTGTGTCTGTCTGTCTGTCTGCGTCTGTGTTCTGTGTCTCGTGTCTGTGTCCGTCTGTGTCTGTCTGTGTCTCTGTGTCGCCTGTGTCTGTGTCCTGTCGTCTGTCTTCTGTGTCTGCGTCTGTGTCGTCGTTGTCGTCTGTGTCCGTCTGTGTCCGTCTGTGTCCGTCTGTCGTGTCCGTCTGTGTCTGTCTGTGTCTCTGTGTCGTCTGTGTCGCTGTGTCTGTCTGTGTCTGTCTGTGTCTGTCTGTCTTCTGTGTCTGTCTGTGCTGTCTGTGTCTGTGTCTGTCTGTGTCTGCTCTGTGTCTCTGTGTCGTCTGTGTCCTGTCTGTGTGTCTGTGTCTCTGTGTCTGTTGTCTGTCTGTGCTGTCTGTCTGTCTGTGTCTGTCTGTGTCTGTCTGTGTCTGTCTGTGCCTGTCTGTGTCTGTCTGTGTCTGTCTGTGTCTGTCTGTGTCTGTCTGTGTCTGTCTGTGTGTCTGTCTGTTGTCTGTCTGTGTCTCGTCTGTGTCTGTCTGTGTCCTGTCTGTGTCTGTCTGTGTCTGTTGTCTGTCTGTGTCTGTCTGTGTCTGTCTGTGTCTGTGTCTGTGTCTGTCTGTGTCTGTCTGTGTCTGTGTCTGTCTGTGTCTGTCTGTGTCTGTCTCTGTCTGTCTGTCTGTCTGTTGTCTGTCTGTGTCTGTCTGTCTGTTGTCTGTCTGTCTGTGTCTGTCTGTCTGTCTGTCTGTCTGTCTCTGTGTCTGTTTCGTGTCTGTCGTCTGTGTCTGTCTGTGTCTGTCTGTTGTCTGTCTGTGTCTGTCTGTTGTCTGTCTGTGTCTGTCTGTGTCTGTCTGTCTGTTGTCTGTCTGTGCTGTCTGTGTCTGTCTGTTGTCTGTCTGTGTCTGTCTTGTGTCTGTCGTGTCTGTCTGTGTCTGTCTGTGTCTGTCTGTTGTCTGTCTGTGTCTGTTCTGTGTCTGTCGTGTGTCTGTCGTGTCTGTGTCTGTGCTGTCTGTGTGTCTGTGTGTCTGTGTGTCTGTGTCTGTGTGTGTCTGTTGTCTGTCTGTCTGTGTGTCGTGTTGTGTTGTGTGCTGTTGTCTGTCTGTGTGTCTGTGTGTCGTGTGTGTCTGTGTGTCTGTTGTCTGTGTGCTGTCTGTCGTGTGCTGTCTGTTCTGTCTGTCTGTCGTGTCTGTGTCTGTCTTGTGTCTGTCTTGTGTCTGTCTGTTGTGTGCTGTTGTCGTGTCTGTCTGTCTGTCGTGTCTGTTGTCTGTCTGTCTGTGTGTCTGTGTGTCTGTGTGTCTGTCTGTCTGTCTGTCTGTGTGTGTGTGTGTGTGTGTGTGTGTGTGTGTGTGTGTGTGTGTGTGTGTGTGTGTGTGTGTGTGTGTGTGTGTGTGTGTGTGGTGTGGTGCGTGCGTGCGTGCGTGTGTGGTGTGTGCTGTGTGGTGCGTGTGTGTGTGTGTTGTGTGGTGTGTGTGTGTGTGTGGTGGGTGTGTGTGTGTGTGTGTGTGTCGTGTCTGTGTCCGTTGTGTGTCGTCCGTGTCGTCCGTCGTCCGTCTGTGTCCGTCTGCGTCCGTCTGCTGCGTCTGGTCCGTCTGCGTATGTCTGCGTCTGTCTACGTCTGTCTGTGTCTGTCTGTGTCTGTGTGTAATTATAACAAGCGATACTAAAGTTCAAATTACTATTTATCATTATTTATGGGAAATGCACACACCGTGTAGAAGGTTGTTAGGTTAAGTTTATTATTAAAGACTGTTAGTGTGCATTAAAATTTAAAGTAATAAATTAAAGTTTAATAGCGTTTTTTATTAGAATGTCCTTTTTTAATTTTGGGCGATGGTGGTTGACTTGAAAGGATTGGGCTTAATGATCGTGATTAGGGTGAGACTGAAGCGAGGGGATTAAATCCGCACCTATCGTACGTTTAAAACATGTTAAGGAATAAGTTCCGGTGTATAAGCGGTGAGATAAATATCCTGTTTGTATGTGTGTGCCTATCCAACTAAGTTTTATTATAAGTAACAGAAGACTTCCTCAATTCACGTAGGCGTATTTTTGAAAGTGGTTCACGGGCCCCCATGATATAATTTTAGAGTGGTCTCTTGTAAACACTGCTAAGATTTAAGCGAAAACATTTCGTGAACGGTTTTAAATAACGTCATGGGATTCTACCCAACTAAGTATTATTCTTAGTAACTGAGGACTTTATCTCATTTCACGTAAGCGTATTTTTTAAGGTAGTTAACAGATCCGCATAATATAATTTTGTAGAGGTCTCCTGCGAACACTGCTAAAATTTAAGCGAAAAAATTTCGTAAACGGTTTTAAATGTGATGGGGTTAGTTTATTTTGGTTAAAGTACGGAGCCAGGGCTAGTTTGAAGCAAGAGAAGAAACATTTTGGTTTCTAATAAAACAAAGTGGACGTTCCAAGAGGCTAAAAACTTTTAGAGTGAGAAATAAACTTTAAGGTGTTGATCACCTGGAGGGCGTTGCCAAAGAAATTCATACTTGGGGAAGAGTGAACTACTTCACGAAAGCATTTGTAGGCATTGTTGAAGTTTGGCGTTTGGATGTAACAGTGTACTTTTTAATTTGTTATTATTTACTGCTTGTTAAGAATACGTCACTAGATTTGGTCGATGTTGTTAGTATTAAGGTTGAAGTTAGGCCGATATACTGTTTATCTAAAGAATAGAGTCCAGGTTGGTTATATGTGTTATGCATTTATAACGCTTTTAAGAAATGTGTGCATTTAACCTGGTTTGGACGACTTGATTATTCTAACAGACAGCCACATGTATAATATTAAGCAAGGTTCTAAGGTCTAAGTAAACTGGCTTGTGCTTCTCATCCGTATTCGAAAAGCGCTTTGGCAGAAGTAACGGTGAAAAATTAAAGTAGAGTAAAGAGATACATTTGTTTTAGAGTTACTTACAAATGAAAAAGAGAATATATGCGAGAACTCATAATTTATCGTGTTAATTGATTTTGATATTTTGGAGCATAAAGTTCTGGTTACAATGAAGAGGATTGGAGAGACACGGAACAAAAAAGAGGGAGAAGATATAAGGTAGCTTCACGAATTTTTCCTTATATTTGACACCTTATATTACTCAATTACTGTATAATTTACCCGCAATTAATTTTCCGGCTACTACGAAACCGTTAATAACGTGCCATATAGGCGGCGCTAAGATTTATGTGACGACGATCACGACGAGTTAGCTAGTAATATTTCGAATTTTTATATATCACGTTACCTAATACTTTTTCTGGTGATAAACTAAACAAAATTTCCCCGAATAACGACAAAAGCAAAAATAAACAAATAGTAAGAAAGAAAAGTTCAAAATGACCTTACTTAAATTTCCTCCATCCACAAATTTCACAATTGAATCAAAAATAGTAGTTTCCAGTCGCGAACTTGTGCTTTAACATACGTTTATTTTAGCTTGCTTAACTAACACTTAAATAACCAGACATGAACAAAAGTTGGTTTTCCCCTTAAATCAGATGTATTTCCAATTGAAGGTAACGTTAATTTTTGAAAGGTATTCCCACAGCATTGATCACAATATAAATTCACTTTACCTCATTGTTTTAACAAGAAAAAAGTTTCCAACTTTTACTCTAGTAACCAAACTAGTATTTAAATATCACTCGTCGCTTAACGATTAAGCTTGCTCTAATGGCACGTCAATATTTGGCATTACGAAAGTCATTCGAACAATACTCAATTACGCATATGGCACGCGGTTCTTCGATGTTGCTCCTTTACAAAACAGCAACGCCTAGTGTGGAAGTTCAATAGACTTCCACCTAATATAGTAAGAGCTTTACTATGATAATCCATGTGATTTTTTTACGTAAATAAATATAACCCGGTAACCTCCCCAGTTCCTAGGCTCTAAGGCTCTACAGATGGGACATCTAACACTAATTCTACCGACGCGAGGAGCCGGCTCACCGTAACGTCACTATACTGTAGACTACATCTTTACATTTGAGGTTCTAACATCAACTAACTAAAAGGATGACACCTATTACCTCTCACCTATAATTTATTACATACGTACATTTTTAGCCAATCAAAACATCTTGTTTTAATGAGCTGAAACGTCAAATTTCTACGGTGGCTTCAACAGGAAACGAATTTTGCAGAATCAATATTTCTCATTCAGTAACTGTACGAAGGCCTTCTATTCAAATTTTAGACGACTCTACACGAGACCAAACAACTTACAAAATCAATCAAATCGATCATGTACTAAAAACTTTATTATAACAAAATTTAATAAGATCAGGCGCCGTTATAACACCAAATGTTACACGGTTATTAAGGTAATGAAACAAAACGGACATAAATTCGCTGTGATTAACAAATTTCACACCAACGTTTCGAAAATGTTGACCCATAAATCACAAGTGTAATTACATTACACCTTTTCCATGTATCACACGCACGTGACATGTGATGTAAGAATATTTTCTAGTATCTTGAAGATGGCGCTTTTATATTGTAAAACATATGTATCTAAACATTTTCGTATATTTTGTGGATATTTACAAAAATGTGATATGTGAATGCGCCAAAGATCATTTTAAGATTATTTGAAAAATTCTGATTATCGAAAATTATTTCAAATATTTTTTTTGTTAACTGAAATATTAGGATTTATAGAAATTACAATTTTTCAGTTTTCGCCTCGTATTTTCGAACAAAACAAACATTTTTGCATTTAACTGGCATATCTTTAGTAGATTTTAGTATTCCCATGTACTACATTTAAAATTGGAGACCGGCTGTACCAGGTAACAACGTTTACGTCAGTTTGTAGGGAAATAGTTTATAATTGAATGTTAAGGCAAGTATATTGCATTACATGTAGCTCTAAGAGAATGTAAATATTGTTTGTGAATCTAATAAATTTGAAGATGTAAACTTTTACGATTTAAGTTCATAATAATACATACTTATCTTTTTACGTTTTTTAAATAGAGTATTTTAATGCATACTGTATTTTATCCATTTCAATAACAATTGCATTTATGGTCGTCACTAAGAAATTAATCCATGTACCACATACATTTATAAAACATGAACACGCTTGAATAAACCTACTTTAACAATTAGGTACTGTATTTGAAAGCGGGCTACCGAATACTATTTTGTATTAATAACGACACATCTTATGGATTAAATATTATTAAACCGTTTTAAAAATGTTATTTTCAGAACACCCTCTACGTGGACGAAGGCTATCATTGGAAAATTGCAACATCGAAAATCAGACAACTACATAATATAATCGGTGCCAAATTTTTATTTGAATGTTCTAGTCATTTACAAACTTAACTTATAATTAAACATAATAATAATCTTAAATGTTTCGTTATTTTCTATTTGTTATTTGCATTTTTGCTTACACTCGAGATAAAATCTACTTTTACCGGATGTATAAAAATTTATCTTTCGATTACACTATTGTCCCTACACTATTTCCTGTATTAATATAGGAGTAGGAGTCGATATAAATGTGATTGTTTAATTATTGTATTTATAATAACCCTGTAATTTGCATTAACTCAAATTTTTCAATTTTTATTCACGTTATCGTACCGTCATACCACTTCCTCTTTAATTTGAAGTGTTTTATAATATTGTTTTTAAGACTTATGTTCAGTGTACCCAAATTTCTTCGCTTATAAATTTTTTGTTTTCCTGATATAACAAATCGTAAAATTACAGTATTTCGCAAACAATAAAAATAATAAATATATTAATCGTTTAACCTAAGACAAATAGTTTTTTTTTTGCACAATCTGCGAAAATGTCGATATCATTCAGGAAAAGGAGAATTTCATATTTTCGGTATTGTAAAATTGCGAACAAACTACTGATTTATTACATGTTGTAATATTATTGTTGTATCGTATACAGGGTGTTTAAAAATTGCAGCGTTTGGTTCAAATCAAAATTGAAAAAATGGACGTTGGGCACAATCTGTTTTTTAGAGATACAGATTTTTAATGTAAAAAAATCAATCTTAATATCTTTAAAATTGCATTAGTTATTTTTTTTAGATATAAACTGAGGATAAAAATACATTTTTATCATGAAAAAAGGTTTTGTTTACTTTTCCCAAAGGTATTCCTAGTAACATGCTCTGTTTTGATAAACAAAAATGATACGCCACTGCTTCTTCTAAGTATTATTTTTCAATTGCTTGAATGTTGTAATTGGCTTGTCCAAAGAAATTCATTTATTTATCAAATCAAGTCCCAAATATAGCTAGAAACAACAAACGCGTTTATTGTACTAAATCTTTGTGATCCTTTATATAACTTTACAAATAGAAAACTACGAAACCTAATAAGACACTGGAAATCTGCAACACTTAAACTAACTTTTTGTTTAAGTCTCATAATGAAATCGTTGAGTAAGGACCATTGTAGTCTTAATCTATTGTCTTAACTAAGCACACAAAAAAGTTAGTGGTGGGAATTAATTGTCATTATCTTTGCAAGGTCCACTACTCGACAATTTCTAAAATTATTCTTACTTATAAATTTTCTTGGGATAGTACACACAGTCGCGCAATCGGGTGCAAACTTCAATATTTCGCTCTCCTTCACACCCTTTCACGCTTCAATTTGTTTACTAATTACCTTTTTAAATATTCGTTGAATTTAATATTTTAACTTTCTTCGTATCCAAATTTTTAATTCTCCATAAAGTTAATAGGGTCATTGTTGTTAACAAACATACATGTATTTAAGTTTTTGTTATGAACGAATAAGTTCAAAAGTACATATGTAATTAAAAATTATTATTAATTTTATTAAATACATAAATAAAAAGTTTACCTCGCGTAGGTTCAAATTCTACTCGAGGTAAACTTTTTATTTATGTTTTTAATAAAAGTAAGAATAATTTTGAAATACATGTATTTACATCATGAATAATTATTTAATGCAATGCAGAACTTTTATTAAAAAGGATTACTTTAAAAATTTCTTTTTACTGATCGTCCGGATTTAATTCATACAATTTTCTCTCTCTTAACACAGCGGTTACTATTTATTTCAAATCTGTTTCAACATTTTATTTAAATTTTTGGACAGATTTAAAATGAACAACTCTTAAGATGGTTTAAATGTCACATGACGTTGCCGAACAAAAAACCTGAAAACAGGAAAAGGGAACAAACGCAAATTAGAATTCATCCACCCACGCCATCTTGAAATTATTAAGAAAAACGGAATAACTTTCCGAAATGTTCATATTCGACATTCGATATTTATTCAATACAATCATCAGAACTAAACTCCAATGTGTATGAGTCTCACATGCGCGCGAAATATTTTTCCGTGAAATCAGTAAATTTCAATGGCCTTGTATGTAAAAATTTCCATTGTGAAATCTTAACTCATCTAGACGAATACATTTTACTACAGTATTAAAATGCCATTAATTCGCTCACGCTACCTGTTTGTAACATGTTTGGACCTGCATTCCTGAAAATAAAGTGGCTACACAGTGGCACGCATTATCGTCTCCATATCCTTTTGCATAACATTTATCACCTTATTGAAAGTTCAAGTTGCGTAACAAATACTGTAAGGCCGTAATGGGCTACATTTATTTTTATTATGTTTCGCCGCGACTATAGCGCGAAATTGAAGGTTGGGCGTGAGTTCTTTTAGATAGGGCTGATTGATTGCTACCTTGGGTTTCGCACTGACGAATAAACAGAAAACTGTTTTATACAACCATATGAGCCTATAACTTAACAGTATTAAATATTTACATTTATTCTACTCTAAAAAACAAAATATAAACTTCAAACAAAAAAATTCCAAATTCTCTGTTAAAACAAAAGAAATAAATGGAGGCTGCTTGGCACGGGCACTCTGGGCGGCTTCTTACCCTACTCGGGTATTCGACTCTTCTCTCTTTACGGGGATTGAGGAATATAATATTTACATTTTCTTTCGTGTAACTTTGTGTTCGTAATTAGGATAGTAGAGCGACCTGGCCACTGAGGTGATGGTGGAAATAGGTGGGTACTTAACTATTTTTTTTCAAACGGGAAATTTGATGATGGAAATCGAGGTTCGAGGGCGTTCTAGGGTTGAATGCTTTTATACGAGAGCGATTTATTTTTGTACAGGGGGTATGGTTTGGGATTGCCGTAGTGGTAGCTAAAAAATGGTGGTGGTGGAAGAAGAAATGTTACTGGGTGAATTTTTTATCTCGGGACGGGTGTATAAGGAGTTTAAACCTTTTGGAACGAGTAGTTTACTGGAATATTTATATTTTTATACAGGCGGCCTAGATGAACTAGAAATTTCATTTAGTTTGGTATTAATGAATTCTTATCACAGGGATAGTTTTTTAACCTGATCTTTATCGCGAAGCGCAATACAGGAAGGGCTCGGATTCAGCACTTCTCGAAGGAAGTTGATTACTAAACGGGTAATAATACTTAATTTCTGTGGACTGGAACTTGATCACAGGAAATAATTGTCTATGTAAATAATGGTCTAGATAATCGTTTTCCTTCCGACGACTCTCCCCACTTAGTAAGATACCGGGGGCATTGTGTAAGTGTCTTTTGTGTTTAAATTTGTAGGTAACATCCATCAGTAGACCTGGACAATTAGATCCGTTGCGCTTTATAGTGGACACTGTGGGGCCGGCAGAATTTAGGCAAACGACCTTTCTAATCGACGGTGTAAATAGGCTGACACCGAAAATTAATCTCCTGTCGTTACGTTCTCTACATGTATTTGTGTAGGTGTGTTATGTGCAGGTGGCGGCGAATTTGAGCTATAGCCGGCTGGTTGTAGAGGATTTGGGAAAGGATTCGGAAGTGCGTCTTGTGGTTAAATAGAAATCCACTAAAGTCGGGAACGTCTTCTGTTAGGGACGTTAAGTAGTGGGAATGGACGGGACTTTGACGTAAAAAATTCTCAACGTTTTTGCATGGGCGTCGGGGGGGGGGGGGGATTAAATTATTTGAAATTCTGAAATTTTGGCAAAATTGATTAATTTGCGAATAATTAATTAAAAAATTCCGGGAAAAGTTTCGGTTCTTTACAATACACCAAATCTACAAGTTGTACAATAACATACTCCCATACAAACACACGTTGATACGTACAATATAACAACTTTTTGTAAATAATATGCAATAGTGTCAAAAGTATACCGATTAGACATTTGAAATGTACATATTATAACAATTCATCGATCGTCAAATGGTAAAAACTTTATGCAAGATCGGATTATAAAGTGCACTTTATAAATCAATTTAGTGGGCGTAATATGCCACTTTAGTTTCTGCGGGCGTTAAAATAAATACCCTTTTTGTTTTCAGAATCTATATTCAGTTAGTAGTTAGATAAAAATGGCGAACACCTATTCTAGTTTTGTTGACTTAGTTGCTATGGTAACGCGAACGTATGTATACAAATTATTGCTAGTCACAATAAGAATAACTATTTTCTCTATAAAAATACAAATAATTGGTTAGATTATTATACAGGGCGAGTTTTGATCATGTCTAGATATAGAATTCATACAACTTAAAACATTTATAATAAACTACTCACAGAAGATGAAAAATTGAATACATATTTATGAATAAATAGGCATTGAAACAATTTTACATAAAATTTTGTATGTATTTCGGCGCAAACAGCGTTTATTGACCTTACTTGTTTATAGCCCTCGCCAAACGGTTCGGGCTCTCGAACAAAGTATATTAATATTTTGTGATACATTTAACATTATACAGATATTAACAATACGTATTGCAAAAATATTATACAATAAAATAAGTAGTAATGTATTGAGTAGTGTTGGTGGTGCGCTGTTCAGGACTCTCCGTCCTCTTCAGCGCATGGATTACGTGGTTGTGTGTTATGCCTATTGACATCATTGATGTTGAGATTTGTGGTTGTCCAAAAAAAGAAGCGTTGTAGTGGTGATGCTGTTGGCGGAGATATGTGTGGACTGCCCTGTTGTCTCCCGGTTGTGGTTGATACCGCTGATGCCCTGCGTATCGATGTAAATAGAAACATGTTAGATATGTGAACACGTTGTCGGTGTTAACAGAACAGGAATTTAAGTAAAGTCGATATTGTGTACTTAACCTAGGGCACCAGTCTTCTCTCCGGACCGTTGTATGATTACCTGAAAAGGCAACCACCTCTGAACCGTGCGTGAGGATTACTCCCCACAGGTCCATCGCAGTTTTCGCCTGAACGAATGTCGCCGCCACCTTACGGATGACAGGTAGGGTCATCTCCAAATTCATACCTCCGCGGAGGGCCAATATGGAGTCGAACCCTAAGGTCAGTTGAGCAGGCGGGTTAACAAAAGCAGCGAGAGCCTCTTTCGGTACTTCCACCTTTTCAACTTTGCCTGCCGTCTCTCGTGCGTAACTGACTCCGGTCCGGTGTCCTCTTCGGTCGCTGTTGCTCTTCCGTCTTCTTCTGCTGTGGAGGTCGAGGGAACTTCGGGCGGCCCCTGTAGCTAGCAGGGTGGTCTCCACCCTGACATATGTGACACTGCCCGATGCCGGATTTCCGCTGCAAATTCTCTATAGTCACACGGAGGCGGGCGGCGTACTCCACCTCCTGGATCGTCTTGGTGTCGTCCTCGGTCGGCAGTTCTCTACCATCACGAGGAGGTCGGGCATCCTCGCTGCTTCGTTTTGAGAACAGAAAGTACTTGAATGTTTTGTATTTTTAGCTCTGAGCTAACGTCGACCTCGGATAGTTAGTTCTACGGGCATGCCACGTATCACTACTTTAGCCAATCGCTCGCTTTTTGCCTGATAGGTGTGGTACGGAGTATCTCATCAGCCTGTCTATCTTGGAGTGAGGCAGGGTGGATACGGATTCCCTCGTGGAAGGCCTTGGCTGTCGTGAAGGTGATCCGTTATCGGTCTAGTTCGCGGGAGAACGCGACCCAGTTCTCCTTCTGACGAAGGATTACCGGCGGCACTTTCTCCCTGGTGACCTTTCGTGTCGTCTGCTACATGGCTGCTGGGCTGTCGGTAAACTTCTTTAAGAGCCTGGAACATGTCGGTGGGTGGCGGAGTAGGCGGGCGAACATTCGTACTTTTTCGTCTTCCTCTGTAACACAAAGTCGTCGGGGCTGGTGGATCCAGGGCGGGCCTCTTCGATGTTGTCGGCGGCGGCTGTGGCGGTGGTCGTCGAAGTTTGATAATCCTCTGCTAGCGGGGTGATGCCTTCTAGCGGAGGTGGCCTTGTCTTGCTTTACCGCCGCTTCTGTGCGTTGGGGGCAGGTGGCGCATCGCTGCTCGCTCTGTAGAATGGTAGATCGGGCAGCTATGGTATCGCGAACTCCCGGGACGTCGTCAGCGACAGATCTTCACTCGCTGATCATTCCTCTGGTTACAGCTGGAAGCAGCGTTTGTTGTAGCCCGGCTCGAACATTGTAAAAACGAGGTTGCCTTGTTTTGAAATAGACAAATTTTGTTTTTTATTTGTGAGTTGACCTTTTTAGATCGAGATCGAGAGCGCTAGATTCCGGTAAACACATGCACATTTCAACAATTTTTAATATGTTGTTGTGTGGTATATCTTCAATCTTGATGTGGTTAAAAAACTCGACCCATTGTTTGTCAATAGAAACGGATAGTTCTTTCCACTCCTTTATTTTTTGACGGATTGTTTATTTTTTAATGCACAAAATTTCATCGTAAAGTTCCGAATCATGTATATGAATGTCAGGGTGCTGTTTTTCAAAAAAAAGAGCTAATGAGTTTCCAGCATCTGACCACAGAGGTCCTTTTTTTAGCATTACCCAAGAAACGCTTGCGAATCTTCAGTGTTGCGTCCATTTAGCCAATTGGGCTATGCAGGTAGTATAAAACATAGTCACTGACGTTTTAAATTGACTTACTAGGTCTTCTCCTTCGTTTGCCAAAAGCTACTAGCATAGTCTTAACTTCATTTGACTTTATTATTATTCCGTTATATTAATTGTTGCTTTAAATTTGATGGAACCTCGTATACTTCTACCATTTAAGATTTTTAATATTCCACTTGCATCACATAGTTATGAAATGTAGAAGCTTCATAAAATATCATACAAGTATAGAACAAATGTTTACGCTCCTGGCATTTGCACAATAGATTGTTACAAAATTAACCGCTTTGATTATTTTTGTAAAATATAACACACAATACTTTCGAATTTGGGTCTAGCACATGCAAATTTTTGTTGGACGCAACTTTTTATTAACTTACTAGTGCAATCCATACAACGAAAGGACTGATTGTGGATCACGTTGTGGTATAACCAAGTACATTCATCGCAGTACATTCATCGCAGTTAGCTTTCGTTATTTGAGTAAAAAATCCTTGTTTCATTCGACGCTTTTGCTCTTCATTTCGTAATGTGTCTTTACGAAAAAAATACGACACTTTGCTACTGCTAGAAGCAGCAGTATCTATCTGCCTTTTTATGCTTAAGTGTCGATATGTGTTGAACAATATCCGCCTTTCTACCACAACATTTTAAGCACTTTACATCACTATCTGAGGTTGTCTTTTTAGTAAATGGACATTCAATTTCTCTACCGTCCTAGATACACACAACACTATAACCATTATTTATTAAAAACAGTTATTTATTAACACTCGAGCTTAACTAGCGAACTATTTACACTTTATTTATTTACACGCACCGGTATATTTATTTACCACACGTACAAGACATCGTAAGCAAATCATTTTCGTGCTAGAGTTGATACTTAATACTGGCTCATAAGCGGGATCTAGCGCTATTTATTTAAGTCGACAAAAGTGCTAGAATAGTCTCCGAAATTGTAGAACTTGTGATGTTATCCTATTGTATCTTATCTGAAGGTCGCGCATTCTTTCTAGACTTTGATTAATGCCTTCTCAACAATGAAACGTCAGAAACGGAACAAAAAGGGGACTTTTTTATAAATACGAAACTTTATTAAAATAATTACATATTCGAAATGATGTCCCGTATAATACGGGATGAATGGTCGCCGCAACCTTTCCCAGCCTGACACATTTTCAACTTCTCCCTAAATGGATATCATTTAATATTTCGAGAAGAAAATACACCTTTATTACAGAAGTATTATTTCGCTATTAAACTAAGGCGAGAAAGTTAACACAATTCTGGATTAACATTGTTAGCATTAAAAATGCGCCCAATAATTTATAACGATAATAAATGAAAAATAAAACCACAACAAATGCAAGTATAGTTTTGTAAATAATAACTATTGATGGGTGCACAGTAATTCCAATAACTATTGGTTAAAATAAAAAATTAGGTATTATTGAAAACGTAATTAAAAGAGATTTAAAACGTTGTGTCGTTGTGTTTCATTATAATTTTAAGGGTTGGCCTCGCTCTCGTCCTGAGGTGGGATTATTAACGTCGCAAGTATCGTAAAATAGAAGTTTTGCAAATATCACCCAGTATACGTTAAACATAACTATAAACAATAGAAAACGGTTATCTTGCCCAAAATCAATATAATTATGGAGCCGGGTAACTTGAATATTCGATTAGAACTTTTTAGAACTGCAGAATGTATTCGGAATTCAGCGCCTTAACATTGAATGAAGGAATTTGCAAATTGGTCTAGTTCAATAAGCAAATGACGTAATATTATTAGCATATAAATTGAACTAAAATTTTATCAGATGTGATATATGCTTACACACACTAATTAATTACAGTAAACTGTATCGTATCAACAAATATGTTAACAGATTCTTTCAAGTCAATAAAAAACCGTTAATAAATTCACGAGACAGACAATCTGACACACATTCGTTAAAATATGCGACGTAAACCGGAACTTTGATCATTCGCCTTAAAAAAAATCGATTAGAAAATATGTATTTAGGAAATTTTTCTTTCAAACCTGTTTATTTATTATTATGTAATCTAAAAGAAAGTTTATCTTTGTAATATGCATTTTTTTTGCAGTTTTAATTTACGTAATACATCCTTAATTTATAAGTAGGCTGTACCATATTTTATTTATAGCATTTATTTACATTAAATTTGCACTAAATTGGTAAGTGAAATTTTTGCTTCACTTTTACCGTTTTGTAAATTAATTAGATAATTTAATTAATGATTTACTGTTGAATAAATAGTTTATGAAATGTATAACGTAAAAATTTCTCCACCCAACTATTGGTCTTCATGTAGAATTAAATGATTTGCAAAATGTGTATTTGCTTGTTACTGCAACAATCAGGTGTGCTTACTCATTCATTAATGATTTTATAAATTTAACGGTTTAATTTACAAATAAATAGGAAGTTCTTTAAAATGTATTGTTTCTTTTCACTACTTTTAATGCTACCCGACTGTAAATTACTTTATAAATGGATGTGAAAAATTAATGTAGGTATGCAAGGTTGGCTTGTTATATAACAGTTTTGTGTGTATTTAGTAATGTATAACTGAAATATAATTTTTTAATAAAATATGCTTGAGGGCCAAACAACATATTAAAAATTATATATCAATTTAAATTTTATTAAATATAGTATTTTCGCTGCAGCTTTGTTGGTAACCAATTAGGGAATCTCACTTGCAAGCTGTATGGTTCAATATTTGTGAAAGTCAGCGGTACTTTAAAGTTTCTAGATAGGTATTCGACATTAAAGTTGAAATACGCCAGGGGTGTTATTTTCACTTTCTCTTATCACTAATGAGCATGTTATAAAAATAAACAATAAGCGCCGTTGCCAGAGTAATGATTTCAAAGGTAACCAGATATTGTTGCATGTTAACTGTCAGTTTCACAAATTAGTAGCATTACTTACATTCGAAAATTTTGTTCTATTTTCATCATAAATGAGTAACAAATAAATTAAATTTATATTATGATTAGTATGTAATTACAAAGTAATTTCATATGTACCAGCAAATTACATTACAATAAATTACGCAGTTAGAGGTCGGTCACTCGTCAAGTAACTACGTTGCAGGAAAGATCTTTCTTATTGATTACGCGTGTTTATCTTAAAAAGCAAATGCCCGGTGAAGTTTTAAACTCCGGATCTCAAATGTTTGTTATAAAATTATTAAAATATTGTGAACAAGAGAAAGAAAACGGCGGTGTCTTGATTTCCGTGCTGTCTGTACAACAGGTAATGAGTGATGTTTTGAGTGTAGGAACTGTACGAAATATAATGAAGCATTGCGTAGTAAATAATATTGTAATAAACTGAAAATGACAGCGAGAACGACGACATTGATAATGAAAACAACGAAGAATGTGGTAATCAGGAGATCATTGATAGATATTTTCATATGTAATGCCCTACTGTCCTAAATGCACCTAACTAATTTATAATGTATCGCTTGTTTGTATGTATCGATTATAACAAATAAATGGTTTAGAACCCCTGACTTTTTACTTTAAAGTTTGTGTTAACAAAAACAGAGCTCATCATTCCATTGTCTGCAAACAATACGTAATGGTGTTGTTTACCTGATTATTGCTCGAGGCGATTAGACATGCCCATTAATTTAGGTACGTACGATATATTTGTTAGAAAAGGACAACACTGTAAGAGTATGCCATTTCTGAAATCAAGCGCTAATCGCTCAGTAACAAAGCTACAGCGAAAATACTTTACATTAAAAGCCTGTTCTCGTTCGTAGTCAATTGGAACTACTGTATTGCGAAACGCACGTATCAAGACGGCGCTGTTCTTTTAAAGTATGGCGTCTAGTTTGAGAACAGCTGATTCATTGGTATATCATTTACTTTAGCAAACAGTTGTATTTGTGTAGTGATATTTTGTAAAAACCAAACTTATTATGTGTAAGATTAGTATTACTGACATACTAACGTACAGGGTGCGGCATTAATGCGTCGAAGTCCGATATATCCGTTATTACAGGAGATATCAAAAAAAAGTTATTTAAAAAAATTATAGGCACTTCACATTATAAAATTATTTTCGTATTTACTGAGTGTTACATATTACCTGGGTGAACCAAACATACTTTTTTTTTAATGGGACACCCTATATGTTATTTCAAATTTAGATTAAGCCCCCATACTTCCAATATAGAGTTTCATTACGTTATACGGGGTATTTCAAAACATGGTCAATTGTACCCGAAAATCATTCTCATTTCAACGGCCTGTATACGCTAGCCAGAACAACCTAACAATAATTTTTTCCACACATAACTTTTTGACATTCGTACAGTGTTGCGAGAAAGTGCTATTTCTTTATTATTGCACCAATTAAATGTAGAGCGAACCAAAACTCGAACACATGATTTTGTCAATTTTTTCAAATGAATCACCCTGTATTCTATTTTAAAAAGTGAAAATACACTTTATGTTCTTTCATTTTCATTAAGCACTCCTTATAGCTAAAATCGTTAATTTCTGAGATATTTTCAATTTAATAACAGAAAGAGATTTTTTTTTAAATTTCTATTATAACAAGTTAGCCGTGAACAAATAAAAGTGTGACAAATTATTATAAAAAAATTAAAAAAACATCGGTTATTAAGATAAAATTCTTATAAAATTAATTCATTTCATAATAAATGTTCAAAATGTCCACCGAAAACATCAATACAGCATTGCAGTCGATCTTCAAATTCTCGACTGACATTTCTTGTGTGGTTGGAGGTATTTGATACACACGGTTTTTCACATAACCCCACTTGAAGAAGTCAATTTTACTTAACTATGGTGAACGAGCTGGCCATGCAATGGGTCCTCCTCTTCCCACCCATCTTCCAGGAAATTGGGTATTAAGATGATTATGAATTAATCTAGTGTGATGTACCGGAGCTCCATCATGTAACAACCACATTCTTTGACGAATGTTAAGAGGAACGTTTGTCGACAGTAATGGTAAATGATTTTCTCAAAAGTCCAATTAAACCTGACCATTCACTGTTCCATCGAAAAAATGTGGTCCAATTGCATGATCTCTTACTATACCACCCCAAACATTCAAAGGCCACCTAGTTTGACTATAAGATGGGGATTACTTGTCGAATAATAATGGAAATTGTGTCTATTCACAGTTCCATTTTTATGAAACGTAGCTTCGTCTCCAAAGAGGACAAAATCAAAGAAATCCGCCTGATTGTGGATTTGTTGTTGAGCCCATTCGCAAAAAGCAACCCTTCTGTGATAGTCATCTTCGAGTAACTCTTAATGCAACTGGATACGGTATGGATGTGTACTAACATGTGGATTATGCGTAACTTCAAGCATCACGTTGAATTCATTTTCTTCGTTAAGTACAGGTTTTGTCCTTTCCTTTTTTTGATAAATTACTGAACCCGTACGATTAAAACGATTTACTAACCTTTCCAACGTTATTTTCTCGGGTTGTCTTTTAGCGGGTTATCTCTCTGTGTAAATTCTTTATGCTAATAAACAATTTTTCATACATTCTCCCAGTACCATATCATGTCTGTTAATTCCTCAACATGAAAGTTCATTTTAAACAGTATTTAAGTGTTTACAAATTAATAAACACTACAGAATCTCAAAGAGGTTTGTTAAATCACAAGCTACTAATTATTACTGAATAATATCTATCTGTCATTTGTTCACGGCTAACTTGTTATAATAGAAAATGTTAAAAAAATCTCTTTCTGTTATTAAACTGAGAATATAATTCACACGCCACATGGTACATTTTTGGTTACTTTCATTGGTTAAAATACAAAAACAAAATCGCAGAGTAGGCTATCAAATCGGTGACTGTCACATGATTTTAGTTGATAAAATAGTTTACTGTCAAAGTGACAAAAAGTTTCAAAGAAATAAATAATTATATTGATTATCTTGCAACTGTAATATTTACTGTCAAAGTGACAGATAGTTTAAAATTGTAAACTTTAAAAAATATATTTTCTATTAACATTCATTATATTCTCTTACAAAATTTAACACGTGTTATGATTAATAATCGATGTTTAAAACCTAACTTGTACTTCGCACTCGTTCAATTTTCATCGGTTTTAACTCGAGCTATCACCGATGGTAATCATAGCTTTAGTTATATTATCCCCGAAAATATCTCAGAAATTAACGATTTTAGCTATACGGAGTGCTTAATAACAATGAAAGAACATAAAGTGTATTTTCACTTTCTAAAATAAAATACAGGGTGATTCATTTGAAAAAATTGACAAAATCATGTGTTCGAATTTTGCCTCGCTGTATTTTCAATTGGTGCAATAATAAAGAAATAGCACTTTCTCGTAACACTGTACCAATGTTTAAAAGTTATGCCGGGAAAAAATATTGTTATGTTGTTCTGTTTAGGGTATACAGGACGTTAAAATGAGAATGATTTTCGTGTACAATTGGTCATAACTTTTGAAACAATATATAGGGTGTCCCATTTAAAAAAAGGTATTTTTGGTTTACCCTGGTAATATGTAACAGCCTGTAAATACGAAAATAATTTTATAATATGAAGTTGCCTATAATTTTTGTAAATAACATTTTTTGCTATCTCCTTTAATAACTGATATATCGTACTTCGACGCACTAATGTCACACCCTGTATGTAGGTGTTGGAGTTCGACCTTTGAAGGAAGGCGAAGCCGTATTAGAGGCTAAACACATAATATTGTGTGGTAGACAAAATGATGCCATTGTATCACTGTGTTTGCAAACTTCGAAATTAACAGACCATCCTCATAAAATAACATTAAACATAGATGAATGTAATAAAAATGTATTTCAGTATGAAAGTTACGTTTTAGAACCATTTGTGTGGCTGTATCACTGCACATGTAAAGCTGGAGCAGGAGGACGTTGCAAGCATATAGTTGCAGTTCTTTTACATTTATATTAGGTATATAAGATAAATTGACATTTGAAATGACATATGAATCAGTAACCTCAAAGGTAAAAATCATTTCAGGTTATAAAGTGAATTACAAGAAGTTTCATGTACAGTGCATCCCATTTTGGTTGAGACAGCCAAGTATCTCGGTTGTTGTTGAAAATAGAACCTTGCGGTTTTCGCGGTCCTATGCCACTTTTTGTGAAACTCAAGATGTCCTGAACGGATTTTTCCTAACTTCTTTCGTTCCTAAGTTACAGGGCGTTTTGAAAATTCACACTTTTGGACCCCTCCATATCTACGAAGTTTCTCAGCGATAATGTCAAATTGAAAACTTATCCCATAGAGAATTTTATGTAGAATTCAGTGGCGCACTCAATTTTTGTTTCGGAGTATGGTTATGGAGATACGACTCAAACTTATGATTTTTCAATGGAACGCCCTGTATTTTATTGCCCTCATTAAATTCCTTATTTTTTCCTTTCAAAATGACATATAATATATAAACATAAATTCTTCAAAAATGCTCCAAATTCACTAAAACATTGATTTTTAATAGTAGGCTATGAATTTTCATACAAAAAGTTCAAATTGAAGAAATACTGCTTGTGATTTTTCCATGAAAGGAACAAGAACAATACTAACACTAATTCACTAACAAAACACAAAACGTAGGTAACTAATAGCAACAAATAAATTGTAATAAAATGTTCATAATGTAGAATAAGCAACTAATTAAATATTTACTCATAATATTTCATTTCGAAATTATTCGGTAACTTATCCATTGAATTGTTCAAATTGATGTCCATTTTTCCTCACACACAATTGACACAATTTCTTAATACGTCTTAATGCATTTAAAATTATGAAAGGTCGATTCTGTAAATTCTGGAAAACTGCCTCTGTTGTTGCACGGAGTTCTTCAATATTATTTGCCTCTTACCGTATATTTTATTTTTCAAAAACACACAAAAAAGTCCAACACTGACAAATCAGGTGACCTTGCAGGCCACCTAATGGGTCCATTTGTTCCAATCCAATGGTCCGGGAAACTTTCTTCTAAAACGGCACAATCAACCTCGAATTGTGGGCAGGAGCACCGTCTTATTGGAAGTAAATGGCATTAAGATAGGCGAGGGAACATTCTCCAGGAATTCTGGTATTACTTCTTCTAAAATTGCCAAGTACCTATTCGCGTTGAGAGCCACTTCAAAAATGCGGTATTTTATTGATGTCCCCAATAAGAAACAGGCTACATTAAAAGCAAATCGACCCTGTTGTTGTTGCTCAAAAATGTGGTGTTGGTTTTATCATACCAGTGCCTTGGATTTTGCCTGTTAAATAAACCGGCACTGCTTATATGGGCTTCGTCTGACTCGCAAAATTATTGTCCGTTCGAGTTTGGTTCAAAACCAATTACAGAAATTCACACGCCTCGCTGCATCACCATTCGATAACCATCCGTTTTTACTAATAACCCATATACAGGGTGGACCACCACAGACGACACGCTTTCTCCACGAAAAACGGTATATTTTTAAAAGATTTTTGTAGGTATGACGAGGACTGTTTGGAAGTACAATTTTAAAGTATTGCCGATTATACAGGGTTCATAAAAAATAGCCATATCAAAGTTCTATTTTTTGCAATGAAACACCCTGTATTTTATGCCGATTTGTGACCGTTTTGGTTCCTATACCTTACAACAGGTTTTCAAATATTTTTATATTTATAAAATTTAAAAAGAAAATACATTTGTTTTACCCTGCTTTCACAAATATTATTAAGTGAAGTATAAAGACAAAGAGTTAATTTTTAAACCTATATAAGTTAGAAAAAACATACAGTGTGAAAATAAATGAGGCCAAATTTGATCACCTTTAAACAAGATTATCTTAATAAATTTAAATGGTACACCCTGTATGTAATGCCTGAATATGCTATAACATTTTAATGTCTTTCGATTTGTGTTAAGGCTTCCTATACATATTTTCAACAATAATGTTAATTAGGCGCTATACTGAGTGCGTTTCTAATAAATCATAGTTACTTTGCGGTTGTGGATGCTGTAAATAAATTTAAATAGCAACTTATTGGCTATTAACGGAATACACAATAATTATTGTTATCGTTACGAAATAATTTTAACATCATACTTACTTAACAAGTATCCAAATTTCCGTATTTCAATCAAACGTCTGCGGAGATGATCAGTATTTTAAAATTTAATTTACAAAAAGAAAAGCAAAAGAAAAACGTGGATATTTGTACAAAATTTAATGGAATAAACACAACATATGAAGTGCAAGATTCTATTAAATGTAAGCCATAAACTCTCCAATATGAACATGAACACTAATAAGTGAGATATAGTCTTATTAAATAGTAAATCCGTAGCGCTAAAACGACAAATAAAATGCTCTAATGTCTATAATAAATTTTTAAACTGGCGACCGTCTCGTTCGATACATAATTACATTCTTATTAAGAATGAAACTTACACTTTCCGTAACATTTGCGGTGTAATTGTTCTAAATGCAGCACGTATCCTCTCTTTCATATCTTCCGGGGTATTTTTAATGCAGGCCCATAGAAAAAAAGCAATACAAGATAAATCTGGGGACCTGGCTGGCCCATTTTGAGGTGCCCCTCCCCCAATTCATCGTATTTGCGAAACTCTGATTTAAATACGTGCGAGCGTTAGCATGAAAATGTGTTGGAGCACCATCTAGCTGTAACCACAACTTTGCACAAATATTGAGAGGAACGTTCTCCAACAGTTCTGGCAACTCCTTCATTTCCAAAATTCTAGTCCGTTTAAATGACCATAAAAAAAGTATGACCCTATTACTTGATCCCCAACAATTCCACAACATACGCTCGACTGCATGGCGAAAATGGGGGTTTTCATCGCTATATTATTGAAAATTGTGTCTGTTAACCAAGCCGTTATTATAAAACGTAGATTCGTCAGAAAATAGAACAAAATTTAAAAACCTAGTGGTTCTCGCAAAGATAGCCCGAGATGGTATCAAAGAATATAATTCAGCAGCACGATAATACAAAGAAAGAACTGAAACCATCCTTCTATGCTCAAGGGACTATATGTGAGAAGTTAAGGACGGGTCATTTATAAGCCTAATCGCTCTCTTTGAATACGATCAACGATATCGAGAGCGTATTGGGAGCACTAACCCAGAGGTGAGAATTATATTCCAGATGAGGCCGAATTTGGGCCTTATACAGCAGAAGGAGTTGTCGAGAGGTAAAGTACTGCTTAGATCTGTACAAAAGCCTATTTTACGAGCAGCTGACAGAAGATGGTCAACCCATGAGAGATTTGAAGATACAGTCATACCCAACAGAGTTATAGAGTCCGAAAACTTAAGAACTGAGCCATTCATACTTACAACGGGAAATGATCGATCTTTTTGGTGGACACAAGGCAACACTGAGTTTTGTTAGCATTAAATTTAACTAGATTATTGCTTCCCATTCGAGAATACGTTGAATGTATTTTTGATTGAATTTGCCATTTCAGCTTTAATTTCTTGATTTGACATAGAAGGTGGATTATCACTATGAGTAGACTGAGATGAACTACAGTGAAGAGTGCTATCGTCAGCAAAGCAATGGAGGGTTAGTTGTTGAAGAAATAAGGTCATTTATGTACAGCAGAAAAGTGTAGGCGCTATAACGGATCCCTGTGGTACGCCTGCGTTAATGCTAACTTCGACACGTATTCGTCTTTATCAAGGAAACTAGAAACCCAGTTGATGAGCGTATCATTTAACCCAAACGAGGTGAGTCTGGCAAGTAAACACTTATGCCAAACTTGGTCAAATGCCTTTGAGACATCTAAAGCGACTACAACTGTTTCACCGGACTGCTCTAATGTATTGTTCCAAACTTGGGTCACATATGGAAGAAGATCGCCTGTTGAACGACTTTGCCTAAACCCATATTGGTGGTCGCTAAGGAGTTTGTTATTTTCAAGGAACGTGAGCAGTTGCTGATTGATGGCTTTTTCCATGATTTTAGACAAATGGAAGTGATGGTCGGTAGTTTGAGGGATCGGTCTTATCGCCTTTTTGGGAATAGGTTGAACATTTGCTAACTTCCATGATGAAGGAATTCCCCAGAAGACATAGAGATCGTATAGAGCTTAGATAGGACTGGTACTAGTTCGGGGAACATTTCTTTAAGACAATAGCTGGGATACCGTCTGGGCCAGTCGCCTTATTGAGATCAATGATGATCGATTCCAAGAGCTTGTACCGAAAATGAATTGGTTTCATAGCGTATAAAGAAGAGTTGACTAGGGGCACATCTTTTCCAGAATCATTGAGACACGAGTTTGATGCAAACAAATCCACAAAAACATTAGCTTTGTCTACAGAATCAGCAACTACCGATCCGTCAGTGGATGTCAGGAAATGAAGATGTTCCAAAGAAACTTAGTATAGCGCCTAATTAAAAGAATGCAAAAAAAATGACGTTACTGTTGAAAATAGGTATGGGAAGCCCTAATACAAATTGAAAGACATTAAACTGTTATGTCATAATTAAGCATTACATACAGGGTGTACCATTTAGTTTTATTAAGATAATCTAGTTTAAAGGCGATCAATTTTTTTTTCACCCTGTATGTTTCTTTTTTAAATTCATAGTGTATATTAAATTAAAAACAAGCTCTTTTATATTTGTAAAACAAGGATAAAACAAATTTATTTTCTTTGTAAAATTTTATAAATCTAAAAATATCTGTGGATGTTAGGTATAGGAACCATGACAATAACTCACTTTGGTTTGTCCTCTAGATTTCATAAACAACATAAAATGCAGTGTTTTATTTTTTAAAAATGTAACTTTGATATGGCTCTTTTTTATGAACCCTGTAAAATCTGAAATAATTGAAAATCTTACTTTAAACGATCCCTGTCATACCTACAAAAAATCTTTTAAAAATATTCAACCGTTTTTCGTGGAGAAAGCGTGTCGTCTGCGGTGGGTGGGACGCCCTGTATAAATACCTTCTGTATAACATTGAATTCAGGTTAAAATAAGTAATACCATGAACCTTAATTCAAATTAAATGAAAAAGGCCTATATTGAATTATTTATATTAGTGCAGACATTTATTATACGAAAAATATCGAATAAATACTGTGTGTCCAAGTGTAACACAAACTATAAAAGTGACGATCCGGTAAGAAAAATATCTTTATTTTTTTTTATTATTCAAAACATCCGGAGAAGAGCAACGTTTGGATAAAATCGGTCGGGAGAATTATAATTTAACAAAGAATTCGTACTTTGATGAGCGATTTATCGTTAGTTAAGATTCAGCAGTGAAGGAAAATGGATCTATTTCAACTATTGTGAGCAAGATACTAAAATTGACTGATGATGCGATTCCTACCATATTTCCCGGGCAACCGAAAAGAAAATTACCAGCAGAGTGAGAAGTTGCGATCAGGAAAAGAAAAGCCGAAGAGAAAATGAAGCTATAGGAAGAGGATCAGATTACAAGCTTTCAAGAATTGAGAGACCATATAACCACCAAATTGAACAAATCCTCCGAAATTATTTACGTTTATTGTTCCGCGGGTTATGTGTGCTCTTAAAAGTTTTCCAAATTTTCGAATCTCAATATCCTGTAATAATTGTGTTGTTGAAATTAATGAAATTAAATCAATTATTGCTCTTTCTTCTCTTTGCGATTAGTGTTCGAAAGTACAAAAATTAATCATTTATTTACGTGATTTAACTCATACTAGCTCATCACAGTGAATCTAGTGAACACTATGCTATCAAGGCAATTGAGTATTTGCTTTATATAATTGATTGGAAAATAAAACCCTGAAATTTTGACGAAAATAACATTTCTACGTGAACAGAATTCACTTTGTATGAAAAAACGTGTATATTATACTGATACACTAGTGTGGGCTTTTACAAAACTACTTTGTTCGGCTGCGACATATTTCAGGCTCGCCAATCTTCTGTGTTAACATCAGCACATCCCCGATACTTACAGAGTCTTATGAGTAAACCAGGTCTTGCAAAATACTGGGTTGAATAGGTCCCATATCAATTATGTAAAAAACGTTTAAAGCAGCATGAACTAACTAATCGTTGGTTGGTTAATCGTTAAACAAGAAATTTCGTATCGCCGTGTAAATTAAAAGGAATTTGTTTCCAAGGAGTAGTAGTGTAATGTAGTTCTATTTTGAACAGGTTGTAGTTTTCTCGAAATACTTTTATTTTTAAATTCATTGCCTTCATTGCATACCATTTTCTTCGGGTAGTTGTGGTGTCAGAAGTAGTGCCTCAGTTTATTTAGAATAGTGATTCCTGTCATGCCGTTTATGAATTAAGCGTGAGTATATCGACTGAATAAGTCGATATTGTTAAAAATTTACTTTCTTCAAATCTGAACGTGTCGAGATGTATGACATCAAATGGTCTTTTACAGAGTAATGGTCCTGAAAACTTGACTTTATACGGATTTCTGTGATATTTACTAATTAATACGTTTCACACTCATTTATGAATTTATTAATTTTCGTTTTCATGTCGGGCCAATAATACCTTAATTTTAGTTGGTTAAGGGTTTCGGTAATTCCGTTATGATTTTTATTATGGTAGTCTTCTTTCACTTCGCACTGTTCGTCAGAACTCTCAACATCCCTTGCTAAAATATTACTCTTGATACATTTTACGTTGTCATTAAATAATTCATGAGTGATTAAAAAACGGTTGTTCCAATTCGTTATCTGTAAAGTGAATTCCAGATTTGAGGATTAACTATTTCTTTCAACATTCTTTTTACGCCTTCTATCGCTGATGCCTGTCTAATAGTAAAAACATGTTTTATTGAAAAGTTTTTTGGTATGAATATTGAGTGATTTAGTGGTTTTTGGGAAATTGTCATGCCAAATACTGTGTTTTCTCGTGTAGTATGTCGCGTTTTGTCTATATTCTCATTAGCAGATATATTATTAAATTCTTTGAGCCCATCGGATTATTCCTCTACACATGGTAACAAAGAGGACATTTCTAATCTCTCGTCGTGGTTGTTTATCTATATTTTTGATAGGGCGTCTGCCACTATATTGCCTTGGCCTTTTTTGTAATGGATTTCATAATCAAACTCTTCGAGCTTGAGACACCATTTAATTAAGCGAGAGTTGGAGTCTTTAATGATAAAAGCCAAATTAATGGTTTATGAGTGATCTCGAATACAAATCGTTTTCCGCAAATAAAGGGTCTGAAGTGTTTTGTGTTTTCTGCAATCGATAGTAATTCTTTTTCAATCGTGGAATAATTTCTTTCTGCACTATTTAATGTGCTAGAGCAGAATGAAACAGGTTTATCATTTTGAGATAGTACACCACCATTTGCTATATTTGAATCATGAGTAGTTAAATGAAAAGTTTTATCAAAATCCGGATAGGCCAAAATTTGTGAGTGTGAAAGTAATTCCTTACAATGTGAAAAGGCCTGTATGTAATTATTATCGATGTGATCGACTTTGGGCCTTTTTGCATTTGGTGAACGGTTATACTATTTTTGAAAATTCTTTCACAAATCGTCTATACTTGCCGATTAGACCAAGAAATGATTTAATTACTTTTATGGTTTTTGGTAAGGGTTAATTTTTAATAGCGTCTAATTTTGACGGGTTGGGCTTGATACCTTCAAGTGAAACCACGTGTCCTAAGAAGACAACTTCTTTGCATAAAAATTTATCTAAAAATTGTATTATTGGAATCTTTGAAGTATTTGTTTTAAATGTAATATGTGATCATGTAATGATATAGAAAAAACTACTACATCATGCATATAAATGAAGCAAAACTTATGCAAATTATCTCTTAAAATATTATCCATAACGCGTTGGAAAGTACTAGGGCCATTTTTAGCCCAAAAGGCATTCTGGTGTATTCATAACGTTTGTTATTTACTGTAAAAGCAGTTTTTTTTCGATTGAGTCTTGATCGATTTCAATTTAATGGAAACCTTGTGCAAGGTCTAAATTTAAATTTGATAACTACATGCATTTTCCTAAAAGGTGAAATACTTGACTGAATGATTTTATTGTCTAATAACTTTTGACTTTGATCTTGAATTTTGTTATTTAAGGTGTATGGGTATCTGTAATATTTGCAATGTACTGGTTCGTCGTTTGTAGTTTTTATAGTATGCTTAACGGCATTTGTAAATGTTAAGTCACAGTTTTCATTATAGAAAAACTTTTCTGCAAAGTGAGTGGGTTGGTGGACATTCGTTTACTTCCATATTAATCTTCGGTTGAACGTCTATTTGTTGGGCGAAGTTAATTTTAGAATCTCCCTGATTGCTATAATCGATTTTGGATTTTGGGTCCTAGCACTTTAAGGTCTTCGCTTCCTAAAAGTTTATCAAATGTGTCATGCCATCATTGGCATGACAGATTAATGTCTTTTTCAATTCCGAACTCATTTAGTATCGGGTATTTAACATTTTTAAGATCTTATATAGTTTTGTTCAAACTGCTTACGGCGAATGGTTTGTGAAAATCATAATTTTGGAAATTCGTTTCAGTGGGAATAGGATTAATGATCGAGTTTGAGACTCCGCTAAAGTTGGTTCTTTCGAGGCTTGTATTTGAACATTTACGGGTGGTTCAAAGCTATCGTGTTCATTAAAATGTTCTGAATAATTGGTATTGGTTAAATTTTCTGAATTATTATTAAAAATTATTAAAAAGTTCTTCTGAAACAAAGTTTCGGGGTCCAGTTGGTTCGAGTTGGTTGGAAATAATTTGGAAAGTTGTGTTGATGTTTATTGCTTACGTTTTTTTGTCGATATTGACATTGGTGTCGGTAATAGATCTGGTTTCTTACCGAATACTTGAGTATTTGTTAAGTGTCTAGTAGGGATTTGTCTATTGTGTATGCTTACGGGTCCACGAGGAAATGCATTCGGTGTGTGTTGATTATTTATAGCATAATTAGTTTGCCTTTGCGTATAAGATGTGGAAACATGGTTTGGATTCTGGAATTTAAATTGCTGGGTTTTTTGTGGATTAGGTTATTCGTAATGTTTAAGCAAACATTCTTCTAATGATTTGACTATGTGATACATTTTATGAATGAGCGATCTGGCTCAATTAAACCTGACTTGTATGTTTCCAAAGCTTTCTTATTAAAATTACTAATTTTGTAAGTTTTTATGAGAATGTAAACTTTCGCCATTATTACACATATTAAAATACTTATATTTTTTGGGTTTTTTAATGGTGTATTTGTATATTAAAGTTATACAATCTAAACGTTTCGATAACACTTACAGTTGTCTTCGTCAGTAGTAATATCTATTAAAATCGTTAAAGATGTTTAAACAATTTTGTGAAATTTGAAAAATTGAAAACATAAACATAAGCCTGCTATTAATATAACAGTTTGATAAGGGTATAAAGCTAACTATGGAATACAATTTTAGTAAAGAATAACTAGATCACATAAAAAAATTAAATATTGTTAAACTGGCCTGAAGATGACAAATTAGATGTAACACCGTTAACATATTACGTAAAGCAGAACCTCCAAAGAGCAACTTATTCTTTCGTCAACGACGTGCTTTATTTGACGTTAAACGTAATAAAAATATAATAATATTAAAATCAGATAAAGGTAAGGCAACTGATATATCAAATATGAACGCCTATAACATTAAAAGATTAATTTATTATTAAAAGATTAGAATTTATTTACAAGTCTGATATTTAATTACTCGCAAACTTCAAACCTGATCAAATGAAGTGGCCGTCTAGTGGTAGGTACGTTGTGCTATCTGAATTAGATAGGCTGAATGAGGTGAGTGTTGCATCATGTGGGGCAGGTCAAAAAATGAAACTACTCAAATTAAAATCAACGAGCTTTGTGCATTGGTGGTTCAACCCGTTAATATACTATTTGGGAAAGAACCATCAATAAAACCCACTTTATCCATAAATAAATAATTGTACAAGTACATTAATAAATCGAATAACACAAAAAAAAACAATGAAAAGGTTAAATATATAACAAAAACACCATTAAATCAGGTTAAAGTGCGTACAAAATTATAACATTAAGAGAAAAATAAGTACAAAGCCGTTTAGTTACACATAAACACAAAAAAACCCTGTAGTCACACTCACAATTGTGTCATAAATAATCAGAATAAAAATCGTAATACCAAACATGTGGCCTTTTAAAACCAATCATGCCGGTCTTTAAGTAAATAAGCACATAAAACAATAAGGCAAATTACGGTACATATAAAAGACAACAGTAAAATTGCACAGGTGATAATAAGGTTAATGGGAGGACAACAGAAAATAGACAAGGAATTTACACGTACACAAAATACATACGTAAAATTACAATAAATTACATATAAAGAGAAATTAGTTCGCAGGCAAATAATTCTACTTAACAGACTGACAAAAAAAACTCATTAATACAAAGCCTTACAAGGGTAAGTTGTAAATAGATCATAACACCGTGACCGATATATAAGGTGCGTTAGAAAAATACAGCGCCCCTTTCTCAGGTTACACATTCATCTATACAACAATAAAAACAATAAAAATAAAATTCGAGGTGTTTAATGGTCATCTGGAACCGGGAGTATGTAACCAATTGGCAATTGCCCATTATCCTATACTCATTCTCCAGGCCAACCTCTACACAAATATAAATATAGACGACAAACAACAATGCGAATTCACACAAATACAAGAATTAGTAACCCTGTGCTCTCTTTTATTTTAGCAGATTTCAGCTTAATGAGACCGCGTGCGAATGAGATACCTTTGCAAGGCAATGTTCGACTTTTAATACGTTATGTAGGCTTGTAGAATTATTTGCTGCCAGCCTTAATTTATATAAAAATACCTACTTACACTTGAATTGATTACAGACACAAATCGTTAACATGCGCGGTTTAACTTCAAAAAGGGTGACTTATTTATAGATTAATATTTGAAAAATACATTAAAACTAACACCCGAAAGAAAAGACAAATTAGCGTTGGCTAATTCAAAAGAAAATGTACACGCTTGAAATATTTTAAAGACAAACTGTTTACAATGAAGGTATTTAATTAACCAAATCGACCTGGCTCCGTCGACACTCTAACAGTCACTAACTTTTTTTCCCCCGATTTTAAACTAACTATATTTACTCTCGTAATCAACCCTCTGTTTTCAAAAGTAATAAAAAAGAAAAAATTATTATGTTGGAACAGTTTCATATTAATTATTCGACATCTTAATTTTAAAAATATGCATTCGTCCGTAACAAGCGCTACATTTAGGTCTCAAGTTTAAACGTACTAAATAAACACTATTTAATTGCAGTGTGTACCGACCTAATTACTTACTAAACTAGTGACATTTTTACATCAGGAATGTGCGCCTAAGAATTTCCAATGATTCGTTACGCCCCTTCAGTATAGCAGCTTTTAAGCGTACATTTAAGAAATGTTTGGTGCAATAATGACATTTTCGCGGTCCGCTACCTACATGCAACCTTGAACACATTATGCATATGTATATTAAATTATCCATACATATGGTAATCATAGAAAGAATACCAATTTTAAAATGGTATCGGTTGGATGACCGTGAATAGATGAATAACATTTTCTGAATAACATTTTATGACTGCTATAAATACATAAAAATCTTATTACTTTTATAAATTATATAATTTGATTATTTAACCATAAATCTATACTCTACAAGGTGTTCTTTTGTTTTTTTGCTTTGTCATAATTATAATGTTTTCATTCTTTACTAAAACAAGCACCACGCCTTCGTTATAATACTCGGTCTCAATCTACAATCATGAATGGTACGCACAAATGGCATGAAGATGAATTAATGCAAATATTATTATATAGAAATTGACCTACCGAAAAGTAGGTATCAAGTTCACGTTGAAAGTAATTCATGCCGTTCATAACAAAATGGGAGGCCGCTGTTTTCCGGATATATTTAAAACTTTTTTCGACTGTTCAAAAATATCAGCTTAATGCGTTTTTCATTTTTACTGTCAAATTGACAATACTAAACTTTCATTTTAACACCTAAAATGGTTTGACTACCCAACCCTGTATATGAGTTAAAACATGTTTTATAACACCATCAGAATATTCGTCCTTCACGCGGAACGCTAAAGAGATGATACGTGAACCTATAATTGAAAAAGAACGAAACCTTACCCATGTAACCTATTTTGATTTTTTTGTTTACCGCGGATTTTGCTCTGATTTGGAGATAGGGGTGAGTTCTTCGATATGTTTGCTACCTTTCTTTTACACTGACGGATAAACAAAAAATGATTTAACGAGTTCACAATTATTTAATAGGTAGAAAATAACTCACCGAAAAGGTGGATAATAATTGGAACTATTTCAAGCAAAGCAAAGTTGTGTGTTAAGTAAATTGCGTGTAAAGAAAGTTTTGCCCTTTTACTGAAAGAAAATTGTTAACAAATTGAAAGGTGCAGATACATAATAATCTAATGGAATAAAACTTAGGTGGTGTGCTAAAAACGTTATAAAGGTATTTATTAGGTGTAACTCTGTTAAATGCACTATCAAAAAATAAAGTTAAAAGGTTATCACTTCATCTACTTCTTATATACTTCCTTACGTAGACAAATAACTGTCCGGTAGGACGATACCGTTAGTAGGGTATGCTACATCGTCCGGGGGCACGATTTGGCTAGTAACCGGTATACCCGCTATGGTATTACTCAAGAGAATAATACAATCGTCTCGGATCGACCTGACTACAAGGGGCAGCCAAGGCCGAACCAGACTAGCCCCGTTGCTGACGACTGTGCCAGGAATGAATGGCGAGTCGGTACGTGGATGGTAAAGGTATGCATGGCAAAAAATTTCAAATTTGGAATGTAGTGTACGAAAGGCAGCTTGATATTGCGTGTGTATCGTCGACCAAGCGCAAAGGAAATGATGCTGTGGAGATGGAGGATGGCAGGAGTTGAGACTGAAGTGCATGGCGTAAAAGGATTTGGGGTGGTCGTAAGTGTGAAAAAGCGAAAATATGTGTTAAACAGTACGAAGTGGTATCTCCCCGGGTAATGTGGGTTAGAATGAAAGTGAATGGAGAAGGAGACCAAGAGTGTGAGAACTTATGGAATGATGTAAAGAACGTGTTGAACGTATATAATCCAAACGAAAGAGTGATCATAGTGGGAGATATGAACACATGGGTGGGTGTACAGAGAGAACATACTGAACGCGTTCTAGGAAACCAAAGAGTCAATGAGAATGGTGAACGCCTGGTGAACATATGTGTGGAGAAAAGTTTGTATCTAATACGTGATGTAAACATAAAAATGTGCATATATGTATACATGGCAAAGAGGTGAATCTAAAAGTATGATTGACTTGATAGTGTATGATGAACGGATCGGAGTGTGGATCAGACCACTTTTTGGTTGTATCGAGAGTGTGTTTAGGGTAAAAGTGGGTCTGGAAACAGAAAGTGAACGTCCAGAATTAGGGTAGACAAACTAGTAGATAATCGTACCAGAAGGAAATACGCAAATGGTGTGAGTAAAGAGTTGAATATGAATGAAATAGTGTGGAACGAACAAATGAAAGACAATGGATTGTATGAGGTGTACAGATTATGAAACAAAGACGCGAAGGAGGCAGTAAGAATAAGTCAACAGGAAGAGATGGCTGTGGAAGGGGAGAAAATTCACAAAAGTAGGCAAACAAAAGACTCTTCTCGAAATGGGCCAAAAATGTAAAACGTGGTCCAAAACACAACGCTGCAGAAGTGATGAATACGAGCAACGAAATAGTATGGGACGACTGTGAAGTGAGGAAATGCTGGCAAGAATATTTCGGAAAGCTGTACAGTAGTGAGGAATGTAAGACGGAAGGAAGAATTCAGAAGAATGGTGAATGAAACTGAGAAGGATATTGGGATAAAAGAGGTAGAGAAAACAGTAGGTAGGTTGAAAAACGGTAAAGGAGCAGACGTCGATGAAAACTCTGGTGAAATGCTAAAGTAAATGATTCATTGTATGCCTTAAGTGTGGAAAAGTGCCGAGGGATTGGAAGAGTGCGATTATTGTACCACTGTGTAAGGGTAAGAGGAACAAAAGTAAGATTGTGGTGTTCAATCGGGGACGTGAAAAGGAGAGTAGAGTATTTACCCTGCGTGATGAATTTGTGGAGCAACTGAACGGGTTGGTATATCTGGGTAGAATGTTTACAGCAGACGGTACAATGGATGGCGAGATTTGACGAAGGGTCAATGCTGGAAGGAAAGTGATTGGAAGTATGTGGACGATAATTAGAAACGAAATTATGATAGTTGCGAAACGAGCAATCTGTATTGTCGTGTGTCCCATCAGTACTGTATGGAAGTGAGACATGAGTACGTCAAGAAAGCATGAAGTAAAAATAAATGCCCTAGGTATGAGATTCCTGAGAAGCGCATGTGGTAAAACGAGAAGGGTTAAGATAAAGAATGAGTATAATGACGGGGTGTGGCGAGGAAAGGATGACGATGGATAGATATAAAAGTAGGTCGCGTAAAACTTGGCTGAATGCAGTAGCATATATGATAAAAGAAAGAAAGATAAAGAGTTTTAAAAATAAAAAGACATGTCAGGGACAATGTATGAATCTTGTGGAAGCTAGGGAGGTATTTTATGTTATGTTAAGAAATAATATAGGTCGCATAGTTCTAAAACTAATATTTCAAAGTAAGCATAACTAAAATCACTAATGGAGCAAAACGTTGTGACCTTTCATTAAACTATTATTCATAAATACATGAAAAATGACAGCCTTGCTATTGTAAATGTATCAGTTTATCTTGTAATTGAGCTTTTGAAAGTTTTTAAACGTTATACACATGATTTGTGTCTATAGTAACTTTGCGTTGTTGCCCGTTTGCCAATTTGTATTGTAATATTTATACCAAGAAGGGAAACCCAGATACCAGTGGACAGTAGCGAAAAATAATATTTATTAGTTAATGTTATAGATCATACAGATTAGTTTTCATAGCTTAGTATTGACGTGCAGCGTTAAGCGTACTATATTTTTCTTCTCGACTTGTCATTTTCCTTAAGAACAGGTGAGTGGTTTATTTTGTTCAGTGATAGCTTCTTCCCGTTTCATAAACTTCTTAGAACCTCTTTACTGTGTAGTTTATTGTAGATTCCCTCTCTTACCATAGTAAAATATGTTTATTTTTAGAAAGTTGCTATTGATTTGATGATGCTGTAAATTTGGACTGTACCTTCTAAAATGTTAGAATGTTTTATGAATTCGGATATTGTATGTGTATGGGGAAAACCCTTGAAAAAACCTCGCGCAGGGTAGACTTTAACTGGAATCGAACCCATTACCTGCCGAATGCTCGTGTTACTACAACTCTGCTAACTCGGTGTGGCATCTGATCTAATCTTTCATTAAATTTTGGAAGGACCGTAATTTCTTGACCATTAATTGTAATTCTCTGATTTTTCTAGTTATATTTGTGACATGCGTAATTTAATTTATTGCGTTTTTTACTCCACATTCATAATTTTTATAGTAAAGTTTGATATACATAATAATTTTATTCTAGTAAAATCCTGTTGCACCATTGTATATTGGAATAAACAAGTATTTACCTCATCATTATATATGTTTATTTACATATTTCTACATTGAAATTCACATTATCACGCATAATTACGCAAATTTAATCCTATATTCAAAGTATAACGCTTTACAAGAATCGGATTGATTGAAATACACGTTCGTGAAATTTTTACTTTTAATATAATTATACAACCCAAAGTAAATTGGGATATAATCCAAGATACTATTTATTGAATAAAGGATTTCTATACATTTCTTTTTCAGCAAGGTTGATTCGGAAGTAAAACTTTTGTAGGTAATATCTATCTCAACGTGGAATTTTTTGTACCACTGATTATATCAACATATGATTAGTTTCCGGATACGCTTATGGTTACCTACTACTGTTAACTCTATCATGTATTGGTTACTGATATACATTTTGTTGTTACCTGTCCTTTCGTAGACATCGTGAAAGGTTAGTGTACACTCAACATTAATTCCACCTGCCGATTGTCGAGGCATTCAGTCAATCATATGACATCAATTGTTGCTGTTTACCCAGTGGAAATATATATATATATATATATATATATATATATATATATATATTTATTTATATTTATATTTATATTTATCTACACGAAGACAGTCTGTACATGTTACTGTCCTTATACTGAGTCGAGTTAGGTCGAAATTATTAAGCTTAGGAATCAGTGTTTGTATCTGATTGAACCAATAATTTAGATAACGTATGTGAGTTCATCGCGTTTATGTGGAGAAATGCATTTGCATTAAGTTATCAATAGTTGAGTAGTTACCGAGATATTGAATTATCTTAATAAAGGTTTACATGATTTGTGTTGATATTACCTATTGTTTAAGTATTAAGTATCATTCCAATGATATATATTTATCTGAAGTAAAACCGTTTAGATTAGATGCAGTAAAAGTTAATTTAAGTGATTATCAATATTTTTTTTCTACATATTCAATGGGTAACGCTTTTGTGTTAATCTGTAATGTATTTGCTTGGGTGTCATTAGCATTTCGTTAAAGGGTTTTTTAAGTGACGATTATATATTAACCTTGACGTTTACTGTTAGAAATGAAACAATACCGCTGGGTGGGCTTTGCTTTTGTACTTAATTAATAATGATTCTACCGAATAGGGGAAACTTTCAGCGTTCTGTTTGGAACTGTTATTGGATCTTAGGTCATGCTTACACCTTTGACAAACACTACCTACGAGAGCTCTTGCAGTGGTGGCTATTAAATGATCCCTCTACGGCATTTCATATACTTTACATATGTATTGGGGGCGGAGGTGTTTTCAGAATCTTAGCTAATTTTAAAACCGCTGGGTGCGGTTTACCTTTATTTGCTTTTGTAGTTAATTACTGATTCTACCGAATATGCGGGAACTTTCAGCGTTTTGTTTGAAACTGTTATTGAAACTTATGCCGTGCTTGTACCTTTGACAAACATCCCCTACCAGAGCTCTTGCGGTGGTGGCTATTAAGCTATCCTTGTATGACATTTTATTGCAAGGTGCTGCATGTTTTGGGATGCTATTTAATTTAATCATCTTGCACCTTCTGAAGTAGTCAGCGGTTTAGTTTTTCAGTAACACATTCTATAACATTTTATTCTCATAGAATAAATTGTTTACTTTTGCATTTCGATACAGTTGGGAAACGGGAAACCATACATGTATGACTGAGATCTAAAAATAGTTGAAATTGAATAATTTGCATGTGTATGAGCACTTCAATCCCATCACCTTCATATTTCGTTAACTAATAACATTGTTATGATGGAAATGGTGTAACACGTTGCTATGCTTATTTTTTAGGGATTTTACCGACATTCTCACGACTTTACATGTCAGGAAAATAAAAAAAAACACAATAGAGAACTATTGTCAGAAATGATACTTTAACCACTAAGGAAATTAAAATATTTGTAGAAAAGCACATCGAAGTGGAAGAACTTGTGTCAATTATTGCATTATATAACCGTATGCTGTTAATGTTTCTCTTTTTCAAAACAAATAACTTTTGATACACAAAAATATCAGGCATCCAAATCCTATTTGAATACAATTTTGGAACATTTCTCTCTTAATCTCTATTTTTAATATTTATTTATCACCTTATCAAAATATAAAGATTTTCGTCCCCAATTGAGATGATTTCCAAATTAAAAAAATCATTATTATTCAAGATTGAGCTAACTTTTTACAGATTTGAATAATTTTGATTTAAAACTAAAATATATAAGGTAGGGTCAATTAAAACGTCGCTAAAAATTTTGCGATTTATAACTTTTTGTAAGGATGTTCCAAATCCTCTAAAACTGTGATGGTCACACAAAAATTAAACAGCACCGAACACGTTTGAATAACTAAGCTATCATCATCAGCGGTCGACTGGGCCAAACTACTGAAATTTCTACTTTGTATATACACGGTGTTTATTAAATAGTGTTAAAGCTTCAGCTAGCGTTATAGCCAATGCGAATCTGATAAGCCTCATTAAATAATTAATGCTAGGCGATGCGTCGTTTCTTCTAACGGGCCATCCAAAAATGACATTAAATTGCAACGTTGGAAGCTACATGTAAACAAATTCACCACATGATACGTGACACAAGGCGTTAGAAGCATATTGGTGATCAAAATAATACAAAAAGTACAGAACATTTTTTTATTCATGATACGTGACACATGGCGGCAGAAGCATTTTGGTGATCAAAGCAATACAAATAGTGCAGAACACATTTTTTATTTATGATACGTGACACAAGGCGTCAGAAGCATATTGGTTGATATTGAACATATTGTTGAAAATGACCACCGTCCATGTCTATGCACAATTCCAATCGAAGAGGGATTGAATCAAAACACGTTCCAACATTTCCAGGGTTATTATTGATTTTAGGACAAAAAATCACTCTTTATAAAAGGAATCCTGCTTGTCAAAAAAATGAGGTTACCATAGCAATATCTTAGTTCATATGTACAGGGTGTTGATAAATTGAGAAAACATGAATATGTATGAAGAGAGAACTACCGTTATTTATTATTTTTGACATAATGTTTATAAATAAAAATTTTTTGTAATACAAAATAAAGTACAAAATTTGAAACGTCACTGTATAATTTTAATTTAATTTTATTTTATCTGAACTATTTTTTAATACGGAATTTACTATTAGCAAACAAGCTAAACAAGCCATAAAAATCAATATTAATTAGTACAATTGTGTAAACACGTATTATTACATATCCCCCCTCCCCCAACTTCTACACATTTCTCCATCCTATGAATAAATTTATCATAGACGTTCCGAATCGTTGCTGGTACATTTATTTCGTTGACCTCGGTCTGTATTCGTGCTTTAAGGATATCTTCATCATGTACCAGGTCAGCGGAATATACTTTTTTTTTAAAAGATCCCTCAAGAAAAAGTCCATTGGTGTCACGTCGGCTGGCCGTGCAGGAAAATTAATAGGACCTTCCTATCCACCTATCTCGGAAATGATTTGTCAACCGCTGCCGTACCAAAAGTATGGAATGAGCAGGCCATCCATCATGCTGCCAGACAATATTACATAGTGTCTCTAAATGGTGCATGTAAACTTGTTGATTTAAATTTTCGGTAATAAAAAAATGGGCCAACACTTTTATCATAAAAAATTCCACACCAAACATTAACTTTTTTATATCGTTGACGTTTATGAATAAAGTAATTGGGATTTTCCATAACCCAGTAACGACTATTTTGTCAGGAAACGTGACCGTTGGTGCAAAAGGTTGCTTCGCCAGTAAAAAAACGTTCTGCGAAAGCTTCTGTTATCAACATAATTCTCACCAGCCCACAAACAAAACTCCAACCGCTTCTCCTTATAAATTCTTTGTAAATGCGATTTACTTAATCCTACCCCTAGTGAGCGTTTCCACAAAGACAATTTAGGGGTGTCTGTCACGGAGTTCGTGACCAAAAGTGTAGCCGCATTGTACATTTTTTAGGTTTTTTGACATCCAATACTGATCCAGTTTCATTAAATTTTTTTACAAGTTTACGCAATGCTTCGAGAGATACCACGCTGTTAGGGAATTTTTCATGGAACCGTACAATTGCATAATCGTATGACACATGACCAATTCCATAACACATGACCAATTCCATAACATTTAATTAAATAAATTCGTTCTTCTTTGGTTAACATTTTTTTTTACAACACCACCGGAACAGTACGTACAAACAATAATAAAACCGTACAAATTGTCACAATGACGTTTGTCAGTTCAATATTATTGACGCCACAACACTTAGATTTTCATATTTGAATTTTTACAATGCTGAACTAACAAAAACAAAATTATATACTGACGTTTCAGATTTTGTATTTAGGCTTTATTTTGTATTAGAAACAACTTTTATTTATAAACATTACGTCTAAAATACTAAATAATAGTAGTTCTCTCTTTATGCATTTTCATATTTTCTTGATTTATCAACACCTTGCAAATCTGAACCAAGATTTTTCTATGATAACCTCATTTTTTTGATAAGCAGGATTTTTTATAAAGAATGACTTTTTGTCCTAAAATCGATAATAAAAATTTTTCTCCCCTTGTCAACTTCATCCTGGGACACACTGTATATATACATATACCATCAGCTTCATTGCTTAGTGAAAGTGAAAGTTATGAAAGTTTAGTGAGTTCTGCGTAGCCTCGTCATTATTCATTAAAATTTGTTTGTTTTTGAAGATCTCTAAACTTTCATAGCAATCAAGTTCATACTTATTACTAATGTTTGATTAAAGATACGTTAGCTACTACATGATTTTTATCATGTTATCATATGTAGGGCTACGACAAACTTGTCCCAACGTTTGTATTTGCTATGAGCTAAATGTTCTTTAAAACGATTGTTAGGTCGTTTAGTTTGGCGTAATATATTCATTCACAATGTTTACAATTAATTTTGTAAATTCCCGACCTATCCTGCTTATCCACTTTTGGATTGCCTAAAAGAGTGTGCGAACTATTAGCCGAAATCAAATTATTTTTGGAAACAATTTTAAATAGACCTTTTATATAAGCAGGATCGTTTGGTAATTTACATACTTTGTTTCTGTTTGTTTTCTAGCGTTACCTATTGTAGTTAAAAAACCTCGTCCTATGTGTTTGTGTCCTAACCATTGAGTAATGAGTTTTTCACTCAATGTCCTAACCATATTCATAACCCAATACATTTATGCAGTTTATTTATTCTAACAACTAGTTAATTAGTAACAAACTGTTTTTGAGTTAGAAACCCTCACTGTGATAGTTCAGATTGTTTACTCGCATAATTAGTTTTACCGCTTCAGAGTTTCAAAATTCTGAAAATTTGGTACTGTACTGTCGATGAGAACTATTCGGATAAAATATAGGGTTGTCCAAAAAAAGCCGGAATTTCCTTTTTTAATATTTTTTTTATTTCTTAACCTATTTCATTGATATTGGTTTTGTTTGAAAGAAAATTGACGAAGACACATCACTAAGCTAATATTTTCGCGATTTGTTTAAAAAAAAATGGGGGTCACATTCGAACTTTGCCAAACTTTAAAAGTAGAACTTTTCCAAATCGCACTATATATTTTTGCAAGTTACTTTACGAAAGCTTGGATATTTGTGAATAGAACGAAAGGCCGAACGTGGAAATCGGTCAAAAACTTTCTGACGTATGGCACGGCAAAGGCAAGTACGTTTTAACATATTGACTCCTAGTTTCTTTCAATATTCTTTAAACAAAGCAAACAAAATATTAGTTAGTGATGTGTCTTCATCAATTCTCTTTCAAACAAAATCAAAATCAATGAAACAGGTTAAGAAATAAAAAAAAAATATTAAAAAAGGAAATTCTGTTTTTTTTTTGGACAACTCTATATTTACAAACACTTTGAAATGACTGATTCTAACTAGCTTAATTTAAATTGAACTCTCTATTTGCATTCTATTTTCAAGCTATTTTAAATTTTGGTTAAAAAAGGATATTGCAGACTTGCAGACCTTACAAGGCATTTTTAGTAAACAATTAATTTTTTAACGCAATTTGGACAGTGCGTAGGGCACGGTGGAGTGTAAGTGATACTATATGAATTTTGGTCGTTTTTATATAGGGTGATCGAAAGGATGTTTTTTATATCGATGATATAAAACATCGCAGAAAGGTCAAATTGTTAAAATGAAAATGCTTAGTACTTTTTTATTCTTTATTTTGAAAAACTTCAAGACGATTTACTTGCGTTTTGAAAGACAATCATAGTGGTTATGGTTATTTGGTAAATATCAGTTAAAGTGGGATTTGAAATGCCGTAACATCTTAATTATACTTACGAAGCCTATCTCAGTTTAATTTTGGCATATCCGTGCTTGGTTTAATTATCTACAATTTTCTCTTGTGGGTCCTAAATTCTTAAGGTTATGTTCACTGGTAGTTGTCGTTTTTCAGCACATTTGTAAGCAAATGCATCCCACGCTTTCGTAAATAACAAATAAATTAAGGATAGTCTCCGTAAGTGTAATTAAGAAACCTTGGCATTTTTATCTGCTCATTAATTGACGTAAGCCAAACAACCATGGTCACCGTGATGGTCTTCCAAAACACAACTAAACCGCCTTGAAGTTCCGCAAAATAAAAATAAGGTTTTTTTTATATTTAGAAAACTATCCATTGTAGGTATAGAAGTTTTTAGAGAAAGTGTTCCTTCTTTCTTAACTCCGAGTTTTCATTAAAAATATTTTGTTTGTGAATTTTGATATCGACATATTTTCGAGCGCTCTGTATAAAAAGCGATAAAAATCTATTAGACAGGTCGGCTTCTCCTACGCGATATCTAAATTACTTTAAAAAATTAATCGTACTAAAAATGCTATATTTTGTGGGACTGCGGTGAAGTTAGGCATCTATATTTATCTCGCTACAATCCAAATGTCTATTATAAATAGAGGTTGCATGCCATTCAATTCCATTAAATTAAAGGAGAGTCACTTCCATTACAACCGGAAGTGCTACATTTTCAAAATATTTTAGCCTAATAGCGCCCATCGCCATTAGTATACTACCAAACTCTCAGAATTTTGAAACTTCTACTTTTTCGTAAATCCATAGTTTCAGTTCGTCGTAAGAGAAAGGAACGGAAAGGTCACGTATTTCATTCCCTCCTCAAAGGGGAGGGCGGGCTCCTTCGGCCACAATCATGGATTTCCAGCATACATACATGCATTACGTATACAGGGTGTTCCTAAATTGCATAGCCAAAAGGATAATGAAGATTACTTACATGAAAATAAGCCGATTTAACTAAGCTTGCCTTAGTCCAAAAGTTGATAATAACGAAGCTACAGGATCTCGAAGTTGAAAAAATAAATCACATTTTCTTTCATATATTTCGACTGCTTTGATCTTATTTTATAAAATTTCTTATATGGGGATTTCTTGGGATGAGAAATTCAAATTTATCATCGATTTCGGTGTATCTCCTAGAGGGCGCTACAAGCGACCATTAGGACGTGTTTAAACCGCTACAACTTTTTTGTGCTGCACTGTAGGCTCTTTTAGTATGGAATAACAGTTTTCCCTGCCTTTTCTGCTTAAAAAAGCTATACCTTCTTGATATCGCTAAGAGTACCGGTTTCCGAGAAAAACGCATCTAAAGCTCATGATGCATGCAAATTATCCAAAAGTATAATAATAATTCATAATAATAATAAGAATAATTCATGAAGCCGATTTATTGAAAAAAATAAAGAAGAATGAAGTTTTTCCAGAACAATAATTATTGAAGAAAAACCAAAAACAATCATTAACTATACGAAGAATAAAGTTGCATTATTATCAACCGAAAGCTAAATAAAAGTCTAAAATATAAAATTATGTTATGTAAATTTTGTTTTACCAAGTGCAATTGATGGACTTTTCTGGAAGGAATTTAATTTGCTAATTCAACACATGTTCAAAATTTTGATTTCAAGGCACCCCACGAAAGAATGGCAGGGTGTCAAGTCAGGTGATCGAGCCGGCCAGTTGACAGGTGCGCCACCTCCTCTTCCAATCCAGCGCTGTGGATATACCTCATTTAAATGTTGTCTTACATTTAAAGTAAAATGAGGAGGTGCGCCATGATGCATAAACCAAAGGTCACGACGAAGGAGTAAGGGCAAATCTTCCAATAAAATGGGTAAATTTTGTATTAAAAAGTTCAAGTACCTATCTCCATTCAGCCGATTTGGCAGTAGAAAGGGAACAATAATAAAAGTGTCTACAATTGCAGCCCAGATATTTACTTGAAATTGATGTTGATAACAGCCAACAGCATGAACATGTTCATTATGAACATTGAAAATATCGCATCTAGTAAAAGTAGCTTCGTCCGAGAACACATTTTTTTTACTAAAATTGGATTTACAATTCTATGAATATTAAATCTACAGAAAGCTAAATGTTGATCAGGATCCATGGACAATATGTCTTGAAGTTTTCGAATATGAAAGGGGTGCAATAATTGTTCTTGAAAAACTCTATGAACTGATGATTTCGAAATTCACAATTGCAATTCTACAGGTCGTGTGCTGGTCTTTGGATTTATTTCAACAGCGTCCAAAATCTCTTGTTTTGTTTCCACCGTCCTTATGGTTCGTCTGCGTCCAGAATTTACACGGCTTGGTTGAAACTTACCAGTTTCACGGCTTGGTTGAAACTTACCAGTTTCACGGAGACGTCTTTCGAGTTCTACGGAAAGGATATTTTTCACTATAAATTCGTGCACTTCTTCGACTGTTTCAATGGCAAAGTCCATAGACTAAAAGCATATCCACCATTTCAGAATTAGTGAAACTGTGAGCCATAATTATGGATCTTTATCAATGGAAAAGCGACAGAAAAAAACTAACGTTTGATAAATAAATTCAACTGTCAATATGGTAACTGAAAAGCAAAGGCGACCAAAGTTTTTTTACCTAAGTAAAAGCGCTTGCGCAAATGTGCAATGCATTAGAAAATATTTTTTCCTGGCTAAACCGTTCGTCTTATCCAAATTTTTCACGAGAGAAAAAAGATTCAAAATTAATTAATACTAATTGTTATTGTGGAAAAAATAGAATAGTCAAATAAATTATTTTGATACTTTTGGATAATTTGCATGCATCATGGAGCTTTAGATGCGTTTTTCTCGGAAACCGGTACTCTCAGCGATATCAAGAAGGTACACCTTTTTTTAAGCAGAAAAGGTAGGGAAAACTATTATTCCATACTAAAAGAGCCTACAATCTACACCGAAATAGATCATAAATTTGAATTTCTCGTCCCAAGAAACCCCCATATAAAAAATTTTATAAAATTAGCTCAAAGCAGTGGAAAGATATTAAAGAAGATGTGATTTACTTTTTCAACTTTGACAACCTGTACCTTCGTTATTATCAAGTTTTCATTTAAGGCAAGTGTGGATTATTTTCACGTAAGTAATCATTATTCTTTTGACTATGCAATTTAGGGACACTCTGTATATGCATGGTGGGATTAAGGATGGGTATGGTCAGGGTAGGATTGGAAGGAACCGAGTTAGGGTTCTGAGGGGGAAAATACTACCCCAGAATTCGCGTAAGTAGCCGCACATTGTGTGCATATACGCAGTGACCATTTCGCTACATGTGTATGATGAAAACCCCATAAAAAAACCTCATACAAGGTACACGGTAACGAATCGAATCGAACCCATTACCTCCCGAATCCTAAGCAGGTCGTATCACCACTGTTCTACCAGCTCGGTGCCGTAAGAGACACCTTGATTATCTTCGTAAAAACAAAATAGTATAACTAAAACTTAAATCTGGAAAAGGTGTAGCGCTATTTTTTGTTTTAATCCATGTAATGTATCGATATATTTTAAAACATGTTGCTTTGGGGGGTAAAGCATGAAGTATTATTAAATAACCCATAAATAAAACCACAATGATGCACTCAGAATGACCACTAATAGTTCCTTCTGAACGAATCGTGGTATTTCAATAATCAAAGGCTTGTAAGAAAATAATTGCTCTCTAGTTTTTATTTTTAATTGGATTGCAATTTTAATTTAACACCATTAGATTCTGTTATAAAATTTTGTATTTTAAAAATTTATTTTACTTAAATATGTTTAGCCCAATCTTAATTTAGTATCAAGTCAGTCGACATAAATAATAATTTAGTTCAAAAGTTTAGTCTGTAACATAAATGTAATGATAAGCGTAACCAATAAATTTCTTGTAAAAATTCATACAGTCATACGATCTGAAAGTGCAATAAATAAAAGCAGGGTAACATTTTTATTTGAATTACAGTTGTCTGTAATTCAAGTATAAAAGTAAGTAATAAGTTACAGGACTCATTTTCTATTCAAATTCAAATTTGTTTGGTAAATTGCATATTGACAACACAAAAATGAAGACAAATGGTCTTGAAGTCATTATGAAAATTAATATTCATTGAAATACTTATATTTTGGGTATTAAACGTGTATTTTTTAATTATTTTTTATATAAATTTAAACGTTTCAATTACAGTTATCGTCCTCAGTAAATGGTAATAGCTTTAAGAATTAATTGAGAGATTAAAAGTTGTGAAATATGAAAAGTCAAATATAACCCTGCTATTAATATAACAGTTTGTGTAAACCCAACTGTGTAATCTAATTTTATTTCATTGAAGAATAGTTAGATCTTTAATAAATTCAATATTATTAAACTGCCTTGTAGATGATAAATCAGAATACCCTCTAACAATGAAAAATGTCATAATCACAAAACAAATTTAACTATATTAATCAAGTTATGATGCAAGCGTAAAATTGAGAAAATCTTTAGTTTACAATTTTCGTAGCAGTTCTCCGTTTTAGCTTTGCAGATTTTAGATTATTGGGTATTAAGCAGATATAAATAATTGTAAGCTTGTATGTGTAATCTTGGTCGTAAAAAGCTGAAAGAGATTTATGATTCATGAAAAATAATTGGCGCTGAAAAGATTTATGGAACATCGAGCGTATCTTCGTGTATAATGCTAATGTATTTGTGATTTAAAAATACGACGAACTATCCTTGTTGAGATGAAGTTATATTGAATCTTCACAGCCTTTAAAGATATCCTTGCAATTGTAATCTGTTTGAACGCCCTGTATATATACCTATTTTTTTTCTTTTCGTTTCTTTTTCTATTTACTCAGTTCTCGCTTTCACGCTAACGAAATTTGTTGTTTTTATGTGTCTTCATAAAGTTAAATATTTCGGATTAGAATTGGTCGTATTTAGTTTAAAATGAATTTCTTTGTTAGAATTAATTTACATTAGGATTTAAATCATATAAATTTTCGTAAGGCATTGAGATAAAATTCCAAGTTGGTTTTCATATTAAGTTTTTGGTGCCAAGATTCTATTGCATTACAGTTTACCAATTCACTTTCAATTAAATCTTCATTATAGGAGCAAGCAAGATTTAGCTGAATTTCAATATCAACTCATTAAACTTTAACTGCATATGTACTGCAGAGTAGATAAGCGTTGCTTAGTTGGAATAGCAACCCTTGCATTTTCTTGTGTGAAGGCGGTAATATGACGCAATCTTCCTTGATCTTTTACGGGAAGGGGCTTATCGTTTGTGCCGCGTTTATAGTTTGAATGTATGAGCAGTATGATTGGTTGTCGTTTTTAAAATCGAATATGGCGTAATTGAAGAATTATTGAATGTATGTGCTCTGTCTTGGTCTTGACCTGGTGAAGGAAATTGTAGTATGCGGTTGGGCACCGCTTTTACCGTCGATGTTCCGGTTCTATCGAATGTATCGTGGACTTAGGCCCGTTCGCCTGTGCGGAGCTTTATGTAGTGTATCGTGGTCTACTAGACCTACCTTTCCGTAATCAGGACAGTGTTTAACCAGTGCTTCCTGAATTCCGGAGTTCTTTTATCGCTTTGCGGATTTGAAGAATTGTTTCGGTGGAGTATTGTGTGCCCAAACCCTGTGTTTTTGTGTTTCTGTAACATCCTTTAATACACCAAGTCTCACTGTAAATAATTTGTAAATAGACATTTTTCCATTTTAATAATTAAACAGACTTGTAAATAGAGCTACCGATTTAATTGAACATTAAAGTGTGTAAATATCTCGTGGGTAAAAGCTACTCGTTTTGCGCACTTAAACTATATAACGTCCTGGCCAATTAAATTAAACGTATCCCTATCGAAATTAAAACTGGGAAATTGCCGTATGGATTTGCCTTGCCGAGCAAGTACATACTCAGGTATCCTGAAGCGGTTCGCGTCCGTTTTGCTTTCATTGCTCTCTGGTGAAGACGTATTCAAGAGTTCTGTGTAGAAGGTAATTCAATATTGTACGTTATTGTGATTGCTTTATCATTTCTTTGTTTATAAATTTGGTGATATTATTTGTTGATGAGCAATTAAACGCAGTCGTTTTTTTGGTGTTATTTTGCGGAATTTGATGCTTTCACGTCGTCTCAATATAAGGTTGACGAACTGCATTTAATTGCGATATCTTTGGTATTTTGTTTTTTTATTATTGAATTAAATGTACTGCAAATTTATGTATATGAACATTTCGCATTGTAAAATTGATTTTTAGTGACAATTTGTTACGTATTGTTTTGGATTTATTCATATTTAGATCATTCTATTTCCGTAGTTTAAAATCAAAGGTCACTAGATAAGCTTAAAAGGTTGACCATTTTATGTTCCCGTTTTCTAGTATTTAAGTTGTTAAATCAAACCGAAACCTTTGTATATAAATATATGTATTTGTGCGCTTTTTGAGATACATTTAGATATAATAGACGAACAATTAACTGAATTTATGGTGTTAATTCGTGATCTCCCGACCAGCGAAAGCAATAATTTACGAAGAGTAGTAATTTTAGTATTCAAACTAAAGAATTTATTGAGAGCTAAATTTTGATTTCATTATTTTTTTATTGCTTCATTTCAAAAGTAACCAGTGGTAACTTCCTGGGATTGAAGCATTGAGCTTCATAGTTTTTTTTTTTAATTTTATTAAATATTTTGTGTTGTGTAATGTAACCGATTAGAGGAATTTTAAATGACGTTTTTTTTAGTTTATGTCTTATTATTTTAGTTTGGAGATCAATTAATCACAGAGCTTTGAAGATGAGTAGTATTTAAATTTGAGTAATAAGATTTAGGCGTAACATTTAACGTTCATTATTTTTTTTATTACCGTGTTTGAATTATTTTGTTCACAAGCGTTGGGGGTATTGTGGATATTTTTAAGATTTGTTCTAGAGCTAAAGTTTCGAAGCATCTTCGATGTGCACCTGGAGGTAGCCAACGTAAGGTAAGTGAGATCTTTTGACTGTTGAAGATGATTTATCTCCGTGCGCCCAGGTGTATTCTTACCGATATCGTCTTAATAACAGTCTGGCGCTCTTTACTTGACTTTATTCTAATTACGACTTTCGACAATTCGACTAACCACCTTCAGTATTTTTAAATTAAAAAACACACCCACGCCCTCTCTTCCACCGAGCTAATTCGGTGCACTCTAATTATCTGTTACCTGCCGTTTTAGTTTCATTTTCGACCGTAATACAATATGATTTAAATTATACCAGAAGGCGTTTCAAACTGTATCCAAACTTCTAATCATACCAAAAGATAACGCTTCTAGCTTAAAGTATATTTAGTATCGAAGTAGTACAATCGCGATTAGTAAGAAATACGTAGAATAAACAATTACTCCACCAAACACAATATATTTTGCAGCATTATAATTGCGGCATCACTCCAGGTATCGGCCTAGGTTAATCGTAGCTAAATTAAACCTTGTCATGATTAATTTTAACACACCAGACAACAACGAATATTTGACAGATTAAATTATGTAAGCCAAACATTCTATTTTATTATATATTATACTGTGCAGATATGCAACAGACACATGGCATATTATTGTTCGCAATAAAGATGAAATTTTACACGGCCAGCGCAACCCTAATAAAAACAATAAAGAAATTACAACGTGAACGTATGATTCAATAAAATTTAAATATAACTAAAAGGTTAATTATCACAAACTTTCAAGGCATGTAAATGTAGTGAACCAACTTTTTACACTGTTCGATGTATTGTAGATTTTGATATGTTTAGCGCGTCGTCTGTTAGCAACGATCAGTACCAGAGTTGGCATCTTTTGAGATTTTTAAGGTGTACTGGAGCTTGTAAGATGCTTGATGGACAAAGGAAAATTCCACGTATTTCATTCTCTCCTCAAGGAGGAGGGCGGGCTCCTCGAACTTTCCGAACTTCTTCAGCCACAATCATGAATTCCCAGCATACATATTACATGCATTACGTATATATGCATAGTGGGATTAAGGATGGGTGTGATCAGTATAGAATCGGAAGGAACGGAGTTAGGGATCTGAGCGAGAAAATACTACCCCAGCATTCACCTAAGTAGCCGCACATGGTGCACATATACGCAGTGACCATGCCGTTACATGCGTTTGAGTAAAACCCCCTGAAAAAACCTCATACAAGGTAGACGGCAACGGGAATCGAACCCATTACCTCCCGAATGCTAAGCAGGTAGTGTCGGCTATATTTACTTTTAATATACTTTACCGCGGCTTTAGCACGAAATTGAAGATTGAACGCTGTTAAATAAAAGGTCTATTCAGTTCCAGCAATGATTAGAAACGATCTGTGGAATCGCATTGTTGGTGCATTCGAGGAAATTAGGCAAATTCCACGAATGTCTGTAATCCGCTGAGCAATTATTATAAAATTAGTGTTTTATTTTAATTGTTTATTTTAAAATGTATTATTAAAATAAAGCAATTATCAAATAAGCACAGATCAGTTAGTTGCAGAATACAAACTTATTTTCAAATTTTTTCAAGAACCGTCGATTTTAGACGAAAAATTTAAGAGACAAGATTCCTTTATTTTAAATTGTATTACCAAAATAAAGCAGAAAAATTTTATTTATTTTGCAATAATAATTTTTTTTGAGGGCTGAAGGTGTGCTGAATGCGTAGTTTTTGTGATGTGATTTTTTTTAATTTCTATCAAATTTTGACTTGTACAGGATAGGTCCACTGTATAAAAATCAATAGAAAAATTTCGTAATTTACGGAGATAAAGTGATTTTTCTACATTTTAAGTTGAACTTTGAGAGCGTATAACTTTTTCGGGGTGCATTTTGGGACAAAACTTAAAGAGGGAAAAATGTCCTAATTTGGTCCTGGGAACTAATTGTAGAAGTTTGTCGGTGATTTTCCGGGACACCCTGTATGTATATAATAATAATCCTTTACAGATCTCTCTATACAAATGTAGTCACACTCGCCAAATAAAAAGAGATCGAAATAGGTATAATTAATGTACAATAAATTGATCACAGGATAAATATTGGTGGTAACTGTAAAAAGCATGATACATCAGGCAATGTTTTACAATTTTCCTAAATTTAGTATCTTCCAAATCTTTTACATTATTTGGCAAATGATTGCAAAAAATTGCGCATTATAAATTGGTCCATTTTGAGTTTTGATGAGACGGCAATATTTGACTCTTAAATTATTGTGCCACCTGGTTTCATACGAGTGTAAGTTTGACTCTAAAGGGAAGTTCATCATATTGTTTTTAACGAAGCAAACAGCTTCTCCTTTGGAGTATGAATACATTTTTCCAACAAGGATTACGTCCCCATACTAATACAGCGTAACCAATAACACTGAATCAAGGAAAAATAGGCATTTTTGCTAACCTTTGGCGAAGTAGTATGAGATAGTAAGTAGGTTGCCTTACTTACTTTGCAAGCTACGTAGTTGTAATGCGAATTAATCCAGCACGCACCCCAAGAATTTAATACTGCTCGTAGTAACGACTTCATTAAGTAATGAGTCTTGAGAAACTTCGTTAGTATGGCGGGACATTATGATAGTGTCATCAGCATACAGTAAGCAACTTACTTCATGTGTTAGTACATCTGGCATATCATTAATGTAAATTAAAAATAATACCGGACCGAGAAAAGATCCTTGTGGTATTCCTCTTTTTAAACATATCTTTGATGACAGTACCTTGTTGAAAGAGAACTTCGGACTTCTGTTACAGAGATATGAAGCAATGGTATTAATACTGTTTTCACTAAAATTATAGAGGTTCCGCAGTTTACGGGTAAGTGATGAATAAGACACACTGTCGGAGGCCTTAAAAAGATCTAGAAAGCTACCAATAGAGTAACAACTATTTTCGAAATCGTCTAGTATACTATTGACAAGATGTACTATAGCCCTAGCTGTGTTTCTATTTTTTAGGAAACCATATTGCATGTGAAAAAATATTTCGTTATTTTCAAAGTGTTCCGTTACCTGGTTACAAAGATGTTTTTCAATAATTTTTTAAAGTATTGGTAGAATGGAAATAGGTCTAAAATTCTCTCCGAGATTTCCTTTTTTTTTTAACGCGGATCACTAAAGCAACTTTTAAAAGTTCAGGGTATGTACCTGTACGAAAAATTGAATTCACAATTCTGGTGAGTGGTTCTACAAAAATACTAATATTGTTCTTAATTATTTTAGAACTCAAACCATACACATCTTTCGTATGACTGCTTTTTAGTTTCAATAACGCTTCTCGGACAACAACTTGTGAAACTAGCCGAAACTCAAATTGATTACGGTTGTACAAATTAGAATTTCTCGTATAAAGAGCAATAGCTTCCGTATCGAAATCGGCAGCTTGGGAGTTATTAGTTGCACTTGTGAAATATATATTGAAATCTTCGGCATCTAAGTGATAATTATCAACGGGTGCATTGCGGATTCTATTAGAGTTAATGACTGAGTTATCACGCCTTATATTTTTTACTTTTTTAGTTGGATAACATGCCAGATATGTTTGATAATAGTTTTTAAAAAACATATCGAATTGGCTATTACCATCCAAATTATTCGGTAACAAGAAATTTCAATTAAATGTAGAAAATAAATTAGAGAAATTAATATTGCCTTCAGTAGTTATAGGCCGAATTGTCGTAGCAACAAATTTATTCGTTTCATTTTTTATAAGTAAATTGACTACTTGACTAAGGTGATCCGAAAGACCTGTTTCCAATACAGCGCTGGTAAAGTAATTGGTAATGACTTTGTTGTCTATGCAATTGTTACCACCAATGAGTATATATTACGGAAGAGGCGCCACTGCCGTGTTGATAAATGTAAAGTATATCTTTCTTTATTATAATAATTTTATATTAGTCAAGTTGCTTTGGTATGTGTGAATCCTTGCGATATTGCAGGCTCACATTCCATTAATATAAGTAATTTGATTGTAATCTCATTACATTTACAATTTACATCAGTTCTACATACATAAAAACAAAATTTACATCGATTGGGGCTCTAGCAAAGTACAGGTCGTAGGTTCAAATCCTACTCGAGGTAAACTTTTTATTTATGTATTTAATGAAATTAATAATAATTTTTAATTATATCTTTCTTTATTTAATAGTATTTTCTACTTCCCTCGCGTACAAGTTGCTGCATCGAGAAGTGGCGACATCGTGTGCTCGCGGACTGTATGAAACTACAGTTCATCGCAGTGCGCGATGGTTTCGCACTTGCAGTACCGTATTGAAAAATTGAACCGTCATCAAGCGTTCAAAAATCCTATTCACTATTTATACCTATAATTAACATTTATAATAAATAGTATTTATTTTATTTTTCATGAGAATTGTGAATTTATAAAGGTTAATAAATAATCTACTTAAAGAAAAAAGAGAAATACTAGTATTGCATATTAAAATTATTTTTTTAACAAATACTTAATGTAAAACAATATATTTATACAGATGAAAGTCTTTTTTTTTGTTTGGTTTGAAACTTTTTTCACCCTTAATTGTTCGGAGTCAATTTATCACCATTTTCAACATTAAATTTAAAACTTCATCTAAGTGGCAGTTAAAATTACTTAAATAAACATTTGCCTTTGCCTTTATTAGTAATTGTGACATAATAATTGTTTTTAATTTAATTAAACATTTATTTTTTTAAATTAGATCAGCAATTTCACGAAGTAGGATAGATATAAACATTTCCAAATTCCAAATTGGCCCGTTAAATAACTCGTAGTCGTAATCTCTATAGAAAATTTGTAGTTCTTCTAATAATGCTAATAATAAATAATAAACATAAAAAGTAGAGAGAAAACGATTTTTTAAATTTAATTTCCATTTTGATCGTTGGAAAAAGAAAACGAATTTGGTAAGTTCAAAAACACTTTTATATTAATTTGACTTTTAGCGGCCTATCAAGAACTCTCTAGAGTTAAAGGATTTTTTATATTTAAATCACAATTTACGTTGTTTTCTATTGTTAATAAATCGGCATTTCCGCAATTTTTAACCCATTCTTTTAACCACTTTGGGTCTTTCGAAAAGGTGAAAAACGTTTTTTTTTTTTATTACCTAATTCGAGTATTACGACAGTCTACTAAATAACTGCAATGATGCCTCGCGTTGGGCATATCAGCTAGTGCGTCTTTGGAATGTACTGCGGCACTACGCTACGCGTAATGCTACCCGAGTGATCTAGGATTCTCACTAGTAGTAACCTAGTAACACCGCCTACATTCACGTCACTTGCAAAGCTTCAAATACGCGCGTATTAATAGGAAAGGAAAGGCCACGTATTTCATTCCCTCCCCAAGGGGGAGGGCGGGCTGCTCGAGCTTTCCGAGCTCCCTCAGCCACAGTCATGGATTCCCAGCATACATACATACATTATGTATATATGCATGGTGGGATTAGGGATGGGTGGGAAGGAACAGAGTTAGGGTTTTGAGGGGGAAAATACTACCCCAGTATTCGCCTAAGTAGCCGCACATGGTATGCATATGCGTAAGAATACGTCTCTTCCCCTATATATACTCAATGGTTACCACGAGTAGGTGAAAATATTGTCAACGAATCCAAAAGAATTTCATAATTCACTAAAGTTTGTGTTTTATAATCATTACTGTCAAGAAAAGGGATGTTGAAGTCATCAGTCAGTACAGTATTATATTTGGTTAGCTGATTAAGGATTAATTCAAGTTTATCACAAAATGTTTGAAAATCCCCAACAGGAGACCCATAGGCAACAAAATTTGCTGTGTTTGCAGAAAACTCACAATGGACTCCAATAGATGCTATTTTTATAAATTCTAATGGTTTAGCTTTTCATTTTTTACATAGGATTAACACACCGCCATGTATCATACTAGTTCTGGCATATATGATGCCAAGTACCAATCATTAATTTGATAGGACATAATAATGTTGACTTCATTAACACGTTGACTGCCATGAGGTGCATACCGTGATGCTCAGTAAAGTCATAGCTACCGGCCGTGAGCATCAACAGTTGATTCTCAAACACTCTCATATTTAATCGCCGTGAGGAGCATTGTACGCTTCTCAGTTCAATGTAAGTATTATGCACCTTAAAATACGAGGCTGTACGGACCAAAAACAGATTTTGGCCTGCGACTAAGAGAATCACAAGTTGATTCTCGCAGCCTGAAAGAGTAGGTGTCGATAATAAATTTACAATACCAATGCCAGCAAATTTTACTTTATATTTGGTACTCAAACAGTGCAAACTAAATATTACATTTCTACTTTTTAGCTTAGAGTATAACTAAAAACATAATTTTGTCAAAATCGTAGTATAACTAAAAATATAATTCTGCAAAAAACGTAAAAAAAATGAAAGTCAATACTTATTTGTTGCATGTATGTACCTGAAAGAAACAAGACAAACAATAATGTTTGGTACATATTACACAGCGGTACCTTGATTGTGGGGTTTTCGACTGCGCGTGATGTCTATCGATTTTTGAGAGTCTGTCGTAACACACAACACACCTGCGGCGATTTCTGGTTCCCATGTCTTCTAGGGCATGATTTCCTTGTTCTTCTACTACTTGTGAAGTATTCTCTTGCTGATCCAATTTTAGTAGATTCAAAATAACAGCTTCTTTGAACTTTGTAATTGTCATTAAAAGTTATTATAAATTTTATTAAATACATAAATAAAAGTTTACCTCGAGTAGGATTCGAACCTACGACCTGTACTTTGCTAGAGTACCGCGCTAACCAACTGCGCCACCAAGGTTCAAGCCCCAGTCGATGTAAATTTTGTCTTTATGTATGTAGAACTGATGTAAATTCTAAATGTAATGAATTTACAGTAACAATTTTATTGTTATGAAAATGCCATGCTTTAAGAAGTAATTGAAATCGATTCCGAGGTAATATTGTCTTCAGCTTGTTGTCGTAGAGAACGTTTTAGACCAATATGACTCAACTGAGGGATACCGACAAAGACCCATCCAAATGCGCACAGCAATAAAATGTGTCATTTCTTCGTGATTAGTATTTGTCCATTTACTAATTCTAGCATTTGGAAATCGGGAAGAACTCTTACACTGGCCGGCATATCGATTTGTTTCTATCACCATCAAGTCAATAGCTTCATCTGATATAAGTAGGGCGAAGAAATCGCAGGGGCCTTTATTATAATATTCACCATGAATTTCATCTTTGACACCAGAATCCATTACAGTAAAAATAATGTCTTTAAGATTTCGTCCACTTACATCTTCCCATTTCAAATCGTTGGTATTCTCACTTTGTTCATCGTCACTATCACTATCACTGTCTTGCACATTCTGTTGGATTACCTGATTTATGGCGTCCATTACACTATCTTGAACGTTCGTGCTGCAAAAGCAGACGTACTAGGTTGGTCAGGAATACAAGCTCTTTTAGGTTGTGGTTGTAGTTCAGATGATTCGCCAGAGCTATCCGGAATATATTCGTCTCCAGAATCTTGAAACGCCTCACTCTCTTCATCTGACAAATACTCTTGCCAAACATGCTTCAGTTTTTCCTGCTCCTTTTCGTAACTCATTATTATTATTAACTCAACAAAACACTAGAAATGGAGTTTTAACACATTAATCTACTTACACATTGCAGGTCGCGGACGGACTAAACGCGAATCACCAAACTAACCGCAGCAGCTGCAAAGACTTGTTATAACTTGCAGAAACTGAGAAACAGCGTGTGATTCTCGAGGCTGTATGAGCAAATTGAAAGTCCAGGGGCCGCGTAAATCATACGTTGCTTCTCAGCATTAATATGCAAAAAACAAATTTTAACAAAAACTCTTTTATATTAATTAGTGTTATTCCTAGCATATTAACGATAATAACAGCTTCGGCCAGAAGTGACCTCATATTTCTATCTATGGTGGCAGTGAACGTGTTAAACCAATGCTCACACAGATTATATCAAAGTCTGATCAAATATAAACGATTCAAATTCATTTGGTAGATAAACACTGTATATTAATATGCATAATGCATAATAGTGGGGCTATGCTGGTTCTTGTGGATTTATATATATATATATATATATATATATATATATATATATATATATATATATATATATATATATATATATATATATATATATATATATATATATATATATATATATGTACCGGTGTCTAGTATCTACCCACGTTGTATGGCTATCTTTGTTATTATAAGAGATACAGAGTCGGTTTAATTAGCAAAGTTGGGCAGAATTTCATGATAATTCAAATACCGATAAGAAAATTCAACATTGTTGCCAACTTTCTAAGATATCTGAAAATAACTAAAAATCGTCAAAATTTTCAATTTAATATTCAAAATACGAAAAAGTCATAAGAGAGACTTTTGATAACTATTTTTACGCAAAATGGGAAAATGCGAATAAAAAATTTTGTTGGTCATTATTTTTCGAGCTACAACTCAAACATACATTTTTTTAAAATCGCAACTATAGGTGGCTATGGACTCATTCGATGGCTTATTTTTCTGATTTCAAAAATGTATAGCTTTGTATGTTTAATATTATTAGTTAACTCACAATTTTGAAAAAAAAAGGTAATTATAATATTTATTAAACAAATTAAAGCGTGCCGTGAACATTTAAATAACAAATAAGCTCATTCTATTACTAAATTTGTGGAAACAACAAGAAATAACGTAAAACATTACTGCTAAAAAACGTTTCAAATAAAGTTTGTGCATCTCTTGCTAAACTATCTTTTAAAAACAGTTTTTATTATACAAGGTGCGTCATATATCCGGCATACACCAAAGTTGCATTTTTTTAAATGGATTAGTATCGTTTTTTTTTGTAATTTTAAATTCTACATAAAATTTAACCCTGACTTCTTGTTACATGTCCTATACCTAAATTGAGGAGATTAAACGATATAACGATTTATTTGTACCATATTAAAATAATACCTAATACCTAATATTTTCTCCTACCTGCCAATTTGTAGGTATTACAGGTTGTTATGGTATTTTTGACACTGTCAAAAATATTTTAAGTCATTTTTTGTACTTAAACTACGTACTTAAACTTTTTTTAAACTATGTCCCTTACAGAAAGAGAACGTATTACATTGCTTATGATTAGAGGATTCGGAAATTCCGAACGATCCTATAATGCAACGTCAGGAATGTTCTGAAAGCTAGCAAATTTCATCCCTATAAGATTACCTTAGCTCAAAAATTGTTTGAAGATGATTTTGATCACAGGATGGAATTTTGTGAGATCATGATGCACAAATGGGAAGCTAATAATAATTTCTTTAATGGCATCATTTTTTTCTGACGAATCAACCTTATCCTTAACGGTACAGTTAATCGGCATAACTGTGCGTGAAGTACATACTCAGTACCCTGAAAAAGTTAATGTTTGGGCAGGTATAATCGAAAACCAAATAATTGGACCTTTTTTTGTTGATGGCAATTTAAATTCGGAGAAATACTGGCAACGGTTACAAAATCAAATTTTACCGGAAATTTTGGCAAGAAGAGGTCCAAACTTTGAGCATACATGGTTTCAGCAAGATGGGTGTCCAGCACACTTCGGAATAAACGTAAAAAGCTATTTAAATGCTACATTTCCGAACAGGTGGATTGGTAGAAGAGGTGAAGTAGAATGGCCGCCCAGATCTCCTGACTTGACGCCGTTGGACTTTTTTTTTATGGGGACATTTGAAGAATAAAGTTTTTGTTACCTGATAATATAAACGTATTGAAAGAAAGAATTACATCCGGGTGTCAACTCATAACTGCAGCAATGCTTCAAAATATAACCAGTAGATTTTATGACAATTTGATGCACTGTTAAGCCGTCCAAAGAGGCCACTTTCAACACTTAATTAAATAAGTTTTTGTTCAATTTTATTCTTTTTTTAATTAAATATTTATGTGGTGTTAATACAAAATCGTTATATCGTTTAATCTAATCAATTTAGGTATAGGACATGTAACAAGAAGTTAGACTTAAATTTTATGTAGAATTTAAAATTACAAAAAAAACTATACTAATCCATTTTAAAAAATGCAACTTTGGTGTGTGCCGGATTTGTGACGCACCCTGTATAATAAAAACGGTTTTTAAAAAATAGTTTAGTAAGAGATGCACAAACTTTATTTGAAACGTTTTTGTTTAGAAGTCCCGTTTCCGAAATATTTAGGGGGTCCAGGACTTTTTAAACACAGTGTATGTAAAGCGCAAGTTGCAGAAGTTCAAAATATAAATCTAAGTACAAATGTGATTATAGAACATGTTGTTAGCTAGTTAATTCAAATTAAATTATTATCATGGCTGAACAATATAATTTTCATGTTAATAATTTCCGAGCATCTTCGGAAATGTAAAGTAGCTGGTTGATTCTATAAAATTCATGTAATCCATATGAATAAGTAGATTCTAGTCTGGTAACATAATATGCTTCTATTCTAAAAGAAATCGTACCAATTAACATAGGTGGAGTAAACTATATGCTAAAGTGTATGAAAATAGAACAGATTTAATAAGATTCATATAACTTATAAGTGAATAATGCGAAATTAAACAAATAATGTGTTAATAACTTACATATTAGTGTGTATAGAAAGTGTTACAACTTAAATTAGCATTATGGATGTAATTTAAGTGTCAAAATTGAGAAACCAGGTTATGTTGATTATGAACATAGATGTTAAGATGGAAGTTTTCAAAATAACCCATAAGTGTGTTAGAAACTGGTGTACCCTCATGTATTTTGGGTCATAGAATTTATTTCTGTTTATAGTTTTCCTGTAGGAAGTAGAATAAGTTAGTTATAAGTAAATTTGTATATGAAAATTTGCATATTTGTTGAAATTTAGATAGTTTAAGAATTTTAAAAGGAAGTAGGACAAATGGTGCATCTATAGAAAGGAAATTTTGTGTAGAATTAAAAAATAATTGTGTTTTTAAGATCTGTTCCCATATAAGAAAAGTTATGTGTAAAATTAGTAATTTACAAATTTCTGAAAAATAGTTAGCCGGTCAGAATTAAGCGTTATGTTTTTATAAACAAAATACTATAATTTGATTGATTGTTAAGCAAGAAAAGCACATTAAGTTCTTATATTTTTTCTCATTATCTGTTCGTTCCTCAAAGTGAGAACAAGTAACTCGGGGTGTACATGAATTCAAAAATAAAATGAATTGTAAAATGAATTGTGTGTTTCGTATAACCTACAATAATGCAAGTATTAAAAGTATTAAAAAATTGAAATTTTTAAAATTCTCATAAGTTAGGTTAACGTGAACATTTGTCCGAGTGATGTGGTATCGTTAAACAATTGAAAGTAAATCGATTATTTCGATTAATATAAAATTATTATAACGAAATTAACATGGTGTTATCATTTTAATAGAATTAAAATTAAAAAGTTTCAGTTAAATAAAATATTTATGATACAATAACCTTAAATTAATTTATTATATTTGAAAATATAATAAATAAAATCAAAGTGCTTCTGAAAAGTGTTTAAGAAAATATTTATGCAGCGTACCTGTATATGATCATGCTGTAGATCTTGCACCGTTGGATCAATATTATTTATGGAATTCGAATTACTTCTGATTTGGATATTGGAACATCAATATTGAAAATTGCAGCAGCTGAAAGAATGCAAACATAAATGTTATGAATCTTATATTTTTATTTGAGGTTACGTTGAATATTATTATTATCACCTATGTGCATAGTATAACCATTCATTAATTTTATAGTGATTCATACTATCTTAAAAAGCAAAAGATACTTACCGAAAATATATCTTCGTTATTGTTTAGTCATGATGTAATATGTGCACACATTCAGGTAAATGATAATCGCATGCGCGCAATATGTTACATAATTACAGGTGATCAAGGTGTTTGAATAAAGTTGAGAATATACAATTCCAGATTTATTTTAAAATTGCAATTGATTTTATTTTTGGCAAAAGAACCTAACGCAAATGTTTGATGTTTTTTTGATCCCTGGGATACTAGTCGAGGCAATTTTATTAAACAACTTTAACATTAATCATGGCATAACGTGCTGAAGTTGTAATCAAATACATTATAATTTATTAATGCAATTCATCTCAAAATATTTCATGGGACTCGAACGTGGTGATAAATATAATTATATTAATAAATATAAATTAAAATTACATCGTAATATATTAGAGATGTATTTGCGTATTTGGAAGAGCTAAACTAAATTAGGTATTATCAAATACATTTTCCTCAAGATTATTAGCAGAAAATCTACACGCAAGTTTATTTCCAACCTTAAACGAAAGTAATTTATGACAATTTTTAACTTAATTTATAAACAATACACGTTGCAATTAATTTTTGATGTCTAAATGACTGCTGTAGTTAATCATTTTCAATTTTCCCTTATAAAAATTGACGAATAACCTCATTTGGAGTAAACGGCAACAAAATAAAATTCACATATATAACAAATGCTAATAAAAAATCATTTAAAGTGTATAAGATGTTCGCTTTCTTGAACTAGAATGTATTAAAGGACCGAAGAAATACTTTTAATCCCGGGAGTGAATTTTATAGCCCGAGACGAAGTCGATGGCTACAATCACTCAAGAGGTTAAAAGATTCCTCAGTCCCGCAGTATGTATGCTATTTTTTTGTCATTCCGAGATTAAATATACTAAAATTCATCCCGAAATTTTAAAATTCCAAATGTCAAATAGCGCACGATTCGTCATGCGGAATTTAGGTTGATTTGTTACCAACGATTTATTTCACGTTATGTCCTAAGGGATTAAAAGTTATTTTTAATCACCTACAGACTAAAGGTGATACTTCATTCCATAGAAACACGGACTGAAACAATATATTTAATCTCGGAATGACAAAAAATGTATTATTCCCTACCATTGAAAAAATGTATACAATTCATAAAGTTAAAAGAATAAGTAAATATGAATATTCAGTTAGTTATCAGTATAATGGTCTTCATTACGAATTTTGTTGAAACAATTACACGCGTAGAAGGCTGGATATTGTATAATACATACATCCTGGGAAACAGGTATATAAATATGCATTTGTACTTTGTTCATTGAATTACAATTGCATTACCTAACAGTTATGGGGGTTTTGTAGCACTGTCAGATAAATAACTACGGTTTCTCCAAGCTAGAATTTGCTGAAGTGTAAATAATTATTTGCGCATATATTGTGTCCTAAAACAAAATAACTCGGTGCATCACCTTGTTGAATTAGCCACGGTCTAGGACATTAGGACGGGAAAATACTTCTTATTCATATATCGGTAATACAATCTGTGCTTATAATAAAATAATTTGTGTTAATAATTGTTAAACGTGAGAACGTTTTTTATTATGTACAGTATATCCCATTTTCGGCACTTTTGCTGGGTATCTCCTGTATTGTTAAAGATAGAGGGTTACGGTTTTCACGGCTACTTTTTTCTAAAATTAAAGATGGCGCCAGCAGAATTTTCTTAGCCCTTTTGGTTTCTGAGATATAGGGTGGAATTGAAAAGTATCACTTTTGAGGCACCCCTTGTATCTCGGTTATCTTTAAACGTATGGAAGAAGTTAAAAGGTAGCCCTGTAGAATTTTTTCCGGAAAATCCTTTGACTTAGTCAGCTTTTTCTAACACCTTTCGTTTTTTGGTTATAAAGCAAACATGTTTTTTTAATGGAACACTGTATATTATTTCTTATATGTTTTAGCCATGATGTGGGCTTTCCAAAAATATATTAATCGAATTAGTGGGTAGTAGGCTGTGGGTAAAATTTATTAAAAGGAAAATCCATGTAAGTAGTTATTGTACTTTATTATACTGTCAAACTTAATTCAAAAGATCATATTTTTCATTCTCAACGCTTAATTATGATAAAATTTTAACTTAATTATGATAAAATTCTTAAATGTTATTCAAAACAAAACAATAATTACCTATTTTACTTAAAACTTAAGTTATAGAAAATAAAAGAGAAACAGAATTTTGAAAAAACAAAGAGTTTTTTAAACGTGATTTTCAAAATGACCGCCATTTTCCCTTATGCAAAATTGGCACTTTTACGTTATTTTTTTAATAACGTTAAAAAGAATCGCAGGGCTTCTTTACAAATTTTGGAAAGTTAAATCGATTCCCGCACGAAGCCCCGCTACAAATTGATATTGTATTTTATAGATTTTATTTTGCGTGAAACCCCATAAGAAAAAATCCAGAATTGAAAGATACGGAAATCGAAGGGGGCCATCTTACAGGTCTTCAGGTACCAATCCAACTTTGAAGAATATTATCGTCTAAAATTACTCTTATAAGGGCAGAGTTGTGGTTTGGGGCACCGTCTTGTTGAAGATAAATGGCATTATAAAGGGCCAATGAAACACGAGACTCCAAAGCGCCCTTGTTGTGTCCTCTCAAAAACTAAATGGTGATTTTTGGCGACTAATTTCTTGTGTTATGGCAATTGAAAATTCCCGTACTTGAAAAATAAGATTCATCGGATCAAATAATGAGTCTGTCAAAAAATTCATCAGTATGTGTTTGTTGCATATAAGCCCTCGTTGGTCAATATCGGGCCGCTCGCAGGGCAACAAATTAATTTTAAAAACGGATCCGTGAAGTTAACTGAACATAAACAGCACTAATGGTTCAATTGCTCATATGTGTTAGTGCTTGGTTTGGTGCTTCAATACATTTTTTGACAAAACCAAGTACCTTGTAAATTTAACCATTTTGAGGTGTTCTGCCAACTTCGCACCTTGCTGAAAGCACAAACGTCGAAACTGGGTGTATCGGATTTTTTTTCGTTTGTGCTCGTTAGTGATTCAATTATTTTTTGTCCAAACCACAGGGTTCCGAAATAGAACCATTTTTAAACGTTCTGCTAACTTCACATTTCGTTGAAAGCCCAAACGCCGAAAGTTTGTTTATCGGTTAGTGCTTCGTTTGTTCTCTTTAGTGCTTCAATTATTTCTTTGACATAATCAAACGCTTTCAAAGTAAAACTATTTTGAAGGGTTCTGCCAAATTATCTTCTTGTTGAAAGCACAAACGTTGAAACTGGGTTTATCTGTTAGTACTTCGTTTGTGCTCGTTAGTGCTTCAATAACTTTTTGTGCAAAACCATAGGCTTTCGAAATAGAATGAGAACAATCGTTTGTTCAAGTTTATGTATGTAAATAAATAAAATATAAATAGAACAATGCATGTCGTAGTTATACTACTCTAGATCTGATTAATTAACGAAGATAATGTTGCACAATTAGAGAAAGATTTTAAAAGGCTATACAACAAACAATGCCTAATGCGAATTTAATGACGTTCTATTATCCCAGAAATAAGGCATATGATCGATCCACTTTATTAAAAAGAGATGTATTAAAGGTTTAAACTGCTTTTTGTAATAATTCTGTGAACAATACAATATTCCAAAATCGTTCGTGTTCTCCAATTCAAGCAAGACCCTAATTACAAAAATGTATACTATATACTATATTCGAAGATCAAATCTATTCTTACTCAACAATCTGTTCACTGAAGTTTGACCTAAATCACTTGTGTCTGCTGTACTTCCATGTGGGTCTTCAACAACAGATGCGTCAACACTAAATTAATCCTCTTCTTTTAGCAGTGGCTTCATTCTTTCATGCTTCTCGTACTCAACTGTCTCATTCCTGTCAAATCTATTTCTCAGCCTTTGAAATGATCTTGCATCTGAATAGCTTCTTTCAGGAAATCTCTCACCGTACAGTCTGGATGCCAGAAGACAATGCTTTTAGCATGCTTCAAGGATATATATATATATATATATATATATATATATATATATATATATATATATATATATATATATATATATATATATATCGTTTAATTGTATACTTCATTTTTTTTCAACATAGTCCATGTTAAAAAAATAATATATACAAAATGACATCAAATGTTATAGGATTATATAAATAATTAGTGACATTGTCATGCCAACGAGTAATAATTGTTTCGATTCCTTGTACCATGGCGCCTTCTATTTTTCTCATTTTCTGTGTAAATTTTTGGAGAAAACTTAATATCTCAAAAGTAAGTGGATAGATACGGTAAAGATGGTATTTTCAGAAGGAGCACACTTTAAGCTTTTCAAAGGCAAAATAATAAATAGGGTGTTGTATTTAAGAATTTCAATTAAAATAGGAGTTTTTTAAATAGTTCATAACTCGGCAACACTGCATTTGCCTCATAAAAAAGTAGGTTATTCCATTTAAGAAAAATGTAGTTTTGGGTGTTACTCTCTTTTGGTACACCCTGCATTCTTGACAAGAATTTTGAGTTGTAGCAAAGATGACAGAAAATTCTTCCGTAAACTATTGGCCGACGCGAGCTTATTGGAATACCTTGTATATGATCATTTCTTACCTATTCTTCTCTTGTCCTTATTTTTTTTGTTTTTATTCATTTTTCAATTCTATTTCTACTAAGTAGTGGCCACTTCCTGTTTATAATCTTTTTACTTTTATGTGTGTTTCCCATGTTTTTACGTTTATTATAAAGTAATATACGCATCGCCACTTCATTATGCATGTATCTCTTAACATAATCACTTCATTTTATTTTTTGTGGTTTCTGTAATTTTAGTATTTTTATGTTCGCTCTCTTGTACTAATTATTCTTCTTCCCCATTAATGTTTCTTAGGTTCTAAATATCTATTTTTATTTGCTTTTTTGATGTCCTACTATACAGTAAATGTAGTTACTCTAGTATGTTATAGCAAAAAGTGCCTATAAACTTATGTTCGGAAACGCTTCGTTTAGGATGTACCTACAGGTGTAAAAGTTAAAAAAAATAAATCACATTTTTTTAATATCTCTCAATCGCCTCGAGCTAATTTCACGAAATGTTGTATCCGGGTGTTTCGTGGGGCGAGAAATTCAAATTAATTGACGATTTCGGTGTGTCTTGTAGAGGGCGCCACAAGCGACCATTATGACATTCTGAAACCACTATAACTTTTTTGTGCCACATTGCATGTCACTGTCGGTTGGAAAAATCTTTTTCCTTGCCATTTGTGTTTAAAACATATATTGAAGTTGCTAGAACCAACGGTTTTCGAGAAAAACGCATCTAAAGCTGATGATACAAATGATTTAATAAAATTAACTTAAATACGGTAAAACAATAATACTACAACAAAATAACAACAAGAAAACAACTTAACACTACCAAATTAACATTAATAAATTAATTCTCAAAGACTTGGTTCAAAAATACCACCACCAACTTCTTAAATACATTTTTCAATTCTAGGGAAAATGTTACATGCAGTGTTATTTAATTTTACAGGCAGTGTAGATGTGGCCATTATACGACCGATCAACTAATTACATGTATTTATTGTTTCACGATAAACACCTTGTTTCATCCATCCCCAAAGCCCATAATCTATAGGGGTTAGGTCCGGAGACCTAGCCGGCCAATTGATAGGCCCGCCACGACCAATCCATATTTCCAAATTGTTCATTTAGGAAATGCGTTTGTAATATTTAAAAAAAGGATGAAATAAGGATGTGTTGTGGTTATTAATTCACCTGAGCCTTTTAGTCAGTCGGAGATTAAATGGGCCTGGTTCTTAAAATTTTGATTTGCTTTAATTTAAAACTAATTGTAATTAGATATGTTCGCTGTCCAACATTGATGTAGCCTCAGCCTGTAAATAAATCTTCAAATCAAGTTATAAAGTAGTAAATCTAAACACTAATGTTAGTAAATCTGAATTAATTATGAATGAATGCTTAGAAATGAAATATCTGCAGTACGTTTACATTTTGGTTGTCACTGTTATACTGCTACTGATAACTAAATGCTGCTGAATACACGCTTTCAAATTTGGTTGTGCAATAATTCTTGAAATGGAAATATAACAGGGTTTTTATACTTGCTGATCCCAAATATGTAAATTCTTTCAGAAACCAGCCAAACTTGGTTGATTTTGACGGGTTAAGGTACCATTTGTTTACAATTCTTCTGCATAGCAACAAACTTTTACTGCGTAATCCTCGATCAATTGAAACGTATAGCGTACAATTAACGGCAAACTTAGTTGTACAATGAAAATACGCCAAAATGAAAAGTTGCCATAAAAATTAAAGTGCCTAAAAAAGGGAAGCATCTCAAACAAATAGCTCTTACCGTAAAAACTATACAGAACTTTTGAACAAAATATTTAGGTGAACAAAATGGATGCTCTTCTCACTTTTAATCATCTACCAAAAACGATGCTAATGAAATCATTGCGCATGAAATCATTGCGCATGACCTGCCTGAATCGTAAGTGCAACAGTACGAAAATAATTTTGATGCATATTTTCAGCCAATAAGGTATTCAATTTACATGACACGAAAATGAACGAAGTTGCCTACATTATTGCAAATTTCAACATAACATAAAAAGTTTGTTACAGGTTACTTGTCGGCTATAATGAGACGGAGCACCGTCATGCTGAAAAATCATCCTTAGTCGTTTGTTCAAGGGAACATCCTCTAATAACACAGGAAGATCATTCTGCAAAAAGTCTAAATATCTATCCGCTGTTAGACCATCCGGTAATACAAATGGGCCAATCAATTGATGTCCAATCACTGCACACCAGATATTTACACTAAATATATGTTGGAAATTTGTTTCAACATTGGCATGTGGATTGTTATCGGACCAAGGATGATTGTTGTGCTGGTTATTAATACCATTACGGGTAAAAGTGGCTTCGTCTGTAAAAAGTATCATTGAAACTAATTGACGATTAGCATTGTTCCATTTACAAAATTCCAATCTTTTAGCATCATCTCTTGGTTGAAGGTTTTGTACGGTTTGAATGTGGAAAGGATACAATCCGTGTTTGCGTACCGTACGCCAAACTCTTACATAAGGAATGTTCATTTGTAAGGAAATCCTTTTTGTGCTTTTCGATGGTCTTCGTTCTATTGATTCAAGAATATTTTCTGTTTCATTGGCATTTAGGTTATCTGCTCGTTCAGAATGATAATGATTACTTGGAAGGACACCGAATTCACGTATTATGTCATGTGTTAGAAAACACCTTGCATCTGGAGTCGTTCTATTAGGAAATCGATCCCGATATTCTCTACGGGTAGCCCATGAATTTCCATTGGAAAAACCATAACAGAACAACATATCAGCATACTCAGTATGGGTAAAAATGCGTGGCATTTTTAATATTTGCATACAAAGTATTATGACACTTTTAATTAAATGTCAACTATTTGATGTAAGTATACTAGATGATTTCCTAATAGAACGGTTCCAAATGCAAGAGTGTTTTCTTGAACAATTTGAAATTTTATTTTTGTTATTTTTGCACAAGTCTTTGAGGATTAATTTAGTAGTATCAACTTTAAATGCGTTTTTCTCGGAAACCGTTGGTCCTAGCGACTTCAATAGGGTATATATACCTTTTTTAAACAGAAAAGGTAAGGAAAAAGATTTTTCTTACCGAAAGTAACATACAATGTGGCACAAAAAAGTTATAGCGGTTTAAGGTTGTCATAATGGCCGAAATCGTCAAGGAATTTGAATTTCTCATCCCGGATACAAAATTTCGTGAAATTAGCTGGAGCCGAGCGAGGGACATTAAAAAAAATGTGATTTATTTTTCAACTTTTACACCCTGTACATCCTAAACAAAGCGTTTCCGAACATAAGTTTATAGGCACTTTTTGCTTAAAATTAAACGTGGAATAGCATACTACAGTAACTACATTTCCTCCTGAAACACCCTGTATGTACTCCTTGTCATTATCGTCTTCTTTATATTTCTTTCGTTTATGTATATAAATAAATTCGAAATATTTACAATGGTTTAATAAATTAATTGATAAGCCCTGAATAGGAATACAATCATTTATGGATAATTTGCGTGAATTAGCTTTCCTGCACGTATTGTAACGCTTTGCTTCATGCATCATTCAGACCATTGAACGCAATCATATCAATCGGCATATGAAACTAACATGTTGTAATATTACGATTTACGTGCAAAACATACAATTACTTCAATAGTGGTTCACTATGCAAAATCCAAAGTAACAAAATAACATTATATAAACTGGTGCAATTTGGAATATAATAGATAAGTATTAAAGATCAATTAAAGTGACAATAGTAATTATAAAAAATACACGATTGCATGTCCAGTAGCTAAGTATCTTAATTAATTATATTCAATGATGAATTGTTAATGCATATTTAAATACTTTAGCAATCTAAATTGACTTATGAACTTTACTATAATATGATCTATTATATAGAAATTAAAATTTAATTCATAAATCGTTACACCATTCTTTTAGAAAAAAATATAAGGTCGTATTAAAGATAATAAATGAGGAATCCTGGGAATGTCCATAAAATCAACTAGAATCAATATCAATATCTAATAAACCAAATGAATAGATCTATAACAGGTCGAGAAAAAAAGTTAGAAAAACAAGACCTCAACGGTCGGATTTTTTTATTATTTTTTTTTTTTGTTACCTGTTTATTTAACCTATTTACTCGAGTGTTGTAAAACATTAAAATTAAAGTATAATTGTTTATTTATAGCTACTTACTATTTCGTGTCTAAACAATAATAAATAGTAGGAACGACTGCCAAAGTTATTTATGGTGGTTTTCCTGGTTGACAATTTAATTTATTTCTTTGCAATGTATTTGTTTATTGTGAACATTTCTGAAAAATGATTATTCGAAATATATAATGGTAGCTCCGAGTACCCTAACAGTACTGGGCTGGTTGACTTCGATTGATGAAGACCCCAGATCTGTGCTTACGAATCGAATCGAAAATGTAATATTATATCTGATGTCCTATTAAAAAAAAATAAGTTGGGGTCACGTGACCGGATATGGGAGGAAAATTTCATACTTTTTCATACTTATCGCATGTTGCGCAGTAACGTATGGCGCATTATTGGCATCCATATAGGTTTCTTTCATTTCTATATTAGCTTGGCTTATGGAATTTTCTGCTAGTGCTATGTAAGTGAATTTTCGTCGAGTTGTATTCTCTTCCTATGCCAGTATCTGTATGTTACACCATTGGATTTGGTGTTCTTCGTTCCATGCATGTTCGGCAATTCTGAATTTTTACGTATCGCCTTTTCGGATGTAATTCTTATGTTCCTGTGTTTTAACTTTGAGAGGTCTACTGTTCTCTCCTATGCCTGACGCATTCGCATGTAGGTTGTATACACAATTTTTGGAATTTTGGTCTTTATTGTGTGGTTTGGATTGGGTGAGTATTCCGTTGGGCATTCTTGTAGATTTGAAAGCAGTGTGTATGTTGTGTTTACTGTCTATTTTTCGGATTTTGTCCGAGGTACCTTGTATGTATGGTGTCATCGCCATGTGTTTAGGTTTCTCTTTGTCGGGTATCCTTTCCCTGTTTAGGTCAGGTGTTAAATCAGGGTAACCATTTTCTTTGAGTGTCTTGGCGATATTTTTTTCTAGACCCTCCTGTTAGCGTATTCTTTCTTGCAGTTTTATTCCAACTCCAATTCCACTGTGAATGTTATGGAGGTTGCGCAACTATTTAGATGATCTAGGAATTCATCAAGTTTTTGTCTGCCGTTTTGCGAAACTATGAAAGTGTCGTCCACTTATCCAAGTCATATCTTTGGTTTTTCCGCGCATATTGAAAATGTTGAATCTAGTTTGCATTTGTTTAACCTATTTTAGAATATATCGATTGCGGAAAATATTTTTCCATCCTTGGATTTTAAAATTTGCTTTTAAAAGAAACCGAATTTTTTTTTAAGTATCCCAAGCGTCACGTTTTACAGCACAATTAATAAAACTGCCGCAAGGAATAATACTCGAAAAAATAAAATCTTAGGTTTCAGTATTTAGCGACTTTTAGTTGGTATGAGCAAAATGCAAAACCGTTATTGAAAACTTAACTGTCTACATCCGTTTGAAAACAACTTTGGTAATGCCACGCTTGTTGATTAAGAGGTGTACAGTTACGGAACCCGATTTGTAACATCAGTTGTCACAAAATGTTTACGCGATCAATAACGACGGTTGTAAGTAATAACTTCGATAGTTTGTAATCCAATGTTTCATGATTGTGTAAACTTACTCCATGACTATTAGGACTTGATTGATGAGATAGAATATCATATTTGCATGACATTTAATGGCTATTTATGACACTTGGATGTTTGCAACACTCGTCTTTTGCTCGTGTTGCAAGCTTCACCCTCTTAGCATCATAGCCATCATTATAAGTTTTTGGTAAACAATATACTATTATTACAACTACATCATAATAAATGTCAGATCTTAATTAAAATTAAATTGGTGTATTGATACTTTATTATAATTAGGATTCAAATTTAATTCCCTTCTTATTTCTGGCTTAGCACATCTGTAAATTTAACATACGTATTATAAATTTCGTATAAATTTGTTTGTTTCATCCTGAGTAAAATTATTTAAAGAATGAATAATTAATATTAACCGGTGGCGACCTGCATACCAACTGTCATTTTTTTTTCGAAAAATGGTTACTATCTTTCATTTTCTAATTTTCTGCAATTTTCTTACTTTCTAAATACATTGCTAGACCGATATAGGGAATACACTTAGAATATTCTACCACTGATGTAGTGTACCGTGTGTCCCGATTTCGTTGTTTTAGTTGTTTTTTAAAGATATCGTTGTTATTATCAAAGATAGAAACTTGCAGTTTTTACACTCACGTACTACTTTATTGACCTACATTTCATGGCAAAATCGAAAATTTAGTATCTTCTTTTGTTTTCGACTTATAGCCCAATGTCTATATTTCTACACTTATTTCAAGGTTTTATATCTCGCTTAAACTATTATACTAATATATTTCGTCATCAGTATATTGCGAATTTTTCTAGGGGGTGCGGTTTTTGAGTAATAATATAAACTTGCATTTTCTAAATGGAAATCATAGTTGGTGTGAAAACTGTCAGCTGCAGTTCTTTCTTAGCTTTTCAAAAATATAAATATAGACATTCTTGAAAAACATCTCCCAAATATTTTTTTTTGAACAAGATGGTGCCCCAGCCCATAATGCTTTGGCAGTGAGGAATTACTTAGAAAAGCGTTTCCCAAATCATTGGATTGCAACATTATGACGGTTGTGAGAAATTATGTTTTTCAGGAAACCCCATAACACGGAAAAACAAATTGTAAACCACGAGGTACTTGTTTTTCGGCCTTCGCTTGTTTATGTACATGCTGAAGTTTAATTATTCCCTTTTTTATTGTATGCGAGCGGTAAACTGAGGAGCAAGGTCCCCAGGGACCTTTAAAGAAAGATGTCGAGGTGACGTGGATTTTCAGTATGGAAGTACGCTCAATATATGTCTGTATCATTTTGTATGTGTAGCTTATGGTTTTTAAAGTGCCTAAATGTATATAGACGTATAACAGCTATAAGATAATGTTGGGAATGGATTTTGTTGAATTTATACAAAGTATTTCTTGTATATCTGGCCACATAGGCAGTAAAACGAATGAAAAAAAGTATACAGACTATATTGGCATTCTATGTAGATGTTGATGGTACAGCTGCCGCTTGGCAAGTAGCACAACGAGTCACTTGATGTGAGTGCTCAGTACAAACTGGTAATAGACAGGTAAAATATTTGGATCGGGTTTTACGTTGGCGATGATATTGCTGATGACATAAATGACAAGAGCAACAAATAGTCCGAGGTTCAAACCCGAAATGGTAAAAAAAACACAAGCAATAGATATTGTTTATTTTTAGTGTGTTTTATTTCAACTTACCATAAAGCAAATGCTTCCATATCATTTGATATTTTGGGATAGCATGTTATGCGTGGATTCGTAGCTCGTCCCTCAATATTTGGCACTTCTAATTAGTTTGTCAACAACTACAAAAACGAACGTCGTTTATCTGACTTTCGGAGAGGATTCATTTCATTATATATTATGAAGGAAGCCAATGCAGCAATATCAATCATATTGTATCACATGTATAAGTGCCAAGCATTTGTTCCATTGTATCCACCCCCGATTTATGGGAATTGTAGTCCAGAATAGCCATTGGTTTTTGCTTATTTACATTATCTACGTCAGAAGTGTAATGCATAGTACCGATTTATTCTTCTTCGGTACATACCAACAAATGAAACATTGCCTTTGTGGAAACCAAACAATTAGCTCAACACAGGACGCGCAGGGCTTTTCAAACATTCAGGTGGAACGAAAGTTTTGTTTGTTCGCACCTCAGTTTTTTGAGCCATAATGTTGCTACTTCTAAGGTTTGAAAATAAATTATCGGCATAAACTGTGCGACCGTACCAAGGTAGTTTCCAACCAAATCAAGCACGATTTTATGATCTTGATTGACCTCGCGTTCGCGACCTGTCACATTTCTACCATAAATTATACCCTTGAGGGGGTAGAACGATAGCGAATAACACAACCACCATACTTTTACTCCATATTTCGAATGTTTAGAAAGAATATACTGGGTAAAACGTGTGCGGCCTCGATATGGAAATAATTGTTCGTCCACAGCTAACGAACTGTGCGGAGTGTAAGCTGGTCTCAAATTTGCCAAATAAACAATGGCAGCAGTTTTGCTGGTGAGTAATCTATGCGGCCGTGAATTCGCATTATTAAAACGAATGAATTTTGTAATGGACACAAAACGATCATGGGATAAAGCAGTTTTGAATATTGGAGCATGAGTTCAGTACCATAGTTCCTTCGCAGGCTCGGTGTTGGATTTTGTCAGCTGGGCATATAAAATGATCGCCACAAATGCATCAAACTCTTTCAGAATCAAAGATTTCCATTGCTTCTGCATGGTTGCATTTTCTTGGTTCCATGTAGCTGGTACCTGGCTGGCCTTGCGGTTCGCTTCTCGAATGATGATGCGAGCGATATCTTCTGTGATCAGAGAATGAAAGAACGATAGTGGATCATAAATCATCTTGTGCGATGGCCCTGGTTTGTTTGGTTTGTAGTCGATGATGTTATGAGGACGTGTACGGCTACTTGGTGGGTCATCTTTGTACCATTTCGCTCCATTCTTAGACATACAGTAAGCAGCATCAAACCCAACTTGAGGAAGAGCAGAAATGGCAGTAGTAGCTTCTGCACGAATCATATCCACTTGATCATCGTGTTCTTCATCGAATTGGTCATCATTAATTTCTACATTTGCTTCGCCTTCTACGTATTAGGATTAAGTTGTAGTTCTTGTCCGTGACAATTGTAATATCAACCACTAATAAATGACAACTATGAAAGTGGCTAAAGCACGTCCCAGAATATCAGAGAGTAATAAATCATCTTGATAGCGACAGGTCAGAGGCGTACTTATTAAAGGCATATACTATGAGGTTTGTGAAATATATTGATTTTTCAGTTTCTTATGTTCGTATAAAATATTAAAAAAATATATACTTGTAATTGTAATTATGACTTATTAATACATTCAAAAAAAGATTAAGTGGTTTAATATCTAAGTCTTTGTCTAAGTAACTTGAAAGTTTTTTTTTCAAACCAAATCATGTTTGTTAACTTGTGTTTAATCTGTTTCAAGTTTTAGCAGAGAAACCGTTTGTGACGTCATTATCATTTATTTTATATTTAGGTAAATCAATTTAGCATATCATTTAATAAGAAATGAAGCGACAGCTCTATCTTTGTTAGTTACGTACAAATTGTTTGAGATTCAATTAATACAAACGTCATCTTTACCGGAGCAGATAATACATTATTGTACTGGATACCAAGGATCGTCCGAAATTCCAAGAAAATTTGTATAAGTTTATAAAGTACTCATTACACTATTATCTAACTACATGTAAATTATAAATATGACTCATTTAAATTACCACATTTGTTATTTCAAAACAAGTACTTTAAAATGCTCAGTTATTTTCAAGTTTTGATTGAGGGCGGTGGTGAAAATGACATGTTCCGATTTTTCTCCATTAAAACGTATGAATCGCTCTCTGGTAATGAATAAATTATCATTCTGAATGTACATAATGCTTTAAAGAATCAAAATCCGACAAATAGCTAATTGATAATCTCCAAATTGTTTCTTGGAGACGCAAATACCTTCGTGAAATGAAGAAGTTTCGTGCCGAAGGATGGGAAATCTTTTACGTCGATGAGACAGTTTGGGCTCTAATAAAAAGTGAAGTTGGTCATTAACAAGGCGACTTTTAAATTAGGTGAAGTGCGACAGCTTTTAATGCAAACCATATACAAGGTCAATGCAGAAAAGTGTTGATCATGTAATTAACAGGAACTTGATGTGATAAAGAAACACTATAGAACTCGTTAGAATATCCGTAAGACAAGACAAGATGACAGCTGTTCCGAGTCGGACGAGGATGATAAAGACTGATTGTTAGTTATAAATCGCGTTTGTTTCCAAAACCTACCTTTAGGACAATATTTTGTTTGCCGTTTACCTGAATCGTGTTTATTTAACATAATATTTTACAAGCGACATCTTCGTTTAAACTAGCCCGGTTTGCTACTGCTTTTTCTGTTTGCCGCTTCCATTCAAAAAACCGACACTATTTCACTAATAACATGATTTATACTCACTGATATTCTGAGACGTACTTTAAGTGATTTAATGATTAAATGAAAACATTACATAACAACGAAGTATGTACATTTAGCACAAATTTTATTAATTGAATTATCGGTTTTAAAGAGTGAGATATGTCGAGATGATTGTGAGAGTCAACCGGATATCTCTTACAATGACCGGTATTGATAATTTTATGAGGATTAATTGTGTACATATGAGAGTGATTAAATTATTAAATATCTGACCTTACAACTCCTTGCTCCCCCCCCCCCTTTTTTTCTTTTAGAACTCGAAGGATAATGAATAACCCCTGTTAAGGGTAAATTATTTTATTTCTCCATATTATTGACAAATTGCATAATAATCTAAAATATCAAAAATTCCCATCATCTGTAACGTTTTTTTAAAAATATTTAGTTGAAATGATTGTTTTATTTTAAATTTGTACTAATTAATTATATTTTAATGTAAGATTAATTAAACATTTGAACTGATCTAGTTTTATGTAGGCTTACCTTGAGTTGATTAAAATTTAAATAGGTACTATGTAAGCGACATTTAGAATTTTATACTAATGTGCAAAAGTAGTAATTACAATAGCCCCCGGACAAAGATTACTAAACAATGAGTAATTGTTAATCTTGTAACGCTACAATTGGTTGCATTATTAGCAATAGTAAAAATTTTACTTGCATCTTAACAGAATGGAAGCGTTTGTAAATCTCAGAGCATCTCAAACATACAATTATTTGGTCAAACAAAACTTGAAAAACATTATTAAACAATTTATTTGTGGTATAGGTACCTACTAACATAATTATATAATTCAAATGCGTAAAATAACGATCAATGTTTACCTACTTTTGCATTTAAAAGATAATGCATCTTTAAGAAACAGTACCCGTTTACCCTCAGTACCCAAAAAAATATATGTTGTAAAATAGGCAATAAGATTCATTTTTTCTAAATAAAATGTGTGCTGCCCAACCTTAACCCAGATATCCCTAACGTCCTATTATTAGGACGCCACTTTTAAAAAATATACGGACGCCTATGTACATAAAACCAACTGCCATCGTTACACGAGAAGTTCCGAAGCATTCCCGATCTGGTTGTTACGTGTTTAAAAGGGGAGCAGGAAGAAAAGGAAGAAGGAAAGGTATCTCTGCTCATTCACAGATAGTGAGCACACCGAACTAGCTCCAAAGTGTCGGATAGGGTGGGGTAAGAGAAGAAGGATGTTAAATATGCCGGCGCCAAGAGCCGCTCCCCTAAATGGTGACAAAAGTCACCGCTGTCCCGGCTCTTGGACAGTGGTGCAGAATGGAATGAGCAAGGAGATTGTAGGAAAAGGGAAGTACACCAGGAAATAAAAATAATAACACTGCTGTAGTGCGAAAGAAACAACTGTATAATATTTTATTTTTAAACTCAAAACCAAATCGTTGAGGGTTTAGATCGAATTAATCCACAACAAAAACAATAGATGTAAATACCCTAATTGTACAAAAAAAAAAATTAAATAGCGTTCGCAAGCAAAATAATTTTATACTGTGTTCGTCACCTATGAACCAGTAGTGTGTTTATTTACTTTTTTTTTTAAACAAAACTTATAAAACATTTCCCCCTTTCAAGGGAAGGCCTTCCTTTATATACCTAAAAGAGAACATATATCAACGCCTATACAAAGCGTAAATTATTACCAAATAATAATAAAAAAGACCTTGCGGTGGATTACACAAAACACCTGATAAAGAAATAATTTTTATATTGAGCAAAAATTTTATAGCTCAGCAAGCATTTTTTTTAAACAATAATGAATCAAATATATATGGAAATTTAATAATTGCATAAATTTAAAAAAAAAGGTTAATGTATACACCAAATGCAATAAAAACATATGTTTATAAAACGGTTAGTTAGGCTACTTTGTAATTACTTTTACGCATCCCAATTAAAGTGATGCTGCGCACAACACAAAAATGGCAGCCAAACTAGGTACCATTAGATGTTACTATTATAATCACAAAACAAAATGAGGGAAGAAAATAACGGTAAAAGGACAGATAATGAAGGTCACGTGGTTGTGAAGTGAAAGATATAATTGGTTTACATTATTTTTAGCCGGTGTACTTCATCATTACTTGTCTAAAGGTTGACACAATAGTTATTCAATTAAATCTCATGTGACAATAGAAATAGAACGATCTAACCTTTGTATAAGCAGGTAGTAATTACGTTCAGTCAGTGCCCTCGGATCACGAACATATGCAGAAATTGTCACGATCCTGTTTTATTTTAGTTACGATTCAGAAGTTAACCCAGAATAGTACTTGAATGTAGATAATATGTAGGTATTATTTGAAGTTAAATCGTTGAAGGTAATTCGTTGAAGCCAAAAGGAGAAGGTAATTCGTTGAAGCTAAAAGGAGATGGTAATTAACATTATGTAAGTAAATAATCTTTATTCGTTACCCCTTAGATGGAACGGGCCAAATGGGAATCTATCGAAGTGCTTTACGAAAGCATCAATAATTCATGTCTTGATTAAAACGTCTTCAAAGGCTAGGAAAGAAGTCAGGTATTACTAACAAATCGGAGAAATTCACCGGTAACTTACTCGATCTTGCCGAAGAAAATTTTTCTAAAACCGCATGTAAGCGAGCAACAAAACTTGTAGATAATGATTAGAAAAGCACCAATTGTTTTATTGCAAATTATGCTTCTTGAAAATATATCCGATTATTTAAATCGTATAGTAATATACAGTAATTTTTTAAGAAGACATCAAAAATTTTCAGCGTGGCAAAATGGACGCCACAGGAAAGAAAGAAGACGTAATTTTTATGTTAAAGTTGTATTATTCAAAATCTATTATATCGATCTTTATCTATCAATAAAAACAAAAATTCTAAATTGTGATTTCTCCACTAACGCTATCTAGAGAGGACTTCTAAAAGCTACGTCACTAGAGGGAGTAACAAGGCAGATTTTAAATGAAATATTATATAAATATGAATTTATAACGTTTGAATAACCAAAGGTACGAACATTTATATTAGGCTAATAGTAAAATTATTTAGAAATATTATGTGGTTCAAGTTATGAACAGAAACAACGTAAGCATTCCTAGAAAGAAGGTTTGAGTAAACATGTACAACTTGTACAGAAATTTACAGTAAAATAACAAAGTAACCTAAATATACAAAACCCAAATTATTTCGTTACATGGTTTCAACATATAAACAAGTGTTTTTGTTTGCTCTTGAAAATAACTCGGTTGGAAATTTATTAAAAATTATAGTGACATTTAGCCACAAAAACACTGAAGTTAATAGTCGTATATTGCTAACCTATTTTTTTTACAATATCAGTAAAAATTGTGAGGTCAGATATACCAGTACTATATGTAGTCCGTCAGGAATGTAGGGTACTGGGAATAAAAATAAATTTAGTATATTTTTAAATAAAATATCCGATAATTTTCCGCATACGTCATCTCATATAATAATGTTGCCGCCTGTTGAAGGAGTTCAAACCGACGAAGATTCTGGGGAGGAAGATACAGTGTCTCCAGATAACTTGCCTTCAGCACAACTAAGAGCTCCAGCTGAAATTCAGGTAGCTTCGGCTGATTCGGATGACGACGATATACCTTTAGCTCGTTTGGTTTCTCAGGCAGCAAATAATTCAAAAACTGCACCTGTATCTAAAGTTACCAAAAAATACAACTGGACTGATTCACAAATAACATATGATGCTAGCGAGCTTATAATAATCGAAGAACCAAACATCGAAAATATTGAGGAGCGGACACCGCTTTCGCTTTTCATGCATTTTTTTGGTGAAAATATTTTTAACATGCTAACTCAAGAGACAAACTGGTACACTGCAATGAAGAATGAAAATAATAAACCAGTAACTGTCGCTGAAATGAAAAGCTTTGTTGGTGTTCTAATCTTGAGTGGTTACGTTCCTTATCCAAAAAGGAAGATGTTTTGGGAAAAAGATAAAGACGTTCATAACTCACTTGTTTCAGAAGCTATTTCGAAGGACATATTTGACTATATCATGCGGGTTTTACATATAGCCGACAACAACAACCTGACTCCAAATGACAAATTCACAAAAGTTCGCCCACTCTTCACAATGCTAAACGAAAATTTACACCGCAAAAGGAACACCATAGTGTTGACGAAGCAATGGTAAGCGTATTTTGGACGCCATGGTGAAAAGCAATTTATAAAGAGAAAACCAATTCATTGGGGGTACAAGCTCTGGGTAGGACGCACACGGAATGGCTATATAAATTGATTTGAACCTTACCAAGACACCTCAACACATGTCTCGCCAATCTATAAAGAACTTGGAGCTGGTGCTGGAGTGATTCTTATTTACTCAGACGCGCTTCGAAGTAAATGGCCTAGCAACTTCCACATTTTTTTCGACAATTTCTTCTCCAGTATGCATATTCTTCACCATTTGTCTGCAATGGGTATGCGGGGTACAGGTACAATTAGAAGTAGCAGAATACCAAAAAACCCCACTGACAACCACTGTCGATTTGAAAAAGACTGCACTAGGAACCCACGATTATAAAAGACGCCGATACAAATTGGACAATTGTCTGTTGGAATGACAATAGTGTGGTTTCATTGGCATCTAATGCTGTAGGCGTAAACCCCGTACGTATGGTGAAGAGGTACTCTAAACAAGAAAAGAAGTCAATACAAGTAACTCAGCCTTATATAGTAAAAGAGTATAACGAAAACATGAGTGGGGTCGACCGCAGTGATCAGAACATGTCGTTATATCGAACCGGAACCAGAGGCAAAAAATGGTATTTTTGTTTATTTACCCATGGCATTGACATGTCATCCAAAACGCCTGGCAACTGGATCGAGAAAATAAATCAACACCAGCGTTAGATCATTTAGCATTTCGAAAAAGGATTTCTTGTTCTCTACTTCAAGGAAATGCTGAAGCTAATCCCAATGTGTAAAGTGTGATGTTGGTCTTCATATGCGCTGTTTTTTAGATTTTCACACAAAATAAAAATATTCTGTATTTGGTAATAGTTGTCCCTAACGTCCTACATAGTAGTAATATTTGTAAGAATTGTTAAAGATGTTGTAAACAATTTTGTCAAAGTTGAAAAATTAAAGCATAAACAGATGTTTATGTTTTAATTTTTCAAATTTGACAAAATTGTTTACATCTTTAACAATTCTTACAAATATTACTACTGACGAAGATAACTGTAAGTGTTATCGAAACGTGTAGATTGTATAATTTAAATACACCATTAAAAATCCCAAAAAAAGATAAGTATTTTATTATGAGTGTTAATGGTGAAAGTTTACATTTACATTTTCACAATATAATATTGTTACTGTAGCGACACACGATACATACGTTTCTGTGGGCGAATATAATTGAAAATTCCAACATATACTGCCAATATTTAAAATAACGTTCTACGTGGGTACAAGCACAATACTAAACTGTTTTCGAAGCAAAGAAACAGCTGCCCCTCGTTGTTTCCAGTTGTTTGCTGTCCCTTCGGGTACTTACAGAAGTTAAATAATCATCGAGAGTGAAAATGAATATAGCTGGAAAAGGGATACTAAGTAAACTAAGTATACTACTCCTTAAAAAAATCATCGGAAAGTTTCAATGAGTAAACTTTTTAGTTTATGGCATTAGAAATTCAACAAAACATGATAATTGAAATCTATTCACTACAGCTGGGCTCCGAGGTACAAACCTTGGACTATATAAATAAGATTAAAAGTATTAAACATTATAATTAATTGAATGTTTTTCCTGTTTTTAATGAGTTTGTAGTAGTTTCATTAACTACCGTTGCGGTTGATTGAGGAGGATGACAATGAACTTTATCTTAACTATGAAATAAAACTTTTGTGGTGTTTATGGTCTATTTCTAAATAATCTTTTATTGACGAAACCGATGAATACCTTGTATGTTTAATGATCTTCTGATCCCCAACATCAGCCTTTGCTAATTGAAAAATGGCTTCAAGTAATTCCACCATCTGCTTGTGAAGTATAAGGTATCGAGCCTGTTGGTGTTATCTCTATGAGAACTTTGATAGTGTTGTGATGTTTATAGGTAGACCAATTTTTTTTGCCTTTTGCAATTTAATTTCAAAGCAATCTATAATTATGGTGATTCTATTGCCAAATTCCTGTTTAAAACGAGGTGACATTACTTTTATTAATTTGTCTTTTTAAGGCCATAGAATAAATTTGCATAGTGGAAAGTATTACATTTAGTGTCGAATAGAAAATTCTAGAAATAGTTGGGATACTAACATGAAATGTATAAGAAAACCAAGTAAAATATGAATTTAACCTGAGTTTTATTAACCCTATCAAAAAATGATTGAACTTATTTGTTCTACCTAATAACTGCTTGTGGTGCTACTTTGATATAAGGTTCAATTAATTTTATAAATATTATATTGAAAGCCTCATAGCTTGGTATTCCAGTGTAGTATCTTGAATGTAATTCTTTAATTCGACGAGTTTGATAACAACTAACCTAAAAATCTCACGAACTTTTCAATATTATATAGGATAATTGCTCACTTTATTCACGTATTTCTGGTGAATTGTATCAATACAATCCTCACCTACAGGTATTAGCACAGAAACATTTTCACCGTCTATGATTTTCGATAAAATTGTCAGAAAATAACATCCCGCAAGAACGTCTGTGTTAAAGTTGTCCAACATCAGGCAAGGTCACACGTTGTGACGTCACCTGGAAATGCCTAAGTGTACGAGTTAATATTAAAAAGCTAGTTCAAATTATTTCCGTAATTTCTTTTAATTAATTAATCTTTTCCGAGATGGCGGCAGTGCAGTTACAGGTTTTTAGACGAATAACTAAGAAATCGTCATTGGTTTATTGTAAAATTTATACCGTAAAAGAAAACAACATTTGCTTTGTGAAAATCGCAGAAAATTGTTTATTATAATTAACGTATTAATGACCATGGTGAGCAATAGAGCTCTAACAGATATTTTATCGTAATGGTTTTTGTAGGTTATAACTATGAGTACTTATATTCAACAGAATACTTATTGCAGCAGGTGTATGTAAATCTATACAGAATATTTATGTACAATATCATGTAAGTCGGCGGTAAACTTTTACATATAATTGATAACTAAGTATAATCGAATTTGTGGGTTACCCTATTTGAACCTTCCGAACAATTGCTATAGCTTCGTTATGTTTAAATGTACATATTTTATATATTGTGAATAGAAATGTGAACTGAGTTTGTTTATAAATATCCATGGAAATAAGATTTCTAATTAAAAAATAAACATTTTTGTTAAAAAGTTTAATTTACATTTGAAAGTTAACATTCCAGACATATATTAGTATAGTAAGATTTTCTTATGAGTAACATAAATAAATGTAAAGCAGTAGAACATTAAACCAATACAAACATTTTTTTAGTAATAGATAACTTAGTGTTCCTTAGTCGCAACTTTATTTCATGAGATCGCAGAACTACAAGGTGTACATTTGAGTTTTTATTATTGCAGTTACCATTGTTACACATCATTTTTAATTACCGACACTGTTATATTGTAAAAATAAACTTATAGCATCAAATTTTTAGTCACTATGTGTATTGGAACTTTCAGAATAGCGCCTCACATTAACCACCAGCTCATCAACTGTAAAGTCCAACACTTCTTCATGTTTGCACCACTGCTTTATAGTATATTCTGTATGCTGCACACAACTAAATCAAACAGTTTGGTTACTTGCCTAGATTTCCTTTTGAGTAGATCCATAAATACCATTTGTCTTTGACTAAGTGAATTGATCTCTTGAATGTATCGTTTGAGAAAATAGGTGCGGTCTGCTATATTTTGTTTCTCCAATAAAGCTCCACAATTAGTCTTTTTTGAACTTGAATCCTAATGTACGATTTAATAAAACATGACCATCACGGAGTTCTGTATTTAAAGCTCCAATTGTGGCATGCTTTTCTGTAAATAAAAGCATTTCATATGTGGGAATATGGTTAGATCGTACTCACTTTATGCATACCTGTTGTATAGTGTATGCCTAATGCATATTTTGCATGGTTCTGGCAGATTGATTGATTTGGTTTTTTTATGAGGTCGTTTTTTACCTGGACGGATAAAATTGGATTAGATCTACTGTGAGACTTAATATGCTTCACTGTGACCACAGATATACCTACGCTGTAGTTTTAAAATTAAAATAAATATTACCCATCTCTTGAATGCAAGATAGTGAGGTTATGTGCTAAAATTACGTCGTTAGTCAAATTAAAATGTATGTTAAGCAATACTAAGGAGTATTTTATTTCTATTTTCATTGCATGAAACTATTTAATGACATATGTCGATTGTGTCAAATGGACTACAAGTATGTTTCTATCCTTTTTTTAAAGACGTTTTGAAATGTCAGAGTACCACGGATTAAAATTGCAATATAGTCCTGCCAAGAAAACAAAGTCCCTGTAGATGGCGCTTTGATGTCGCCCTTGTCTGAAAGGTACATTCGTGTTAAAAAGTATCAAGGCGGTAAATTTAAATGTGACGTGCTGGTGATATTTGCGTTAACTAGGATTTAATTGACTATATTCGTTAATTTTCTCACATTTGGGGTAATTACATGAAACACCGTACTCAAGTCTCCCTAACAATAATTAGAAACAGGCGAATAACTATAAAACTGCTTAGCTCATAATTAATTGTATGAAAAACGTACAGAGATTTACAAGTAAACATCGAAATTGAGTTATTTAGAAAGTTATTAATAAAATATACTTAGAAATTTTATGAAAGCTAACAAAAATTAATAACAGACAAGTCCATAATTAATTTTATCAAAAGGATTAAGTTGAACCTCCTTCTCTTCATCTTCGTCATCACTACTTGTTTCCTCGTCATCGGAAGAACCTGTGTTTACGTTGAAAGACATACTTTCCACTGCTTCATCCAGCACTGCCTCACGTTCCCACATTCCTTGTGCTGCATTGTCAACATGAGCACAATTCTTTTACCAGTCCGATACGCTGATATCGACAAGAGCGTTTCGAACTAAATTTTCAATTTCACTACCACGTTGACCAACATTGTTCATCGCTAAACTCCAAATTAATTCTATCTGATTAAGCTCACAATGGTACGGTGGCAAGCGAAGTACAGTGTGGCCGTGCTGCTTTAATAACTCGTCAACATAGAAATTTTTGTTGTAATTAAATTTCTTCACTAATTCTACCAATTCTGCTTTTCGTATTTCGCATGTTGTGGAAACGCCATTATTTTCCAGCCACTCACGAATAGCCTTCCGGGAAGATTGGGTTGATGGTTTATTAATTTGAACGCTGTGGTAAGCAGCGTTGTCCATGACCACAATACCATTCGGTGGTAGATTTGGAATTAGTTGTTTTTGTAACCAAGCCGTGATGGTAGTCTGCTGACTTGCTATTTGACTTAAAGATTAACAATCCATATTTATAAATCCATAAGATCCACCAGCATGAACTATAATGTGCCTTTGACCTGCTCGATTAGTTTGATAAACTCCTGCTTCTTCTTCTGATTGCCAGCATTTGCTGACTCCATAGGATGGATGAATGAAAGTTTAATCTAATTAAGTAACTGGTTTCTTGTTATCCCTTAAAGAATAATTCCCCCGTAATTTCCGCAGGTAACGAGAGCGCCATGCAAGAATGTCTTTGCATTAAGAATTTTTTCTTATGACATTTCTTAAATTTAAAGCCGATCTCACGGAGATAGTTGCGAAGAGTTTCGCGACCACCACTAACAGTTAAAAAAATTGTTAAAAACATGGTTTTTCTTTAAAATATAAAACGATTGATTAATTTTTACTGCGAAAATTTAATGTAATTGTTTAAAGGCAGAGTCAAAAAGAGCGCTATGTTCGCTATATTGACTAAAAATTTATCATAACTGTTGTGTTATGACCTTTAATAATGAATAGTAGTTAGTCTAAAATTGTTTGCACTCAATAGAAAATATTCTTTATTTATTGTTTCTTAATTGTTGTGTCAAATGTTGAAGTTCGTCTACAAATATTTGCATAATATGGCTATCGGTGTGGCTACGTGGTGTAGCACAGATAGTGAGCATAACATAAGCAGCGAACGTAGCGTATATAGCTAGCGCTAGTTTTTGACTCTCAGTCGAAAATCTTATTTTCATATGATTTGTGATATAATCCAATTCAGGATAATAAACCGTAGTTAACCAAAACCTTTGAGCAGCACTCTCCGTTCTTGATTGAACCAATGCGTCTTTAAATTCGTCAATTGCTGAAGTCGATGCTTCTACGACAAATTCTTTAAGACGTACATTTTCTGTTGTTTTTTTGCGTTTTGAACTTCGTATATCAAGGCCTGTCATTTTTTTTGGGCAAGTCTTCTATCTCTAACCACAATTCTTGCAAAAATCTTTTTGTCCCGTTTTTGCTTCAATGATTCTATGGTACCATTAATAATATTTGTAGATTTAGCCAAAGTTCCGTTTTTTGACTGCAAATGTTTGCTCAAAATATTTATAATGGTTAGAATGTCGTCCATGATTAATAAATTAACCAAAAATGTTGAAGTTTTCATGTTGGACAGCAATTCAACCGCTTCCACAGCATTTTTGTTTGAGTTCTGTTGGATCTCGAATTGAAGAGCATCAATTATCGCCGAATAGCTTTTCTTAACAACTTGGCAGTAAGCACTTCGGCAACTCCATCGGGTATCTGACAAGCGACTTAGCTCAATCTTTGAAAGACCCAATTCTTTTTGGATTCTGGTTAAGACATTGTGATTGCCAGGAGAAGAAAAATGTACATAAAGTGCTTCTAGGGTATGAAAAAAATCATTGACACATAAATCGGTTACGACCAAGTTTAATCTATGTGCAATACAATGCATATAAATCGCAGAAGTATGTTTATCCCTTATTTTTGCGTGCAGGCCTCCAACTCTACCAGACATTACGCTTGCGCCATCATATGCTTGGGAAATGATGGGAATATCTTTTAATCCAATGTTTTGTAAATAATTTACTAAAATATTACATAAATTTGTAGCGTCTCGTTCCTGAGAGCAGTTCTTAAAACCCAAAAATCTCTCTTTAATTTCAAAGCCTTTAACATATCTCACATAAATAGAAAGTTGTGCCTTAAAACTACGTGCTTCATCTACTATTAATGTATACATGCAGCAATCTTTGATTTCGTCAACGATCATATTTAAAATCATATTTCCACTTATGTTTATTATTTCATTTTGTATGTCTGAACTTGTAAAGTTAAAATATTTTGCATGCTGTTCTTTAAATTGTGGGTTGTATCTACTTACAAGTTCTTTGAAAATGCTAAATGCTAAATTATGGTTTGGGAGGGCTTAGGCCCCCCAAGCCCCAACTTCGCACATTCTTATCGCCTAAAAAGTGTACACATGTGATTAATTAATTGACTCTAAATTAATTAAACTTGTGCTTATCTACCGAATATCTTAACAGTTCAACTTCGCAATTAATCTTTTATTTGTTGGGGTGTCAATTTGACAACTTGCGAGACCTCGTATCTTCGAAACTATAACAGATAAGTAAAATTTCTCGAAATCGTTTCTATAACATGGAGGGGGAACCACCATGACCCGCAGGGCAATCTTCTGCAACTCTATACCATGTGTGACATATCATTGGAAAGCCCTTTAAAAATACTATTCATCAGTACTAAACAAAATTTTAATTAATCGATTATTTTGTAGAAAAAAGCAAGAAAAGTTTCAGTAACTTTGGTTATATGTTTTCGTATTTATCGCTATTAATATCAAATCAAATGATCGTAAAATATTACGATCGGTAAGTCAAACAACACAATGTATTGTTTATTTATCAGAGGATTTCTTATTAAAGGAACTTTTAGATAACTTGTGTTTGGGCATTTGCTTGTAGAATTCTCAATAATAATTTGTTTTTGCAAATGCTTGATATCAAGTGGGCGTCTTTTAATTTTTCAAAGATGGTTTACACAACCGCTGAACGTGTTGAAATTAATTTTGTTTATGGTTCTAAAAACCGTCGTGCTTGACAACTGATACAGCATTTAATGCATTACATCTTGGAAAAAACGTAAGTCATCTGTATGTTTTAGACCTAGTTTTAAACTTTGAACAAACCGGATCGGTTATCAATAAAAACGAAATCAAGCTCGACTCCTACATTAAGCTGCTCAAATTGAAGTTCTTAGCCAAACTACAAGGGATCCCACTTCCCACTTCGTCGGATATCCAAATTAACGGTGTTTTGTTTTGAATCTGTTCGCAACGTATTGAAAATGCACTATAGTACTCAAAAGCTTGACGATCATGATCCAAATAGGCGAATTGAGTTTTGCGAAATTATGGCCAATAAGATTGTAGATGAGCCTGAATTAGTGATAAATATTTGTTTTAGTGACGTATATACCTTTTACCTTAACGGTCATGTCAACAAACAAAACTGTCGTTATTGGAGTTATGACAATCCTCATCTTATTTGGGGAAGACAATACACAGTATCCTAAAAAAGTTAATGCCTGGGCAGGTATTCTTGTACATTGTATTATGGCACAGTTATTTATTAATCAAAATTTGAACGACGAACTCCATTATCAAATGTTAGCTGAAACAATACAGCGCCTTATAATTAGCTAATAGGAAAATCAAAGAGATGAAGATCATGCACTAGTTTTGAATGGCAAATTGTTACATTTTCAACACGACGGAGCCCTTCCACGTTATACACTACATGTTAGAAGCTGGTTACAGCACAATAATGCAGATCAGTGAATTGATAGAAGAGGACCAGTGGAATGACTCCATTAGATTTCTTCTTACTTACAAATCTGTGGTCTATAAAACTCAGCCCCAGTCTATTGCTGATCTGCGGCAACGAATAATTGAAGTGCCGAGCTATTACGCGACAAACTTTTGAAAATGTACGACATGAATTTAAGAATATCCAATATGCGTCAGGTTCTTCACATAACGCAGCACTGTAAACGATCGTTATCCAAATAACAATTTTTATAATTAGGGCACGATTTGGAACACTTCAGTCACATTATAACTGTCACACATCTTTACTTTTCAAGCTTAAAATTTAAGAAGTAAATAACTGCTTTGGTTATTTTAATTTACATTAATTTGGAGCATAAACTATTTATTTAACTTTATTTAATAAATTTTTATACACAATTAAAACAGTACTTACCAGTTATGTCGGATCAATTGTGAAGTGTCAACATTTAAATAAATCTTTCAACTAGTCTCCAAATATTTCTGGTATTCCGTGTCAAGTTTATCGTACAACTTTTTAATTGTTCGCTCAGTTATGAAATAAATATAAAACACTACATTTATTAATTGTGTTATGACCAATAACCTCCAAAATACATTACAATGATAAATAGATTTTTGTAACGCATTCAAATGGCATTAGAACACCACATAGGCAAATATTCGCAAGGGCCAACTAGCTCGTCGTTAGTACCATAAGTTTTACTAATAATTTTAGTTACGTTAAACGGTCAGTCAAATCGGGTAATATTTTTGGACGCAACCCTGCCTTAAATCGAGTGAAAGTACGCGTACGCTAACAAAAGAAGATGCCCTAGTACAGAACGTGAACCTACCTTTTGTAGCCTTCTGCAGGTCATTGTTACACGTCCAAACCGCACTAGGCGTCGTGCAGGCTTACCGAGGTAAGCAGGTTGCCAAGCCAGCTACAGTGGAAATGGGCGGGGTTGAGATAAGAAGTAAAATGATTGAAAGGTAGTTTCAAACACCTTACACTTACTATAAATCGACAACTCAAAATGCTCAGTCCATGAAAAATTATCTCTAGGCGCCACACAGTCTTAAATTTTTCTAAAATAGATAGTTTTAGGCGGGATGTTAGGTTAATCCTATCTGACTGTGTCGTGAATTTATTGAACACGCTCTGTAGATATGAAAATTAATTCGCATACTTTCTAAGTAGCCCTCGTATACAAATTTCTAACTGTTATAAAAGTCTGAATTAAATAACATTCCCAATTCAGAATAAAAGTCCGTTTAATAATTTTTAAATCAACAAAACATTCGTTTGTAGCTGAAACATTTAAAATAGAACGATAAGTGCTTTCATCATAAATAATATCTGTATATTTTATTAATACTTTCTTTTTGAAATCGTATTATAAACATTCATCAATAGGTTTAAAATTTAATACTTCAAATCTGTAATTTATGCTTTATAAAAATACTTGTTGTCCGTGTTCTGTATTTTACAGACTGTCACATCTGGCTCATCAAGGAATTTCAGATCAATCATTAAACTCAAAAATACTCAAAGATTGATTTCAATTATCAATAGGTGTAACCTGTTAGTAAATTTATACAGATTAGTGCGAAAACTTTTACCTCAGCTGACACAAATAAACAACAAAAGTAAATTAAATATATATGTATGACCAATTTGCAATTATAAATATGTACAAACACTGTTTCGAAAAGAACCACAAAACCAACCCTTATATTTCCACAAATTCTTATATTCTAAACACATTAAAAAGATAAAGTTCGTTTATCCCTTTTACTTACAATGAAAATTATTAACTCAACAATCAAAGATGAACAAAAAGATAATCGTGCTTATATCTGCTAAACAAAACCTAAAACTAGTTCTTACAATTTATGTTAATTAATCCTTTATCCGTGGTGTCACTAGCGAAGTCCGAACTGCTTTCAGTAATCCTTTTAAATTTGCAAACACACTTGCACAAAACACCGAAAACGGCCGTTGGCAGAATAGAGCTGTACACTCGCGAGCGCAGTTGTTTGTCGTAACTCTACCAGACATTACGCTTGCACCATCATATGCTTGGGAAATGATGGGAATATCTTTTAATCCAACGTTTTGTAAATAATTTACTAAAATATTACATAAATTTGTAGCGTCTCGTTCCTGAGAGCAGTTCTTAAAACCCAAAAATCTCTCTTTAATTTCAAAGCCTTTAACATATCTCACATAAATAGAAAGTTGTGCCTTAAAACTACGTGCTTCATCTACTATTAATGTATACATGCAGCAATCTTTGATTTCGTCAACGATCATATTTAAAATCATATTTCCACTTATGTTTATTATTTCATTTTGTATGTCTGAACTTGTAAAGTTAAAATATTTTGCATGCTGTTCTTTAAATTGTGGGTTGTATCTACTTACAAGTTCTTTGAAAATGCCTTTACTCTTGGAGTCTTCTGATTCATCGTGGCTCTCTAAGAGCAACACCTTGGCGACACAGTGTGAGTAAAATATCTGCGATGATTTTAAAATACTCCCTGTTTTGAAAAATCTTTTCTTTATATGCTGAAGACATTTGCGAAAGTAGAGAGCCTGCTTTTAATGAGTCCATGTATTCGACATATTTTTGATTGTTTTTAATGTTCGTTTTACTTTCACAATGTTTTGACAATTTCTCTGCCATTTTCTTCGAATTTGTAAAACCCGTTTTGGTGAAAACTGACTCCGTTTTACCGTCCTTACCAAAAAGTCGACAACAGAAGCAAAATACCGCATCCATATGTAAGCTATATTCAACCCAGCTATACTGCTTAAAATATTTTGATGAAAAACTTTGGTTTTGTTCCAACTTTCGTTGATCGGTACTTTTCTCGAATCGGTTGGCTTGCTCCTGTTTGTAGAGTACCTAGGTTGTCCACAACTTGCAAATCATTTGACTGTACCAGCTCATCATCAGCAGTTTCTTTAGGGAAGGGTTCCGGTTCTATAAAAAAGAGAAACATCAGGTACAATTTTGTGTAGTATTATAACGCTTTTACTTTCGGTGGACGGTTCGTGGTTATCAGAACGGTTTAATAGTGGTGGAGGGGTAAATGGAGGTTGGACTATCACGGTAAAAATTGGGTTTCGGGCGCCAATCTAGGTAAACGGGGTAAAGGCCTAGATTCCTCTTCGCGAGGGGATTAAACAGTAAAACCGGTCCGAGTAGTGTGAGTGAAGACGTCGGTCTTCCAGTGTTTCCGAAGATTTACTGCGGTGTCGGTAATATAAATTAAAACAATGACTAATCGTTGTTGAGTCGTGAAATATTACGGTCCCTGTCGTACGAACAAAAAAAGTCAGTTGTAATGGCTGTCGGTTTGTGAACAGAATAGTACGCCAAGCGCCAAAAAAAAAAAACTCTTGGTCTCGGCAAACAGCAATTAATTTCGTTATCGCGGTTAAATGGGATTAACTAAATTAATATTTCTCCGAAAAAAAATAATACTCTAAAAAAATCGAGTGGTTACAGTGCGAGAAAACCTAAAATTTTCGTCAACAAGTTGATCAAGAAACCCAAAATTTATTCCAAACCAAAAATATTTGTTACAGTCGCAAAACAAAATCGTGTTCGCCTAAATAGGCTATACAAAAAAAATAGAGCAATTAACTCTTTTAATCCGTTCGAAACGGTATAATGGTATAGCTAAAATAAATGTTATAATTTAATATCTAAACAAATAAAGCGATCCATGTACGGGATCCAAAAAAATAAAAATTAAATATAATAGTAATTAACTTTCACAGCCAACAGTAAGCTAAACACAGTTAAAATTTGTATTAGTCAAAATAAAATTAATAATTCCAGTGATTAAAATCATGAAACGAAAATACTAAATACAAATGTGCAACAGCGGCAGAAACCTTAAATTAATAATTTATTATAAGTTTTGTTATAAGTTCAAAGGTAAATATGTAATTAAAAATTATTATTAATTTTATTAAATATATAAATAAAATCTTATCAGTAGATTTGACCACGACCTGTACTTTGCTAGAGTACCGCGCTATCGAGATTCAAGAGTCGATGCAAACTTTGTCTTATTATACGTAGAACTGATGTAAATTCTATATATATATATATATATATATATATATATATATATATATATATATATATATATATATATATATATATATATATATATATATATATAAATTTACATCATAAAACAAAGTTTGCATCCAAATTAATGAATTCGATAAATGTTAGCAAAGTACAGGTTAAATTATATAATTTATTATGTATTTAATAAAATTAATAATAATTTTTATTACTTAAATCAATAAATTAATATCTTATCTGTCTGAATGGACTGTAACACATTAATCAAAGCGACGCTGGAGAGGGACAAATACTTTTAAATCAAACAAAAGAAAACATCCTAATTATAAAATGCAGTCAAATAGTATGAACAAAAAATGTATTTCCGCAAATGTTCGTAATCCAATCCAACTTAAAATTAATTTGTAAGCGGTTAGCTTGTATAAAATTCTAATTATAACGTTATACTAAACAATTGACTGCGTTTCTATAAATACTTACAATTAAAATTTATACTAATTGATAATTTGAATATAATTTTTTAAAAGAATGGAAAAACGCGTTACCGTGGTAACTTAAAATCTAACGGATAAAAGAGATTGACAGGTGATTTATTTTAAATCGTTACAGTATATCCATGAGATAAATGACTCAAATAAAAATTGCCAACCAGATGTTGCTTCTTCGAAGGAAGCCGCCCTTCAAAAACAATTCTACCCGGCCCACCATAAGTAATATTTTTGGTCGTTTAGATGGCAATAAGCAGTTTTAGGTACAAAAGTGAGTGCCTAAATAAATAAGAAAAATGTAGAAAACGTAAAATTCGGGCTCTAGGTATGCGTCAATGTATCATGTATAAAAAAAACATTTATTATTAACAAATTATCAATTAATAAATAAGAAACCTTAAATTTATTTTCTTCATGTAAATATAATATATAAAATTCTCTTACCTTCTATATTCACACTTGTGAATGACGTGCCTAGAATATCAGCAACGCTGCTATTTGGTGAATTAGGCGACTCACTATCAGGTCGTCTTGGAAATTGTGGTTTACTAACACATTATTTCTTTTATTGGCTTATAAACTTTGTTGCTTATTGTCTGTTAGCGATATAAAATCACAATTCAGATTAAAATGAAACACCGGTAATTGTCGAATCACACAATCTGAGACAGTATCGACATTCAGCTGCACCGAAAGAATAATACCTTCTAGAGACCCGACAGACCGCCCCTTCTACTTTCTTTGAGTTTGCCGTTCGTTGCCAGTTTTTTTTCGTTTTCTGCCGAGCTGTGATTCCGATTCAGTTTTGAGTAAAGCAACAGACAGTTTAAAATGTGAAAGTTACCTCAAAAATTATACGTACATTATATTTTTACGTGAAAAATCCTGGAATATTTTTGGGGGGGCTAAATTGTGGTTTGGGAGGCTTAGCCCAAGCCCCCTTTAACTTCGCCCATTCTTATCGCCCAAAAAGTGTACACATGTGATTAATTAATTGACTCTAAATTAATTAAACTTGTGCTTATCTACCGAATATCTTAACAGTTCAACTTCGCAATTAATCTTTTATTTGTTGGGGTGTCAATTTGACAACTTGCGAGACCTCGTATCTTCGAAAATATAACAGATAAGTAAAATTTCTCGAAATCGTTTCTATAACATGGAGGGGGAACCACCATGACCCGCAGGGCAATCTTCTGCAACCCACCCCTTAGGTTCCAGCCATCTCATTTCTATTTTTGAAATTACTCTATACCATGTGTGACATATCATTGGAAAGCCCTTAAAATGCTATTCATCAGTACTAAACATAATTTTAATTAATCGATTATTTTGTAGAAAAAGCAAGAAACGTTTCAGTAACTTTGGTTATATGTTTTCGTATTCGTAAACAACACCATGTATTGTTTATTTATCAGAGGATTTCTTATTAAAGGAACTTTTAGATAACTTGTGTTTGGGCATTTGCTTGTAGAATTCTCAATAATAATTTGTTTTTGCAAATGCTTGATATCAAGTGGGCGTCTTTTAATTTTTCAAAGATGGTTTACACAACCGCTGAACGTGTTGAAATTAATTTTGTTTATGGTTCTAAAAACCGTCGTGCTTGACAACTGATACAGCATTTAATGCATTACATCTTGGAAAAAACGTAAGTCATCTGTATGTTTTAGACCTAGTTTTAAAATTTGAACAAACCGGATCGGTTATCAATAAAAAAAGAAATCAACCTCGACTCCTACATGAAGGTGCTCAAATTGAAGTTCTTGGCCAAACTACAATGGATCCCACTTCCCCACTTCGTCGGATATCTAAATTAACGGTGTTTTGTTTTGAATCTGTTCGCAACGTATTGAAAATGCACTATAGTACTCAAAAGCTTGACGATCATGATCCAAATAGGCGAATTGAGTTTTGCGAAATTATGGCCAATAAGATTGTAGATGAGCCTGAATTAGTGATAAATATTTGTTTTAGTGACGTATATACCTTTTACCTTAACGGTCATGTCAACAAACAAAACTGTCGTTATTGGAGTTATGACAATCCTCATCTTATTTGGGGAAGACAATACACAGTATCCTAAAAAAGTTAATGCCTGGGCAGGTATTCTTGTACATTGTATTATGGCACAGTTATTTATTAATCAAAATTTGAACGACGAACTCCATTATCAAATGTTAGCTGAAACAATACAGCGCCTTATAATTAGCTAATAGGAAAATCAAAGAGATGAAGATCATGCACTAGTTTTGAATGGCAAATTGTTACATTTTCAACACGACGGAGCCCTTCCACGTTATACACTACATGTTAGAAGCTGGTTACAGCACAATAATGCAGATCAGTGAATTGATAGAAGAGGACCAGTGGAATGACCCCGTTCTCCAGATTTGACTCCATTAGATTTCTTCTTACTTACAAATCTGTGGTCTATAAAACTCAGCCCCAGTCTATTGCTGATCTGCGGCAACGAATAATTGAAGTGCCGAGCTATTACGCGACAAACTTTTGAAAATGTACGACATGAATTTAAGAATAGACATTATTATTACCTTGCGAATAATGGAAGTCATTTTGAGCATCTAATCTAGATTAGATTCTGTGATTTTTAACATGAGCGTCTATGGGTTATTGTTGAGTTTTGTTGTTAGTTTTTACCACGTATTTGTATAAGTTGTTTTTGGAAAATAGTATCTAATTTGACCTTTAGAACAATAAATTTGAATAAATTGATTTAAATACTACTTTTCATATTTAAAAAATAATCGATTAGTTAACATCTTGTTTCTTACTGATGAAGAGCATTTTTAAAGAGCCTTCCAACGATGTATTTACACATGGGTAGTGCAATAAAAAAAAAAGTGGGGTGACTGTAGCCTAAGGGGTGAGCTGCAGAAGATTTCTATATCAGTCACATTGGTTTCCTCTAAATGTTATAGAAAAGTTTTCGAGAAATTTTACTTACCTGTTACAGCTTTGAAGATATGAGGTCTGCCAAGTATTCAAATTGACACCCTGTATATAATGAATACGAGGAATTGAATTTTATATCAGCACGTCATTCCAAAATTATAAAAGAATATCTTATTTATATTGTTAGTTATCCAATATGCGTCAGGTTCTTCACATAACGCAGCACTGTAAACGATCGTTATCCAAATAACAATTTTTATAATTAGGGCACGATTTGGAACACTTCAGTCACATTATAACTGTCACACATCTTTACTTTTCAAGCTTAAAATTTAAGAAGTAAATAACTGCTTTGGTTATTTTAATTTACATTAATTTGGAGCATAAACTATTTATTTAACTTTATTTAATAAATTTTTATACACAATTAAAACAGTACTTACCAGTTATGTCGGATCAATTGTGAAGTGTCAACATTTAAATAAATCTTTAACTAGTCTCCAAATATTTCTGGTATTCCGTGTTAAGTTTAGCGTCCAGCTTTTTAATTGTTCGCTCAGTTATGAAATAAATATAAAACACTGCATTTATTAATATTTATTTATTAATAATAATAACCTCAAAATACATTCACAATAACAAATAGATTTTGTAACGCATTCAAATGGCATTAGAACACACATAGGCAAATATTCGCAAGGCCAAATAGCTCGTCGTTAGTACCGTAAGTTTTACTAATAATTTTAGTTAGATATGAAAATTAATTCGCATACTTTCTAAGTAGCCCTCGTATACAAATAAATTTATAACTGTTATAAAAGTCTGAATTAAATAATATTCCCAATTCAAAATAAAAGTCTGTTTAATAATTTTGAATCAACAGAACATTCGTTTGTAGCTGAAACATTTAAAATAGAACGATGTGCTTTCATCATAAATAATATCTGTATATTTTATTAATACTTTCTCTTTTTGAAATCAATATGTTTAAATTTTAATACTTCAAATCTGTAATTTATACTTCATAAAAAATGCTTGCCAGTGTTCTGTATTTTACAGACTGTCAAACAATACAAAATAGTTAAAATAAAATTTTGTAATCGATCTGGCTCATCAAGGAATTTCCGATCAATCATTAAACTCAAAGATTGATTTCAATTATCAATAGGTGTAACCCGTTAGGTAAATTTATACAGATTAGTTGCGAAAAATTTTTACCTCAGCTGACACAAATAAACAACAAAAGTAAATTAAACAATGGATGTATATATATATATATATATATATATATATATATATATATATATATATATATATATATATATATATATATATATATGCATAGACCAATTTGTAATTGTAAATATGTACAAACACTGTTTCGAAAAGCACCACAAAACCAACCCTTATATTTCCACAAATTCTTATATACTAAACACATTAAAAAAGATAAAGTTCGATTATCCCTTTTACTTACAATGAAAAATTATTAACTTAACAAGCAAAAATGAACCAAAAACTAGTTCTTACAATTTATGTTAATTAATCCTATATCCGTGGTATCACAAATGAAGTCCGTATGATATGCTTTCAATAATCCTTTTTAAATTTGCAAACACACTTGCACAAAACACCGAAAACAGCCGTATTGGCAGAATAGACCGGCCGTACACTCGCGAGCGCAGTTGTCTGTCGTTCACTCGCGTATTTCACTTGGGCTCTGATTTAATTTAAAAGGTTTGCCCTTCAACGTAACCGTTTAACACAATAACTGTTTCCACATAAATAATAAAATTATTAGTTGCCTTTATACAATCGACTTTATTTTACTTACGATTGTACACATGTGCTTCATTCAATACCAATAATGATCAACAACGTCTTAAATAATTTACAAACATTTAATTCAGTTACTTAAAGGGTTATTTCGGGCTTTCTTTTTATTATTAGATCACGCGCTTACTGAACACTTATATTATACCGGAGCATGTCGACGAGAAGGAATCACTAATATATTATTTGACGACATAGAAGACAAAAAAATATGATTTTGATTAAAATTCGATCACCAAAATAAACAATTGAAGATCATTCATTATTAATGGGGAGAAAGAGCTTAATTTGTATAAGAAGAATATAGCGCTACGCCCGACCAACATTCCTCATCGACGACTCTTTGTTACAGGCTAAATAGTCGCTAGAGCATCCAGCCCGTAAAGGCAATTTGTGCCACGGTATAGCTCAGTGGTGTGGGCGGGGTTCTTACTTATTGTTGTAAAAGGGAACTCGTCACAACGCCAAAATGGTCACAATCGGGTAAAAACTATCAAAAAGGCACCACCTGTTAAATACATTTATAACGGGAAAACGTCATGAACAGATCTTAGATCGGCCTAACAGGAAACCAAAAAGTTCACTCAACACTAAACTGCTCTACTACTACGTTATTTCCCTTAATAAATCTGCACTTCAATATAGTTTTTTAAAAAAAAATCCCTTTAGTTCATTTACAACCAGTCGTAATTAAATGAATTATGCTCAAACTAAAAAAAATATTACCTTAAACCTTTAATAGTTCAATAAACACTGTAAACTTTTGGACGGAATTACTTTACTTCAAATAAACATAAAAAATATTGAGGATATTTTATGATCTAATTCTCATAAAAACAAACACAAATGTACGTAGTATGATACTGTACAACATTGGGTTTACACTTTAAAAAACACACACACTTGCAACATAAATCAAAACATTCATTTCAAATTTGATTACCTAAATTACCTTAAAAGGCTGTGAGACTAGCTGGTGCCAATATTAGCCTTACTAAAATTATTGTAACTCAAATACCAAAATAACAACAGATTATGACAAAAATATTGCGTCCTCTCTGTAACGCATGGCCATATATAATTTCTATACAAATTCGTCAGTATAATAAAAATAAAAAACACCCAGATAAATTTTGAACCTGCGAATGAAATACGCATGCACTAAAAGTTAATCGATTCAAAAATCAAACGTGAATATCAAAAGTCAGCGTATTCAAACGTCGGCATATACAACATACAAAATTTAATGCACAAAAAGTTTACCTTGTATTCGGAACAGACCCATTGTTATACAGACACCTAAAATATCTAAAAGGTAGCCTGGACGGCGGCGACAATATACTCAATGTACAAAACTCGAAGTCCAAATATGACTTAGCTCCTGAATACTTCTCTTTTCAATACGTTTTGATTAATCTTATATTTAGTTGTACGTTACGCTATTATTTAAACTTCCATAAAGCTTTGATTACTTTACTATGTACACATCATATTTAGACGAAACTTCTTAAGCGTTATATTTACAGCAGTTTGTATTATTTGTACGAAGTTGGCAATATACAAAAAACTATCATTTAATTCAGGAACTTGTTACTTTAATCCGCAAGGAAAACAAATTGCGAAATAGCATATCCATAGAACATGGCTAAGGACTTCAAAATAAAAACACGAAAGTCCCGTATTTCTATGTCCAAATATGTCACTATGATAAAACAAAACGATAGTTCGATACACCCATGGTAAGTATAACTATTCCATCCACCCCTTATGCGTGTATTGCGTTGACCGCAAACAAACAAACGTGAATCTATCCCAGCATCGTGGTCTAGACTAATTACTACCTTATTCAGAATTGGCCATATTTCTTAATATCCCTCTCCAAATTACATCAAACTAAATTAGCCTATCATAGAAAAGAATCGCTTGAATTTTAAGCACCGTAAGAACGATACTCAAAACGAAAATAATCTCAAGAGAAATTACATCACGCTGCAAACTGCATGCTTAAAAGGTACTTCAAGTAACACGATATGCCCGAGATAACCAACCTCAACTATAATGATCCTTAACTCTTTGTTTAAAACCAAGAATTCCTATCAATAGGAAGACGACAGTCTTATGACTTACAATTTAAACTCACAAAAGATGTACTATGTAACGTAATAATTGTATACTAAATATAATTTTATAAAACGTAATTCACATGGTACAATTTCAAATCCATCCAACAAAATTCACAAAATTTAAAATGACAAGGACCTTTATTTTTACTAAAACTAATCTAACAATACTCTAATTGCAACGCAAGTATCACCTATGCGAAATAGAACGTAATTAAATCTGGCATAATATTAATATTAACACAGACAAAAAAAATCCTATACGTCTTTACAGAATTGAACTTCCAAATTTTAACTGGAATAAAAACTCTTAACATCTTCAAATAGCAACCACAAAAACAATTTTATATCCCTATCTTACGTTTTCCCCAACTTAGGTTTAATTTAACCGACATGAAATTTATTCTTTGAATTTTAAGTAACCTATTCTAAATATCTTAACAAAAAAAAAAAAAAATTATAACCAATTTCAATCCTCAACACGAAACAAAATATTTTAAATTGTTAATTGCGAAATTCAACAAAAATGAAAAATAAACAAACTAGCTACCGTATGATCCTTAAAATTGATGCACTGGGTGACATCTTTATTAATTACAATAAAGGAAAATGTAATAATAAACAATGCTCCTTCCAAAATAGCTACATTTTTGATATTGCCAAACCCAAAGGAATACATAAGGCATTGTTTAAGGCGTAGTTCGGCGACTTTGCTAGCTAATGAAGGTTCTGACATAAACTTAAAACGACATGGTGGTTGGGGTACATCTCAAGTTGCTGAAGACTACATTGATGATTCAGTTCAGAATAAGGTTGATGTAGCTAACAGAATTCAAAAAGCAGGTAGCTCAAAAAACGAAATTATCTCAGAAACTCATTATAATGTAAGCAGTTCGAAAAATCTCACGTCAACGAATAATTTTGATATACCGTGCTTACAGATAAATAATTCTAACAATTGTACGTTTAATATAACTATTCAAAAATAATGTTTATATTTGTAAATCAAAAATTTACCATTGCTACAAAAATTGTTAAAATTAGTTATGTGACCACGAAAATTTTATTGTAATAAACGTTTGTCAAATCGCCATTGTTACCACGATAGAAAAGATAATTAGTGGATTTTTAATATTTTTTAATGTTTTCAAAATATTTTATTTATATATTTTTATGTAAGAAATGTGAGATTGTTTGTAACTGATATTTGGCTTGAAAACACATGTTTTAGTAAGGTACGCTTAAAACTGTCACTAGTTTAATGAGGAATTGTGGTACAGACCGCGATCAAAGATGTCTTTGTTTGTGTTGAAACCTGAGATTTAAATGTAGGTTTGTTACGAACGAATGCATATTTTAAAATTAAGAATAATTAATATGAAACTGTTCCAACGTAAATTAATTTTCTTTTTTTTATTACTTTTGAAATGGGGTTGATTGCGTAAGTTAGTTAGGTTTGAAATCAGAAAGGTAGTTACAGTTAGAGTGTCAATCGAGCCAGATAAATTTCATTGTAGACCGCTTGTCTTTAAAGTATATCGGGCGTGTACATTTTCTTCTGAATTAGCCAACACTAATTTGTCTTTGCTTTCGTGTGTTAGTTTTAATGTATTTTTCAAATATTAATCTATAAATAACAGTCACTATTTTTGAAATTAAACCCGCGTATGTTAACAATTCGTGTCTGTGATCAATTCAAGTGTAAGTAGATATTTTATATATATAAAGACAGGCAGCAAATGATTCTACAAGCATATATAACTTATAAAAAAATCGAACATTGCCTTGCAAAGGTATCTTATTCGCACGGGGACACCTTAAGCTGAAAGTTGTTAAAATGAAAGACAGTACAGGGCTCCCACGCTCTGGTATTGATGTGAATTAGCATTGTTGGTTGTTGTTTATATTTACATTTGTGTAGAGGTGGGCTGATGATACCGCTTTGGTTATTAATTGTAAAATGCAAGTGGGTACACACTCCCGAGATCAGATAACCATTAAACACCTCGAATTTTATTTTTATTGTAGTTATTTTTGTATAGATAGATAGATTTCTAACGCCTTCAAATTTATATATCGGTCACGATGTGGTGATCTACTTATGACTTACCCTTGTAAGCCTTTGTTTTAATGAGTTTTTTTGTATCTTTAAGTTTTGTAAGTATTGAATTATTTGCACCATGGACTAATTTCTCTTTTTATTCTGTAATTTCTTGTTACTGGACTTTAGTGGTCACTAAACAATTGTGTACGTGTAAATTCCTTGTCTATTTTCTTTTGCCCTTGCCTTTACCTTATTATCACCTGCCCAATTTTACCGTTGTCGTAGTTGGTATATACCGTAATTTACTTTATTGTTTTATGTGCTTATTTACTTAAAGACCGGCATGATTGGTTTAAAGAGCCACATGTTTGTTATTATGATTTTTATTTTTATTATTTATGACATAACGCAATTGTGGGTGTGACTACATGGGGTTTCTTTTTTTATTATTGTATTTCTGTGTAACTAAACTGCTTTCTATTCATTTTCTCTTAACGTTATAATTTTGTACGCACTTTAACCTGATTTAATAGTGTTTTGTTATATATTTAACCCTTTCTTTGTTTTTTGTGTTATTTGATTTATTAATGTACTTGTGCAATTAATTATTTATGAATAAAGTGCGTTTTATTGGTGGTTCTTTTCCATAATAGTATATTAACGGGCTGAACCACCGCTGCGCAAAGCTCGTTGATTTTAATTTGAGTAATTTCATGTTTTTACCTGCCCCTCATGATGCAACACGTACCTCATCCAGCCTATCTAATTCAGATAGCACAACGTCCCTACCACTAGACGGCCACTTCGTTTGATCAGATTTGAGGTTTGCGAGTAATTAAATATCAGACTTGTAAATAAAATCTAATGTTTTAATTATTGCCAGAAAAGTCAAAGTAAGGCAGGCAATTAATTTAAGTAATAGTAACATTATTGTCAGTCAAGTCAAGATAAATAACTTAGCGATTGTTTTGTTATTGAATTTTTCAAGATAGGGTAACTGGGGGACGCTCCAGTTAATAAAGAGTTGTTATAAATATGTAAACTGAATAATATGATGTTGAGGGTGCAACACTGTGCCTGTTTAAAAAAAAATATATTGTACTCGCAGGCTTCCAGGGCTCGTCCTGAAATTTTCCTACTCGTCCAGTAAAAACCACTTTCGGGACTTGTTACGTAAACTACTATTCTTGCAAGAATGTAATATTTAGGTTTCTTGTGTCACCGACGGTAAGTTACCATTTCCGTGTTACATTGTAGCACTGTTTTTAATCGGAACAGTTCATTTCGACGCGGCCACTTCGACGCTTCCACCTCGACACCGCTGCTTCGACAAGAGATCATCTCGACGCGAGATTATCTCAACGCGAGATCATCTCGACGCGAGATATTCGACGCGAGTATCTCGACGCGAGATTATCTCAACGCGAGATCATCTCGACGCGAGCTTAATACCGCCTTTACAATACGTTCAAACCAAAAATAACGTATGAAAATTATTACACATCATAAAAATACTTTTAGGTTTAAATCGTGTATTTTTAATTTATATTTTATGTAAATTTAAACGTTTCTATAACAATTTCAAACTTATCTTTCTCAGTAAATGTTAAAATCTTAGACAAGGAACTTTCCTTGCCTAAGGTTAAAATCTTTAAAAATTACTTGGGATGTTAGAACAAATTTATGAAATATAAAAAATATAAAAACCCAACCATAATCCTGGTATCAATATAACAGTTCGATAAATGTACAATGTGTTACATCTGTAGTAAGTTCTTATACCTCTTACACTCGTAATCCTCATTTACAGTATCTGTCAATCAACGGGTCAATAAACAAAGAAAAAATTTTTTAATGATACTGAAGTCTCATTAAACAAACATTAGCAAAGGTGTTTCCATTAAATCTGCGTTTAATGAAAAATGTAAATTAAGGGATTAAATACAATTGAAAATAATCTTTGAGAAGGATCAGATTTCCGTACTATTAAACACAGATAAAGCAAACGACGCTTTTGCTAAATAATAATATAATGAGACTTAAGAAACAATTACTTACAAATGCATTAAAATTCTTTGGTGTTTCTATAACACACAATTCAAATATATGAACGGGGGATGATAATTTTGCAGTAATATACAGGTTTCGATTTTGCATTAGTAGTTCTTCGCGTGCCTTACGATTAATTAAATTGCGTTCACAATGATACGTTCAATTCGAACAGGGAAAATATGAACTCAATGGATACCTGTATTGTTTCGATAATGGTACGAAAAATCATGGCGGTGTGATGTTGAACTAAATAAAAATATTCGATGTAAAGGTCGTATTTACACAGACGCTTTAAGTGACGAGTTTGTTAGGATTGTCAGTGCGCATTGTCATGGTGGTGATGCTGCGCGGGTCGAAGTGGTTGCGTACAATTAACGCAATTAAACGGAGAGCTATCGAAACTCGATAAATCCCAAATCAAATCCATACCAATATCTGGATTTGGTGACGACATGAGAATTATCATTTTTGGTAAAGACAGATCTTTGTGATAATGGCAGTACGTGGTGGTTTCGTTTTACCCATTTTATATGCACTGTTGCCAAATAAAACAGAAGAGACGTACACGCGCATGATACATTTAATTTGTAATACTTGGCCAAATTTCCAACTGTCTCAGAAATCTTTGGATTTTGAACTGGCTGTAATTAATGTTCTCAACTCCTCATGCGGAGTTGAATGGGTGTTTATTCCACTTAGTGAAGAATTTAAAGAGAAAATTGATACAAGAACGCCTCATAAGTCGGTACAATGATAATTCAGATTTTTCACTTCATGCCCGCATGATTGCTGCTCTTGCGTTTGTCCCAATTAATGACCTGGAAAACGGATTGCAAGCGTTAAATAATTCATTGCCGAATGAATTGGAACCAATTTTGGACTATTTTGAGGACACGTATATTGGTAGAATGCAGCGTAACAATCGCCGACGTCGACCTCTATTTGATTCTAGAATTTGGTCCTGTTATACGAGAACCTTAAATAATGAATCACGCACAAATAATTATGCTGAAGCGGCACATAGATGCTTGCAATCTAAATTTGGTGTAGATCATCCAACCTTATGTAAATTTATTGATGGGATTCGCGGTGTTCAGAAATCTATTGACTAAGTTTATGAGCGCTTTGTTCGCGGTGATGATGCATCAAGAAAACGTAGGTATGCGCTGGTAGATCGACGTATTTTGGCATTAGCTCAAGACTACGAAAATCGTGAAATCGCAGAATACCTAAGAGGAATAGCACACAATTTTCTTATGGATTAAGGTTTTTTATACTTTTTTTTACTTTTAAGTCATTTTGTAAACAGGAAAATAATGCAAATAATTCCTCAACTGTTGGCATTTATGATTAAATTGATATAAGACAAGAGTTTTTGTTTAATTTTAATTACGACTTGTCGTAACCCATACGTACCCTATCATGAAACGTGTAATTTGAACTTGTTCGCATTAATGCAAATTCAAGAGACAAAACAATAGCTAAAGGATGCATCTTAATTTGACTGATAAGATGCTATTATTAATTGCTTAAATTGATGTCACTGAGAATAATGCTACTCCGGCTAATGTTAGGCTTACTCCAATTAATAGCTTAAATCTCCCTTACTGGCCGTGATTAAATAATCAGAGTTGATTTACAAATCTGATCTAGAACTCGCAAAATTCTAACCTTATTAAACAAAGAGTGATCGTCTAGGGGGCAAATAACCTACGTTGTATAATGTGCATGAGATAGGGTCGGATAAGGTTAATTTGTTGCATAAGGTGGCAAGGTAATTAAATAAAACAAAACTACAATTGAGATGAACGAGTTGCGCTACCTGGTGATTCGCTCGTCATCCTATTTACATAGGGAGAAAAAGAACCACCAAGAAAACAGATAACACAAGTAAATCGCAATCAAAGGATTAAATAGGTGTCAACACTACTCTATCGGTATTAAAGGCGTACAAAATCTATAACATTGCCTAAAACGAAGTTTAGTCACAAATAAACATAAAATCAGGTCTACAAATGGTATTCAAATTAAAGCAAAATAAACAGGTAATAAATAACAAACAGGGGATCCCTTTTGGAACCAATTCCTGTCTGCTTTTAGGTAAATAATTACATATAAAGCATTATACATGGTGTGGGACAACCGGACATAAACAGAACACAAAAAAACAAAGGACATCATTAAATCAAGTTAAAAGGGCGTACCTTACAAAATTTAAATATCACCAAAATAAAATGCAAAGCAATTTCAATAACTACACATAAATGCAATAAACATAAACAGTGTGATCGTATCCACAATAAGATCGTCAATCAATCACAAAAAAAGGAAGAGGTTATCCGACCATGTAGCTCTTTTGTTTAACCAATCATGGCGGTTTTAACACCCAAATACATTAAGCACTCTAGTAATACATATTACAAATTCAACCTACATGAAAAAATAACAACAGAAAATTAAACAGGTTACAGATTATTTAAATAGATAAATTAAAGGGCAAGTACGTTACACATACAAATTTGTGGATACGAGCACAACAAATGATACACATGGACAGTAACAATAAATGATATAATTGCGTACACAGAAAAACCATTCGTGGCCAAACACATTAAATACGCAGTTGAGGCAAAGTATAACATCTGAAACAAAGCCCTGCAAAACATCGATTCACCTACATGATTAGTAGGTATTATTACAAATGCAAGATAATAAAACGGGCGATCCCTTCTCTCAATTTTTCTTAGGCATAAAACAAAACACAAAAATATAGACATATAGGCATATAATGGTAACAAGAGAGACGTTTGGATAGATATATAGATAACTAGATCATTAGGATCAGCTTTCTGATTTTATACCTATGATCGTTTGTGTTTTTATCACTATAAATACAGGTTAGAATTATCAATACACAAGATAGAACACATAAAAAAAAAGAGAGAGAGCTTCTCTGTGCCTGCATAATTTCAATGAAGACAACAGCTTTGCAAGTCAGTGTTTCAGTTTGGTTTTAACAATTTAAATGAGTAGGTAGAATGACCTTTTCTGTGTAATTTCACAAACCGTAAAATCTTTTCTTTTACTTACATTATCAATGTACGTTATCCTTTTAAGCTTTCACCAGCACAAATGTTTAAATACTCGGATTTATCGATTAACACAAAAAAAGAAAAGAAGATCTAATTAAATAAACACAAAATCGATCTCAAATCTTAATAACGCACGCTTTCAAAATTCAAATGCAACTCCCCTATTCTAAGCACAACAATCGTTTTTATTCCTTCCTCACCCACTATTTTCCATATCAAATAACAAAAGCAATAAAACTATTTCGTGTGAACGCTTTTGCCTTTAATTATGAAAAGAAACATTATTTCTAATTAACATGTGCAATCAACCGTAGAAATCCTGTATTTAAAATATCACATTTCAACCCATGAACAACTTATTCTTTGACCGCGGTGTAATTTTTTGTATAATACTGACATTTTTATTTTCAAAACGCATTTATAACCATCTTTAGCAATTTGTCTTGCCCTTTCGATAAATGCAGTTTAGCCTGCACCTGCAACTTCAGAACATCTGGTTGTGGGCCACTCTCAGTTAAAATCCTACACAAATGTGTCTTACAAAAAAAAAGAAATACAAATCATTCTCAAATAACAATTATTATATAATAACTTTTAGTAATTATCTTTTGTTATCGCGACAACAATTTTAATCGGAATATTTTCAATGTAATCATCAAATTTTCGTAGTGTGCTGCCTACAGACTTATTTACAAAAATGTGAAATGGCATAGACCAGACGGTATGTTTTAAAATGCCCATGTTTGGATGTTTTCCATATCGATTTTTTTTGCTTTAATGGCTCCAAAATGGTACTGGTAATAATAATTTCACTATGCGCGGGTCCAAAAACATGTGCTCATTTTTTTATTAATCAAAATGTTAAAAAAACGTAAAAAATTTCACAGAAAAGTTGCAAAGAAAAAAAAGTTTCGTAATTAAATTTTACACAAGAAGCAGCTAATTTAAAATCGAAGAATACATTCTTCGTATTGCAAAAATAGCAAAAAACAATGAAAAAACGTATCTTTCAATTTTTTTTTTCGCGCACTCATATAACAGGTATGATAATTCACCACACCAAATTTCATTAAAATCGGTCTGATAGTTTTTAAACAATAATTTGGCAATCTATATTTTGAAAAAAACAGCCTAAACTAAGACCTCTAGATACTTGAAAATTTATTGACATAATACAGAGCACTCAAACTCTCAAATGTCTTTTGAAAAATTGAAATCCATTAATTAGGAGAACCGTGGCAATTTTTTAAACATTTGTGTAAATTTTGGGTTTATAAACAATTAGAATAACTTTGCGAAATATAAATTTTTGTAATATTTAAATTTATATTGAAAGTATTCAGAAACACGCTTCTTAAAGTATAAAAATAAAAAAATATTAAAAATATAATTCATATGAAAAAAAAATTTAAGTAAAATGATTACATTTTCTATGGTATTATCATAAAACATACAATGCTTAAAAAATAAATAAAATAAAAAATATCCTTAATTTGTATTTATTTTTATATGTTATATAACATTAAACACTGATATTTAAGCCTATTTTACTAATTTTTTTTAATTTTTCAATTGTGGAACTTTTAAACAAATAATTCCGAATACTTTCAATATAAGTTTAAATATAAAAAAAATTTATATTTCGCAAAGTTATTCTAATTGTTTATAAACCCAAAATTTACACAAATGTTTAAAAATTGCCACGGTTCTCCTAATTAATGGATTTCAATTTTCAAAAGACATTTGAGAGTTTGAGTGTTCTTTATATATCATTAAATTTTCAAGTATTTTTAAAGAATTGTAATTTTTTTTCCAAAATATAGATTGCAAAATTATTGTTCAAAGACTATCAGACTGATAAAATTTGATGTGGTGATGTACCATACCAAAAAGTTTTTTTGCCAAGTATGAATTATATAAGTATTCGAAAAGAAATTTCAAAAATAATGGCCTAAGATTTCAAGTTTAAGGGATAATTATCAGCTTCTAGCTTCATTTAGCGGCTTTTAATAAATAGAATTGTTTTGATTTTTAGAAAAAAAAATGGACTCTTTTGCTAAAACAAGAGCACTGGCAAATTGCAATAAAATTTAAACATTCAATTGTGCTGTTATGCATTTAACAAACGGAATAGAGGCAAATTAGAAAAATCCTAATTGTATTCAAATAAGCATTGCCCTTTATTAAATTCAATCATATTATGATTTTGTTAGTTCCATTCTTTAAATACCAAATTCTTGACTTGTAAATTTATGTTAACTCTAACAAATAGATTTTAAAGATTTTAATAAATGATACACTTGAAAAAGGTCACATTTTTTTAATAGGTATGTTACATTGAAAATTCTTCCTTATTGCGAAAAATGTCAACTTTCTTAACGTTATACTAAACGTTACACATACCAATGCGTTCGTTTTCTATGCGTGCACCAAAATTCCAAATAATTTGCATTGAATAATGTCCCGGTTTACTATTAGACATTCCTTTCTTTAAATGTAGCTTAAGTGTTAGTAATATTCGTATGCATGTAAACATAAAATGAAACATAACTTACTCTTATGAGAAATGTATATGTATATAATTAAAAATAATCATTCAGAGTAATGAAATAAATATACAGGGTGGGGCATCACATTCGCGTGGGTTGATTATAGGAAAACGCAAGGAGTTAAAAAGAGTTTTTTTTGCTTACTATATGTAAGGTATCAATGTGCATAATGTAAAATTATTTTGAAATATACAAGGAGTTTCAGAAGTAAAAACCATACCAAAGTTTGCTTTTTTCTTATGGAACCTCCTGTATATTTTATCACTGTTGGATTCGAGGGCATTTATTATAAGAATGTAATAAATGCTTTAGTTTGGAGATCTTTTAGAGATAATGAATATGCAGGGTATAATAGAAAAATTGTAAACATCCTGTATTACTTTATTATAAGTGTTTGTTATGAACGGTACTCTAGCAAGGTATAGGTCGTAGGTTCAAATCCTACTCGAGGTAAACTTTTTATTTATGTATTTAATAAAATTAATTATAATTTTTAATCCTATATTACTGTTTGAAATTAAATCTTGGTGCTGGGTTTTAAGCCAAAAGAACAAAAGTTGTGTCAACAATTACTGCTGTATTTTTAAGGTTTATTTTTAAGAAAAACTTCGTTATTTTAAATGAAATGCCCTGTATTTTTTAAACTAAATCGACGCAGATTTAGATATTCCTTCAAACTGTATTACGGTTTTCTATACCTATTTGGAAGTAAGCACAGCTGTCAATGAGTCTTCATTTTCCACTTTAACTCGAATAAATAGACCATAAAGGTATCAATGGCTCATCAGAGAATGGCAAATCTTGTATATTTAGCTTTTGAGAGTAAACAAACAAATGCCATAAACTTTGATTTAATGTATAAATTTAAAAATTTGAAGTTTCCTGTTTTTTCTATCATCAAGTTTTGTAGCGTCCCCCAGATACCCTATCTTGAAAAGTGTAATTTGAACTTATTTGCAAGAATGCAAATTCAAGAACAAAACAATCGCTTAATGATTTGTCATGACTTTGCTGACAATAATGTTACTATTACTCAAATCAATTGCTTGCCTTACATGGACTTTCCTCACAATAATTAAAAGATTAGAATTTATTTACAAGTCTGATATTTAATTACTCGCAAACCTCAAATCTGATCAAACGAAGTGGCCGTCTAGTGGTAGGTACGTTGTGCTATCTGAATTAGATACGCTGGATGAGGTAAATGTTGCATCATGAGGGGCAGGTAAACAATAAAACTACTCAAATTAAAATTTAACGAGCTTTGCCCAATGGTGGTTCAGCTCGTTAATATACTATTTTAGGAAAGAACCACCAATAAAACCCACTTTATTCATAAATAAGTAATTGCACAAGTACATTAATAAATCAAATAACCACAGAAAGGGTTAAATCAAAACATCGTTAAGTCAGGTTAAAGTGCGTACAAAATTATAACATTAAGAGAAAATGAATAAAAACAGTTTAGTTACACATAAACACATCAAAAAAAAAACTCCTTGTAGTCACACCCACAATTGGGCCATAAATAATCAAAATAAAAATCATAATACCAAACATGTAGCCCTTTAAAACCAATCATGCCGGTCTTTAAGTAGATAAGCACAAATGCATAAGTCAAATTACATATAAAGAGAAATTAGTTCGAAGACAAATAATTCTACTTAACAAATTGACAAAAATCCTCATTAAAACAAAGCCTTTCAATGGTAAGTTATGAATAGATCAGAACATTGTGACCAGTATATACGATTGAGTGCATTAGAAAAATACAGCGCCTCTTTCTCAGGTTACACATTCATCTATACAACAATAAAAACAATAAAAATAAAATTGGTGTTTAATGGTTATCTGGATCCGGGAGTGCGTACCCACTTGGCAATTGCCTTTTACAATTAATAACCATAGCGGTATCACGTACCCGTTCGCCAGCCCACCTCTACACATATAAATATAAACAACAAACAACAATGCTAATTCATACAACTACAAGTGTGAGGGAGCCCTGTACTGTCTTTTATTTTAGCAGATTTCAGCTTAATAAGCCCTCGTGCGAATGAGATATGCTTGCAAGGCAATGCTCGATGTTTAATAATGGGGATTAACGTCCTTAAAACCGATATGACTCAAATTCAGGTATTGTAAGCTCTCAAGCTCATTACAAATTGTTGGTCAAAAATTGTTTACATATACGAGAAAGCATTCTCTATCTCCCTAACACAAATCAAGATAAAAAGTACAGGCATGCATATATATATATATATATATATATATATATATATATATATATATATATATATATATATATAACAGGCGGAACTAGCATTTATTTGTTCCATCAATTTGCAAATTATGACTCAATTCTGAAAAAAACAAAATTGTACGGATAAGTTATAAATTTGAATACATATAACAAAAATTTTAGGTATCCAAAACAGTTAACAACGTCACAGTTAACCTTGTGCAAATTACACTCTGCAGGACAAATTTACATGTTCGTTTAAATAACAAATAGCATGAATCGTAATGATATAAATCAGTGAGCAACTTTATAATGAAAATGGTTTCTGTGCAGCTGTGTTAAAATGGACGCAAATTTAGATGTGTATTTATGTTTCTCTTCACAATTGATTGAAATAATAGTAGGAATTTTACATCTCACAGGACTTGTGCTAAAGTTCAATTGAGGTACAAATTAAAAAAGTTAAATTAGGTTAATTCGGCAACGCCAAGAAATTTTTAGGAGTGTATACAATGCAGGAAAGGTTGGTAGAAGGTACGCTAGTAAGTGATGGAATGCTTTTATATTTTAGAGATTAGCTCGTTATTTAAAACCACTGTAGAAACAGATGTACGTACAGAGGTAGTACTAATAGAGTTCGAAAAATAATAAACGTTCTGACCTTTTTTCCGGTAAAGAGTGTTGCCAGTGTGGAGGCAGCAGTAAGGTTAGGATAGAAAATTAAGGTCTCGGTCTATTACCGAGCTAACTTGATGTCATTCGTTGGTTTATTTGTTTATGCTAAAGTCTCGTACTCAAAGGTCTCGGGTTAAAAGGGCATCGTGCTAAAAGAAAAGGTATGTAAATATTACACTAGGTGAGATTAACATCGTTTACCCCTAAGGTCTCGTGCGGGCACAATGAAGTGGTACTAATGCCTTCCGCTGGTAGATCGGAAGAATTCAATATTGGTTATTGGTGTCTGTCTTCGACCGCTAACAAAAGAAAACCAGGTATTACTAACAAGTAAGATGATTGAAGGATAGCTTACCCCACTTTTCCAACGGAAAATTATTTTTCATCCGCAAGTAATTGCGAGCAACAAAATTTTGTACAGAAACTGTTCAGGAAAGTCCAAAATGTGTTTTGTTGCCAAGCAACTCTTCTAATTACATCCGATTATATTCGATTTTAGCAATTTTAGAAGAGCTTAACAATTTTCTCGGCGTTGTCAAAATGGCATCGGCCGAAAAAAAAGACGTTAGCGCTTGTTAAAACCAGAAAAATGGTTAACATCGATACCTTTGTTACCTGTATTGATAATAAAATTGATTTATTGTATTTGAAATTGTTTTATCGTACTGCCCTCTACCAAGGGTTCCCTAAACTACTATAATAAATTGTTTCTGAAATAGTTACACCATTTGAGGATTCCGTCAGTCGATGATAGATGGCGTACCTAGATACTTTCGTACAAGTAAAAATAAAAATATGTTAACGAATTCTTACATTATGAGTTGTTTTTAATTGCAACGAAGTTTAGCACGTTACAAGTTTAGCCTTTTCTATTCCAACTTTGCACAAAGGCCTCCTGTAAAATTTTCTATTGGTTTCTATTTTGTACCGTCCGCGTCCATCCTAACCCCCCCCCCCCCTGTTCTTTTTATGTCGTTGACCCAGCGCATTTATGGTCTTCCACGATTTCGTTTCCCCTCCCAGGGCCTCCATTTATTTATTGTGTTGTTCCATCTATTATTATCTGTGTATCTTTCGTTGTGCCCTGTCCATTTCCATTTGAGGCGGGTCATTCTGTCTACGACGTCTGTGACCTTTGTGCTATTCCTTACGTGTTCATTGGTTCGTTGGTCTTTGAGGCTTATTCCGATCATTGCCCTTTCCATAGCTCTCTGGGTTTTGTTGTTCTTTGTAAAAGTCCATGTCTACACTCCGTACGTTAGTACAGGTAGAACGCATATAATTCTCATATACTGGGGAAACGTTTTATTCTTTAAAATATATCTCAATCTTCCAAATGCAGCCCAACCCATTCGCATTTTTCTACTCACTTCCTTTGTTTGATTTCTTTGGTCAGTGTTATTTCTTATACTAGGTATACATATTTATCGACCTTTTCTATTACTTCACCTCCCACCATTATGTTTCTTTCTTCTTCTTCTTGTATGTTTGTCATTATTTTTGTTTTGTTCTTGTTCATTTTTAGTCCTACGTCTAGTTGTTGCAACATTATTTGCAAATATTCATACTTATTGGCTATCAGCATTAGGTCGTCCGCGTATCTCAAGTTGTTCAGTAATTCTCCATTTATGTTCACTCCCTTCCCCGTCCAGTCCTGTTCCTTAAAGACATCTTCTAGAACTAAGGTAAATAATTTGGAGGATGTGATGTCCCCTTGTCTAACTCCTTTTTTTATTGGTATGGGATACGTTTCTTTGTGGAGCTGTATTGTTGCGGACATATTTTGATAAATATTATGTATCAGCTGATTATATCTATAGTTTATTCTGCATTTCTGCAATTCTCTTTCTGTAGCCCATGTTTCTACGTTGTCGAAAGCTTTCTCGTAGTCGACAAATGCTACGTATAGCGTCAGGTTATATTCTGTTGACAGTCGTTTTGTTATGATTCTAGGTAGTATTTTATATAACTGTGATAGTAATATGATGGGCCTATAGTTCTCCAGTTTCGTGTTCCCGCGTTGTTTTTTATTTTTTGAATTGTTTATGAGCTTTTTCCGTATTGTTGTTCTTCGTAGGCACTTCATATCTTTGTTTTCTTCAATTACCTTTTCAATCAGTTCTTCCTTCTTTCTTTTTATGTCATCTGTGGCCATTCTTCGAATTAGCCTACTTATTTCGTTGTATTCGACGATATTCATTTTCCCTGATTTCTTTTCTCCTTTGTATCGTCTTCTTTGAATTTTCGATGATCTTGCTTTCTTTGGGTTTTTGTTACATTGCTATGCTCATTGTAGCCTTTCTGAATGTGGTTGTCAGTATCGAATTTATTTCTTCTGTACTCTTCTCCTGCATGCTTGGGTGTTTTTGCAGTTTGTCCTTAATTTTATTTTGGGTATTCGGTGTTAAGGTGTCTTAGTTTTTCTTTGTCTATTATTTCTTTAGTTTTTGTAAATAAGGCCTCGCTTTCTATTTTTGAATCTATTTTTAAACGTGCCCTTACCATTCTGCGGTCACTTCCTGTTGTTATTTGGTTTATCATTGTAGCATCTTCTACTATATTCTTATTTGTGGAAAGTATATAGTCTGTTTGGTTTTTTGTTATTGTATCTGGGGATATCCACGTCCATCTTCTGTTCTTTTTTGTTAAAGTACGTATTCATAGCGTACATCTTTTCTGTCTCCAGGAATTCCATTAGTCTCTCTCCTCTTGGGTTCCGTTGTCTATATCCGTAGTTTCCCATTTTGTCTTCACTTGGTTCCCGTTTGACTCCTAGTTTGGCATTAAAATCCCCGATGATCATTATCGGATTTTCTTGCATTGCCTGTATCACTTCTTCATAGAAATGCTCTACCTCTATTTCTTCATGTGTTGAGGTTGGGGCCTGTATTATTTTTATATTGTATTTCTTATGCCCTTGTAGAGTTTCACTTTTTCTGTGAGTCTTTTTATGTATTGGGATCCTACTCCCCCTTGACTGTCGTCTTCTTCTCCTTTCCAGTATATTGTTTTTTGATTTTAGTTCTATACACGATTCTCCTTTCCTTCTGGTTTCTGCTAAACCGATTACGTCCCATTTCATATTCTTTGTCACTTCCTCCAGTTTTACTATTCCATCTTCTGTGCTCGTAGTTCTTATATTGTATGTGGCTATATTAAGTTTTGTTATGTTGGTCTTCTTCTTCCTCGTCTTCGCCTCTTACTTGTTATTTTTGTTTTTATTGTTATTTCCATAATTTGTGATCAATTTCTTACCTCCCCCAGAGCCTGTTGAAACAGGGTGGAATTCTAGGATGTGATCCCTACCCACCTGGGATTTCATTTCAGATATTGACCTTTCCACTATTTATAGGGATTTGGCAGTAAAACGTCACGCTTGCCAGACGTGTTGCGAATTGGTTTAGGATCGGGGAGGGATAATTATTACTTGGGTAAGGATTAGGGTTAGGGGGGGACATGGTTCCTCCTAGCTTTGGAGGTTGGGGAGCCATGAGCTCGTGTAGGCAAGGTTGCTAGTCCTTGAAGTAGGTCTATCTCTTAACGGGATCGCGAGAGAGTACCTACCCACTACCCAACGGCAGATAATTTGGCAGCGGTTTTTGATTATATTTCGAATTATGTAACAAACTATATGTACAAATACTGTAACGTTTCAATTTGAACATGAAAGAGGTATTTTGGGTCTAGAACATTTCACCAAATGTCCAAAACTCCTATTCTGTATTTTAAAGGTTAAACCGCGCACTACTTGGGACATTATTATGTTAATGACCAAAACGCTGAAACTATATCTCTAATACGCCGAATGTGACTATAATTGAATGTTAAATCATTAGGCCGCTTTAATGCAGGGCTAGATGCCGTCACCGATTTGAGTTTAACCGAGGTCGTAATTATAAATAAAGTTTAGTATCAATTCTTAAGATATTTTGGCAATACTCCCATCCGTTGCAACAGTGCACTATGATGACTACTTATTAAAAGGAATGTCTGCGAATATGTTAGGTAGTGGTTGAAAATATTTAACATTTGTAAGTTACTATAAAAAAACTGGGGACGACGTCTAGTCTGACATCAAGTATATCGATGTTTTATACCTGCAAAAAAAAATCGTGTCGGCACTCGGTGATTTGGTTATTCGGCCAATTGGTTACTTGGCGCTTTGGTCATTGTCAGCGTAATGGCTTAACATTGATATTCGACAGAATGACTGCATTTAGTGGAATGGTCGTAGGAATGTTGGTCACATTCGGCGATGTTTTGATAACGTTCGGCGTTTTGTACTTTTAAAATGTAGTATCGAGATGGCGAAATGTTCTAAACTTTGTTCGACGTTTCAGTCATTATCCATGTAATGTCCCAACTCTACTATTCGACAGAATGTGCGTAGTCGGCAAATTGTTGGTTTTAGGAATTCGACGAAATTCCCAGCTCCCGTTACTTTTGTAGTCGCTTTTCGCATGTATGGCGCATAAATTTAAACTTTATTTACCTCTTGCTCTGTGCTATTGATGTAAACTCGCTCCAGTGAAGATAGTTATTAATTTAGCTTTAACTATATTTGTAGATGCTCATTCTGTGTTTAGTTTAGTTCAATTTGAAAGTAAATATGAAAGTCATTGTTACTACCCTTAAATAGCAAGCAAATAATTTTAATTTTATAAAAAACATATTTAAAACTTTTCATAAAATTCACTTAATCATCCCTGAAAATGTTTTTTATTATGTTAACAACCGGTTTTATTTTAATGCAATATTAACTCAGCTCTACACACTTAACTGTATGAAAACCGTAATAACCATAATTTTACTCAAAACTTGACACATTAAAGATAAAAATGTTACAGTCCTTTGCACATGAGGTTAATTATTCTTAGGTTTGATTTGGTTTTATAAATAGAAATGTTATTCTTTATACCAAAACGTTACTTTAAATTTTAAATCGTAAATTGAAAAAAATAATATTGACTTCAATATAAATTCAGATACAACACTTTTTGATGCATATAACATTCGTATCAAGTAATATTACTAAAATATTAACATTGATTTATAAAGCTATTTAGAATTTATCTAATCCTTTAATAATGTAATTCTACAAATTTTTCTTTCCCTATTTATAATTGAAATATACACATTTTTTTCCAGTTTAGGGTTTTATAGGAGTTTTTTTGCACAAATTAATTATTTTTGAAATTCGAGCGAACCTACCCGTTCCGAGGTTTAGGGAAATTAAAATCTTGTGGCGTATATTCAGCTTTTTTCGTTGCTTTTCACTCTTCCAGTACATTACTTCTGAGACGTGACCTGCTGATTACGTACATTGCGACATGATTATCAACCTTCGCGGTTATTATCCAATGTCACCTTGTAACTATAAGTGCAATTGTAGTTACTGTAACGTTATAGAAGAAAAACATATATTTGCATTTTTACGATCCCAGTTTGCACAAATTTATTCGCTATTCGTGATACATTATGTATTTGAATTTATAAAACGCTTGAAAATGAGCAGTATAATTATGAGATCTATTATCAATTATGGATTTCTGTAATGCTGTATTTTATTGTAAATAACTTAATTGCCTGCTTCATGTGTTGTTTATTACCTTTCGAGGGAAAAGTGATTTGAATGTATGTTTTTTAGTTTTGTATTTAAATCTCTTTACTTTTGTATAAAAATTAGTGTTATTCATATAAATAAATTAAAACCTGCAGTAATCAAATTTTAGTTACTAAATGCGAACATGTAGTACTTCACTCGACCAAGGCCCCTGTAGAATACTTTGTCACATTATTATCTGCTTAATATTTTGAGAAGGTTTATGTAGCTCTCCAGCTATGACCGAGTAAAAATTTTTTTTTAATGAAATCATACCATTCAAAAATAATATTGCCCCTCTCTTTGATTTGGAAATATTATCAAACATTTATTTAATCCTACAGTTGTTTCAAAGAGAAAATCTGTCTAATTAGATTTTTTTGTTGCAGATCCAAGAGTGGACGGGTGGGCGTTAATGTCAAGTCCAGTACCAACATTAGCAATATGTTTGTTTTATGTATATTTTTCAAAAGTGGTGGGACCAAAACTAATGGAAAACAGGAAACCTTTAAATCTTAGAAGTACTTTAATTGTATATAATTTTATACAAACTATATTTAGTGCCTGGATTTTTTATGAGGTAATTTTAAATGAGCTTAAGTTGTAATTGTCTAAGTCTGACGTTTTCAGTACCTGATGAGTGGTTGGTGGGGAAGTTATAGTTTTAGGTGTCAACCTGTAGATTATTCATCTAATCCTATGGCATTAAGAGTAAGTTACTTTTGTTATAATCATAATTTTTATATTGACTAAATAAATTTTAGATGGCAAGTATATGTTGGTGGTATTATTTTTCCAAATTTACGGAATTTATAGATACATTATTTTTCATTTTGAGAAAAAAGTTTAGTCACGTTTCTACCCTTCATGTTATTCACCATGGATGCATGCCATTCTCAGTATGGATGGGAGTCAAATTTGCTGCAGGTAATACTCTAATCTGAATTATGCTGATTGTTGTGTAATCAATTGAGCTCTAATTAAATCTGTTTTAGGTGGACACAGCACATTTTTTGCTCTACTTAATGCGCTTGTACATATAGTAATGTACTTTTACTATATGGTTTCAGCTATGGGACCCAAATACCAAAAATACATTTGGTGGAAGAAACATCTTACTACACTCCAAATGGTAATAATTCTAGATCTTTCGTGCTTTAAGAAATCATCCAAATAACAATAGTTTAATAGATATAACTAAGAGTGATTACTTTCAGGTGCAATTCGTTTTAATATTTACACATCAATTCCAACTATTATTTACTGAATGTGATTATCCTAAAGGTTTTATGGTTTGGATTGGTTTCCATGGAGTCATGTTCCTCTTTTTGTTCTCCGACTTTTATAAAGTCAAATACACATCTGATAAAAAGGCTGTGAAAAATAATAACACTGGTGCCTGCATGGTAAATAAATTTTCAATTAGATCAATAGTAGACATTTAATAAAATTTTTTTTAGCCTGTTGAAGATGAGCCATACATGAATGGAAAATCACCAAACGGTACTATAGCAGGTACCTTAACAAACAGTTATCTTGAAAGTGAGCTATGTAGTACTTATAAACCTTGTTATTCAAATGGTATTAATAATGGTTTTGTTAGTCAAAGTTACCAGCGTAATGATAAAAAAATAGATTAAGTTTATTCAACGGTGGTGTGTGTTTCAACAATTGTTTTAGGTAGTTGTTTTTACTATCATGTTTCAAAAAGAGCTGCTTTTAATTGTAAATAAAATCTATAATTTACACTCAGGGTAAAACTTTTACAATGAGTTTGCTGCAATTGCTCAGCTTACTTAACTTTTTTAAATAATATGTTTTTTTTTAATAATTGTGAGGTGCCAAATTTATTTGTTTTTAAATTGCTTGTCAAAATCGCATTATCTTTTTTTTATTGGCTTTAATATACAAAATTTGTTATGTACCACGAGTGCCTATAAAAACATTTCCACATCTAGATTATTGCTAAATTTTATCCGTTTTATAGAATTGTTATAAATGCGTTAGTAAAGTAAGTACTTATAATAATTAATGTTATCATCTGTAACTTATTGCGTAAAATTAAGTCTTCGTAAGTTTTTGTTGTTTTATTTTTGTTCTTAGCAGTGTATACATAAAAGTGGCAAAATTAGTAATGGCGAATTATAATATTTTGAACAAATTGCGCTTACTATAACAAGATTATTGTATTATACCTAATAAATACGTATATAGTTATAATTGTACAAAACGCAACATTTTGATATAAATACATCGTTATTGTGATATATGTCCAGCATCTGATTTTGTAAAGCACCCTTAATAATTTTGCCTTTTGTTTTTAGTAATTAGCAATTACTGTGGCGTTAAAAGCTTTTGTATATATTTATTATATAGATTAAATATGTTGATGGCAACGGATATCTATAATATTTTTTTGTAAATAAACTCTCAATAAATTTAAACATTTTTATTTATTGATGACCATTTTTCATTGCCTTAATTTTATACCGGGTTCTTTTTATATTATTACGTATTACATTCCCTATGTGTAGTTGAATAAAAAATATCTAGTGTGAAACAACACATGACCTTCCAACCTACAAAGTGGAAATTTAAAGAAATGAAATAATTTTAATTATAATTTTTTTTATGATGCAACCTCTTTTTACCTTCCAACCTACATATATGTAGGTATATAGAAGGTTATGCAATCAACTGTTTTTCACTATCGCTAAATCGACTTATTAGCTCATTTTACAACTTTTTAATAGCTTATTTTCATTTGGCTTAGAGCTGGTTACATTTTGGGAGAAATTCAGCGGCGGGGAGGGGAGTTCATTAGGAGTAGTTTTTGGTTTTTATCAAATATTTCTAAAACAGCTGCATATTTCAAAGATTAAAAATACCTGGATATAGACTTTAAAGATATCAATTAATTATGTTCCATGCAATTTTTTTTTACGTTAACATGTATTCATGTCTATGAATCTCTTATCTGACATGAAGTTTTAAACGTCATTTTTGACATAGATGTTTTTGTTTTTACAATGTTGCCTGTTTTCGTTATGAACATATACAGGGTCCGCCATTGGTAGCTGATTCTATGAGTATCTGCTAAACCAAACCTAATATAATTTTGAAAATTTGGTGACAGGGTAATGATGTTAGGGCTAACTCATCTAAAATATTTTCACGTTCGTACCACTTCCGGTTATACCGGAAGTCGGTACTTAGTCGCTTATTTTAAATGGAACACCCCGTATATTAATACATTTTTGGATTCTATGTCGAATTTTAAGGTACGTTTGTTAAATAAACTAGATACGAAATTTCAGTCATTTTAAAAAAAAACATTTTTCTAAAAAAATTGACAGATGCGGTCTTAGTAATAACTCATTAATTGTTCTGTTCCTGTCAAACAATTTGAATAAAACTTTGAGGTGATGTAGGCAAAGGTTTACTGCAACAGTCTGCAAAAATGATATTGTATTTTCATAAAAATAAAATTATGAATGTCTAAACTTGACTATCAAAAATGCAAGTTACTCAAAAATCAAATGGAAACCCCTATTTTTATTACTCAGATCGATTTAACGTCAAAAATTAAAGTAAGTTTGTTTAAAACTATATTTGCCTAAACGTAACAGTTTTATACTTATTATCAAAAAGTCCCAATTTTAAAATTTGTGATAAAAATCTAGTATTCCTTGTTTGTGGTCACCATATAATTGAGAATTGAAATAAAGAAAAATATTTGAATAAGTTACTGCAAAAAATTATAAAAATTAATAATTTTGTGATTCAAAAGTCATTTTGCCAAATAGAAATTTTCTAAGTCATTTTTTCAAATTCGCAATCGAAAAAACTACTTTTTACTGCGGAGGTAATACATACTTATCAGCACATCATTACACGATAAAGATGCTTATTTATTTTGTTTTTCTTTTGTAGTCAATAATTTAATAAAATTGTTGACTGTGTTTTTCTTGATGAAATGGCTCGACTTGAATATTCTAATACAGATTATTTGAATTTAATTTTAATTCACAGAGAATGTCATAGAGTTGTAAAACGAACAGTAAGAACATTTATGGAACGCTATCCTGAGCGCCCCGACCATCAGCAGATACAATAAGACGTGTGGTTCAAATTTGGGACAGTGGCACATTTAAACACTCTGCGCCTCGCAAAAAACTGCTATTGATAACAAACAGAATGAAGTTATAACTTTAGGATATTTCCGTACCTATCCTTGTAATTCCATAAACGACGGAAAACAGATATTGGCTTAACACCAACAACTATCAGAAGAATGTGAAACAATTTTGCTCAAAATACAAGAAATTCCTAATTTTTGGCTAATATCATATGGACGGACGAATCTAAATTTATGAAAAATGACATATTTAATCGCCGAAACTCGATTACTGGAATAACGAAAATAAAATTAGGCAAATAAAGTTTTAAACAAACTTGCCTTAATTTTTGACGTTAAATCGATCTGAGTAATAAAAAATAAGGGTTTCCATTTGATTTTTGAGTAACTTGCATCTTTTGATAGACAAGTTTAGACATTCATAATTTTATTTTTATGAAAAATACAAATGTGATTTTTGCAGCTGTTGCAATAAACCTTTGCCTACAACACCTCAAAGTTTTATTCAAATTGTTTGACAGGAACAGAACAATTAACAAGTTAATTACTAAGACCGCATCTGTCAATTTTTTAGAAAATGTTTTTTTAAACGACTGAAATTTCGTATCTAGTTTATTTAACAAACTTACCTTAAAATTCGACATAGAATCCAAAATGTATTAATATATCGACCCAGTTTTGACAAAAGGACGAACAGACCATAAACCTACTTTTGAGAAAATCGACTTTTTGTTTCCAAAGATATACTCAACTCAATTAATGAAAATTTGTATCTAACAAAATGGGAAATAATTCAATAATCAATAATATACCAAAGTGCACTTAAAATATTTCGAAACGACCTTAAAAATCTAAATTTTGTGGATGTTCGCTGTTTCACTGTAATACGAGCTTTGCTCGTTTTTGCCTAATTACAATGTAGAATGTTCGTTAATATTTATTCCAATTGTGAAGAAACTCAATAAGCACAAAATATTTATTAATCTAAAATAACAATAAAAGGTAAACTTCTAAACCATAAGATAAAAAGATAAACTTAGAAAGGTAAACTATTCCATCGATGAAAACGTATCTTCCTCGTCAGATTCCACCAGGACGTTTTGAATGCTTGCCTTGGAGGAAGGAAAGAAATTCATTGTGATATTTTTTGGTATAGCTTGTGTCATACAAAGTTTTCTAAGCGAATTATACTTTTCTTGTGATATTGCAGGACGGAGCTGTAAGCGCTTTGTAGTTCTGTTGGTCCACGACTTTTCTTGTGTTTCTCGTTTTAACAGGCAACGATTGTGTGTTCACTTGAAATTGTTCTGATTTATTCGATAGAGATGTGGAGTACAAGAAACTATTTGGCAAGTTCTTGTTAAAGGTGACACAACGAATATCTCGCATCTTTACAACTCTGCCACTTTCATCCTTTAATACCTTTGGAAATGTTTGTTCGTGAAGAGCTTTAAAGTCATAAAAATCTCTAAAACGTAAATTATTTATAATATAAGGTGGACCATTGTATCTGGCATTTCGTATGATGGTATCCCATTCAGATGGTGCGTATACGATTTTCTTTTTGTGAGCAGTCTCTATGCTGGCATGAACGGAATCCACAGGCATAAACGTATGGCCTGGCAGTAAGAATTTAATCCTTACAGTTGAAATATTCTTGCAGCTTTTCAAAAACCAACTTAGCATTGATAACATCGAATGATTTTTATTTTGACCACTGCAACTATCACAGTATAACAAAATCTCACTAACATTAGGGTATTGACTGTCTACTGACTGCAGATATTTGTAAACACATGTACAAATATCATTGGCTCCTCTTTTGCCATCACATTCTCCCCAAATGTAACACTGTACATTTCGAGTGCCACTTTCGTAAAAGGTGAGATTGTAGACGGCATAACGGGTACTAAATCCTAATAGAAAACTATCACCATTTGGAGTACTTAGCACTTTTTGTAAATCAAAACTAGTGCATAAAACTGATCCCTTAGCTTTTGATTCTTTTTGGTCACTCAAAAAAGTTTCCTTACTGATATCTTTCTCAAGAATATGACTTTCATATAGTTCAAGATTTGTTTCCGTTATTACATTATTTTTAAGTGTTTGATTATGGACTTCACATATAAGACATTTATCCTTCTTTGGTACGTGGAACCCTATATTGAACTCATTCCTAAATATATTTTTGAAAACTTGTATATCGACAATATTTTGTTTACCTCTTGCATCAGCATACATCCTATAAACATTGGTTTTGTTCTTCAGTTCTGCAGGAAGATACTTCCTTGTGCTGCTTTTCCTACAATAATGGGATGGTACAGCTGGTAAGCTATTTATAAAATCTATTATGTCTTGTCGCGATCCTCCGGTGTTTTATTCTTTGGAGCATGCTTTCCGCGATTATCGCTCTTTGAAGTAAATATATCGCTTTTGTTGGTTTCTGTATACCGTAGAAGTCTGTCGGAAACATCTAAAGTCTTCATCAAAACCTGCACACCTTAAATTTATTTTCACCTAGTTTTAAAAGATAAGTTCGAACCAACTGTGTTCTACTAGACTCTGCGTTTGTCCTTTTTGTTTAGTTGGGTGTGCTTCTATGCAGTTTAGTAAAAAATCCCTTTGTCTCTGATGGTCCAGAGCCCAATATTCCGTGAAAATTGAATTTCTATTTTCTTCCGTAAAGGCACTGCAACGTCGAGGTCCACATCCTTTCCCTTTAGAACAAGGGTTCTCTTGAACTCTTTTTTCTCGTTTTACTGCCGCCTTGTGGCCTACATACCTTTCACCATGGCATCTTTTCTTTTTTCTTATCTGATTTTTGGCTTCCAATTTCTTTCTTCTCTTTCCGTAACCTATATTTTCATTTTCTTGTTCACAGGGTATATCTTGAAGTATATCTTCATTATTATTAATGAGCTCTAACACCTTTCTTGTTTGCTTTTTTAGAGTTTTTATTTCCGTTTCTCTTCTATCATCATCTATATTCTCCATTTCACTGGTGTCAGAGTAGCTGCTTGGTTCGTAGTTTTCATCAATGTTTTGCTTATTTTTTGATGACATTGCACTGTTTTCTGTAGTCTGGCTGTTATTAATCACAATAAACAAATTTGGGTCATCGCCGTTTAAGTATTCTAAAGGTTCTTGAATATCTGCTTCTGTTATATTTATATTTCCATTTACTATCTGCAATTGACAAAAAAGTTGTTAGTTTTTTCATGTTTGTTAGTTAATAATAATTTTGATCGCCAAATTAATTATTATTATGTATTAATTATGATTGTACAATAGGATCAAGACTAAGAATCTTTATGTAATCTGAATTATAATGTTTCAACCTTAGCCCGATGTTTCCAAGGAACGTGCAGCACTTCATAAAGTCGAGGATTTGATATACCAAGTGGCACGACGGTTGACACGTATCTCTGTGTTCTCACGGTGCGACAGCGTATTCTTGGGGTGCTTATCCACTATTGATAAATTTAATCTTAAACCCACTGTTTCAGAATCAGAATTTAAGTTTCAAAGCGTAATTGAACAAGACATTTATGACGCTGTCAAGACTATCACGGCCAAAAATACTGGACACGATGGAGTTAATAAATTTCTATGCTTAACCTTGTATTGCCTTTTTGTTGCAAGATATTAACGCACATTATTAATACTTCGTTCAATACAGGTATTTTCGCACGCGGATGGAAATCTGCGACTGCTTAAATACTTACATTATAGTTTATTTAAAAAGGTTTTGAATAAGATGCAGTTAAGTGATGAATTTCAAATTTAAATTCGTGCTTACTGTTTTGCTTTACGTCCTGGCAACGAATATCTTAGCTATACATGAATTAATAATCCTTAGAGTAGAGTTTTTCAGTTTTTAGAATCTGTAGTTTTAAGTTAATTTTATAATATCTGCTTCTATCTTAGTTTCAATTAGGTAGAATGGAAGATCGACTCAGTCGAATTCTATCCTTGTGTACAATACCAACTAACGAACTATAAAGGTATTTCTTTTATGTATCAGGAATTATGCACAATAAAGTTAATAATAATAATTATTATTATTATTCTTATTATTATTATTATGTTTCAAAACATTTTAATTAGGTGAAAAACTTCTTACAACCTACTTACCTGATCATCTAAAATTATTATCGGTAAGTTGTTTATATCAAAGGATTCGTTATTTTGCTGAATAGCATTACCATTCTTATTCAACTTTTGTAGGGCCATTTCAAGCATTTGCCTACCACGTCCTTGTTCCATCTAGAACATAAACCCAACAAGTGCATAACAAAACGAAAATTTACAAACAAAAACCTTACCTTACCTTTCATCTAATCGTTTAATTTATTTATTAACAAACAATACACTAATGCACGACCAGAAAGCAAAGACCGCCATAACCAACAAACAAGAATCACTGCAAATTGTCATTAAACGTTCGTCTTAGTCTTTTGGCACAACACCGGCTGTAAGTTCGTCCCTTTCTTCGAGACAAAACTACGTATTTTAAAGCGAAATGTAATAGGATCGATTCGTTCTTTTGCTAAATCATTCTTTTAGGTCGCATTAATGTGCTGGTATATAAATCTCAATTTGGCAAAATTGGTCTGTTCGTCCTTTTGTCAATATACGGTCGATATGGGGTGTTCCATTTAAAATAAGCGACTATACCGACTTCCGGTATAACCGGAAGTGGTACGAACGTGAAAATATTTTAGATGAGTTAGCCCTAACATCATTACCCCGTCACCAAATTTTCAAAATTATAATAAGTTTGGTTTAGCAGATACTCATAGGATCAGCTCCCAAAGGCGGACCCTGTACAAAAGTAGTTGCATAGTTATCCTAAAGAAATTGAAATTAAAATTATTTCATTTCTTTTAATTTAAGTTAGCATCTAGATGTCTATTAACTTCTGTCTGTCATGATTTTTTAAACGTCTGTTCACAATGTTGCCTATTTTCTAATGAGCTTCTTATAAAAGATGCTGCATATAGTTATCCTAAAAAAATGTTATTAAATTTATTTCATTTCTTTTTATTTCCATTTTGTAGGTTGAAAGGTCGTGTGGTATTCCACACCTGATATTTATACGTTCATAACAAAAACAGGCAACAATCTAAAAACAACAATAATAATCCATGTCGAACAGACCTTCGAAACTTCATGTCAGATCGAGATTAATATAGGTAATTCAGCAAAAAAAACGATGCACGTGTTATTTGCTATTTCATATATCAACATAACTTAAAAAGAGTTGGAAACAATCTAGAATGTTGGGACTATTTACCTAAATTAATGTCGTGCATTAGTTTTTTCATGGAATTGCCTTACACATAAATGCCTATTAACTTAAAAAAATTCCAATCCCGCTTCTATTAAATTAAAAATATCGATATACTGCTTAAGCATTTTCAATCATATTTATAAAATACTTATCTTTTTTGGGTTTTTGAATGGTGTATTTTTATATTATAACATTTACAGTTATCTTCTTAAGCAGTAATATCAATTAAAATTGTTTCAACCTCTTTAACAATTTTAATCTGTATTTTATTGTGTAATAATGGTGAAAGTTTACATTTTCATATTTCAATCATATTTATTTAATTTTTACATTTATTTCGCTTTACATTAAAAAATTCATAAAGAAAGTTATGTAAAATTAAATTTTCTTTAAAAACTATGCCCCCACTTTTACTTACAAAATTAATTGTTATTCAGAACAAATTCTACCTTAGGAATTTTTTTACCGCTAAATTACGCGCCGTATCAAAAAAGATCATAATCAATATGTCTAAGGTCTATAGGTAGGTATTTTTATGTCTGATGCAACTGGTCTAGAAATATTTGATAAACAGCAAAAACTGCCTCTAATAAACTCCCGCCGCTAGATTTATCCCAAAATCTAATCAGCTCCAAGCGAAATGGAAACAAGCTTAAGTACAAAATTTCATTCTGGAGTTATCGTGGATACTAACATACATCCACACACACAAACATCCAGACATGATGGCCGATCTTGGCTAAACTTGGCTAAAAGTTGTAAAATGAGCTAATAAGTCGATTTAGCGATAGTGAAAAAAAAATCGATAACCAATACCTACATATGTATAAAGTTAAAGCCAAAGTGGTGCGCACGTCATCAATGACGCATTTACATATCTTATGTGACTATGTTTCCGTCGCAAATTGTATAATAAAATTTGTAAAAAAACAACTCTAAAGGTAATGCAATTAATATAATACTTTTGAGATAAAATAATGGATGTGCACAATCTTGTTTTTGTGGGGTTTAGATCCTCTCAATGTAAAATTTTGTGATAAAATTTTAACCAACACACCAGCAAGTAATGACGTAAACCTAGTCACTGTCAAAGATGGTGCTGTGTAGCCGTCTTTTATTTATTGATATTTTGAAGTTACGGATGACATTATTCTGACAGGCATATTTGATTGATTTTTGTCGTCAATAATTTGTAATAGTGGAATCTGTATTTTCATTCTTCGGTTGCCAAAATGCCCAAGAAAATAGATAGTCGATGTAAAGAACTCATGGCGTCATTAATTAGCTATTTCAGCAAGAAAAGGATAATAATGCTTCTCTGTTGCCCTTAAATGCTGTTCAAAAAGTAAAATTTGGATAATACATATAACATAATTGTACCTTAAGAGTATTTTGTTGACTAGCATTAGAATGCCTGGGTTATTAATGTCAAAAACGTTGTCACTTTATGGCATGCATCCTGTAATGTTGTGCCATAAAGTCGTCTTGATGACAAAATACAAACAAAGAAATTGATCAAATTATTTATTTATATTAATACTACAGTTAGAATATGACCTGTAATTAATGTAATATTAAAGAAATTATTTTTTACTGACGTTAATATTAATCGTGCAATTGAAATTCCCCCAGATGTTTCAAGAAGGCATTTGATGAAGATGTTGATATAGATATTTCTCGGTTACTCATTTGTTGCACCTTACTAGATCTTAAGGTTTTGGCAATTTTCTTCTTGTTTTCGATGGAGTCTGCTACGTACCCTCCAGTAACAGCATCGTTTTTCCAATCCCCATGCCGTTTTAAAGTTCTAATGTCAGCTCCACTGTCTGCCAAGATTGTGGCAGAAGTTCTACAAAATGAATGTCCTGTGTATTGATCGGCATTGGGAATATTTAAATACTTGGCAATCTGTCAAGGAATCTGACCAAATGTGTTAATGCCAATAGGATTACAGGTATATTTACACCCATTGTAGAATAACAAAAACTTTTCAATCATCACATGCTTCGGTCTTAAACCCGTGTACTTCTTAATGAGGTCAATACAATTTACTCTACTATCATCGTTGAATATGGTAAAAACCCTGGGTCTATGTGTTTTGGTATCTCAAATATAAACCACAAAGACGGAACGTTTTTCTTTAATATCCCCAACGTACAGATTGTACAATTATATGCGTCTGTAACCGCCAAACACACCAAATATTGCAACTACCTAAAATCTAATCATATTTATCAAGAATAATCTTAAAAGTAAAAAATTTACCTTCACAACTAAGTATTTGTCGTTGGGTGCTTCAAGAAAAAAATTAAGTGCCGAAAGTTTTGAAAACTTGCTGATGTCCACATCCTTTTTGAGACATAACATACATTTTAATTTGGAGCACATGCACCATAATGAAGACGATTTGTAGTTTTTCAACTAATAAAATAAATACAAAAAATGATTACCTTTATTTAATAAATGATGTAATGAACTTACCTGATCAAGGAAATAAGCAAGCAAAACCTTCTCGGTAACATTTTCCATATTATTCTTGCATATCCACTCTATAAATCTGTCAAACTCTTTCTTATAAATGATTTCGCACTTTTTAGGTATAAGACTCAACTCAGCTTTTTCTGCTTTTTTAAGGATTTCTTCATCCACGTCTGAATCCATTTTTGCAAAATTTGTTTATTTACAAAAATAAGTGATGCTTATAATGCAAAACCGTGGCAACTACAATAAGACTGTTCATGAACTTCTGTCAAGTGACTATTTTTTGTAACGATCTGAAATTATTATTTCATTTAAATTGTCTCAAAGTGGCTAGTTTGACGACAAAATAGCATATGAAATTCGTTTATAATACAGGATTATGGCATTCGTTTCCATTATAATGATGAAAACTCCTGCCATAATCCCTTGCATTATAAACTAATTTCATAATATACTATTATTGTAGCGCGTACCTGCTGCTCGAAACGTCCATTTGAGGACAGTAAGAATAATCTCTCAAGCAGAGAAAAACAATGAGAAGTTAAAGTCGCCAAAGAAAGGTCGTTGCTATTCTAAGCGAGTTACTAACAGCAACATTAAATACAAGCGGTATTCGTGATACTATTTATAATATGTACCAAAGAAGTAAATAATAACGGCTAATGTACATTTTGCAATTGTCTTTTATAAAATTGAATTTATTATTAAAGACATTAATATAATAAAAACGTTTTATCCTGTATGGTGTTAGAACAACACATAACCATTTAATTGCTGTGGTCCCAACTAAAAGATAGGGAATTATTCAATGGCAGTACCACTTCAGTGAGAAGATTGCTCAAAGAATTCTGATTTAAATGGATAAAGGATAATCCACCACGTGGACTCATGGAACAACCAAATGTGGCTTTAAAAAGAGTGGAATTCCTGAGATCATATAAACAAGCTAAGGATGATGCTCTTTACCAGTTTGTATTCCTTGATGGTATTCAAAATGAAACTATTCTTGGCAAAATGAAAATCTAAAGAGTGTTAAAACCACTAAAACAGATGGCAAAAGATTGTACTACAATACAAATGTTTTTAAATTAAAATTTAGACAAAATCCCCTTTCAGATATATTATACTTCATGCAGAGAGCAAAAATGGATTTATTGAGGGTTGTGAAGCAATATTTTGTTCAAAAAGTAAACTTGGCGATTATCATGGGGAAATGAACCAGGGAAACTTCTTAAAATGGTTCGAATATCAGTTGCTACAAAACCTACAGCATTCTCTGATTATACTGGATAATGCATATTATCACAGCGTGTTATTAGAGAAAACGCCTACCACTGCACGGAAAAAAGTGCCATTAATTGTCTCTCTGTAAGGACACAAGTAAACAGTGTTTACATTAATTATTAAACACAACTCTTTTTTAGAAACAAACCACCCAAAAAGTATCTAGTGGACGAGCTGTCAGAATAGTATGGACACAAAGTCTTACGTCTGCCTCCTTACCATTCAACCCTATTGAATTAATTTGGGTCATAGCAAAAAATTATTACAATAGGTAACAGTGAGCATGTGGCACGAGGCATTACTGGTTACTCCTGATATGTGGAAAAATTCTGTAAAACATACCGAAGAAGAAATTTTTAGGTGGTATGAGAGGGAAAGAATATTTGAGCACCCACAAGTCTGTCCTCTGATTATAAATTTTGAATGTGATTACAATAACACTAATAACGAATCAGATTTAGAAAATGAATCAGATTTTGACGCTTTTTAGTGAAAATTTTGAAATAGCTTACCTCTCTGTTAATAAATCGTTTCATTATTTACTTGTTTATTTATTTACTTATCGAAAAAATGTGAGGACAGTTACAAATATATGTGTCGTTATTTATGCAACCAACAATTTAGTAATTAATATTTATTTGTGATTGAATAAAAACGTAAATCTTAAAATTCATTTACTGAAATTAAATAGCAAGCAAAGTAAAATTTAATTAGTAATTGATACCTTTATAAATTGAACTCAGTTTTAATAAAACGTAATAAAAAATAATCATTTCAGTTTCACAATAACAATACTAAATTTTATTCAATAATGTTGAAATTATAAAAAAGTATAAAAGAACTCAAATCTTATTCTTTGGAGCGGGTTAAACCGACAAAAGTAATATCCAAGGGTATTACGCCCGTTGCAAATTGTACTCAATTCCACTTTCTCAAAATTTTCTACATTACCGACGTATCAACGCGACCATTTTCAGTATATCGTGAACTGCATACCTATAGATGGCGTACAAATATTAAAAAGGAAATAATAATATACACAGTTTGATATACCGAATGGTCACTATTACCCCCGCGGCCCCCATTCCCCCACTTTTCCCTAGTAAGACAATAAAAATGCAACTAAACAACACTTATGATTACGAACAAAACGATTCAATAATGCGTGCAGCTCTTAATTCCTGTTTTATTATATTTTTCTCCACCACTCCTAATCCCTTCTAAGTCGCAGTTTCCATTTGTTTATGTCTGGATATAATAAATCTGCCAATTTTAAATATTATGAGACTGTTGTGGTGCATTTTCCATTAACGATAAAACATCGTAACAAAGGAGCTAAGTGTTTTACTTATGTGTGATAGTGAAAGTTTATATTTTCATATTTGAGTAGTAATTTTAACATTTCACAAATGAAAAAGAAGTCGAATTTCATAATTGGGACAACCCTATTCAACCGTTTACAAGGAATTTAATATACTGGGTGTCCGTGTGGGAACTACAACGTATTCTTTGAACAATTTTAAGCAAAAATGATTATGTGCAATTTTTCCCAATTCCTATCCCCTAAGGATATATGGGCGGTTGAAGGAAAATGTAAAAATAAGTAAAAAGAATACTCTTAACAGCTGCTTAAGTCTTAAAATTACCATAATACAAAACTTTTAATAACAATTTTCATTAACAAATTAACAATAACAATATAGCACAAAAATTCACATAAAATAACGAGGTGACAAACAAAAATGGTTACAGTTGTTCAAAATGAGATTCACCAACCTCCACACAAAATGCCACTCGCCTTCGCAGCTTTCTTTTCCATTCGATATTTGCGAAATTGTCACGAATGTTGGTAAATGCATCAAAAATGCGTTCAATCCATTCTTCTCTTGAAGATGGTTTACTCCACTCGTACACTAACGACTTAACATGGCCTCACAGATAAAAGTCTAAAAGTGTGAGATCTGGGCGGCCAGTATGCAAGTCCGTTTCTATCAATCCATCGGTTGGTAAATTTTCTGTGCAAAAACTCCATTACAACACGCCCGTAGTGTGCATGAGACCCATCTTGCAAATACCACATGTTTTGACGTATAATTAACAAATTTCCCAACAAGCGCCACGACAGGAGGGCGCAGGCCCTAACACGGGTTCCTATGTTTTGTCTTATAAGCTAGCAATAGGTCCCTTATTAGAATACAAGTTCAAATTTCTCTCGCAATAAGTAATCAGAATGTAAACACTTAAATACAAATCCAAATTCAAGTTTCCCGCCAAGGGGCCAGGGGCTAAGACCTGAAAGCAAGTGTGAAGCCCTATGACAAACTATAAGTTAGGATTAGGCCTCCTTATTATCTAATAATCTCCACTTTGAGGATCAAACATGGATCAATTCAACTATTATTATTATAATACAAGTTCAAATTTCCCCTCATAGATGGCGTCACGAACAAATTCAAATTTTTGGTCCCTGAGAACAAGTTGCGCAACTCTACATCTCTCGTACAAGTTAACATTATACTCCTTATTATAATACAAATTCATATTTCCAGCCATAACCTGCAGAGACATAAATACAAACACAATTTCCTCCATTGGGGCCTTGACAAGGGGCAAATCCCCGAGAGCAAGTTGCGCAGCCCTACACCTGTCTTACAAATTAGCATTAGGCTCATTATTATAATACAAATTCAAATTTTCCGGCAAGTGTACCACGACAATGCACGAAGGCCTACGAACAAGTTGCGATCACGACAAGAGGCGAAGACCCGAGAACAAGTTGCGATACCCTACACCTGTCTTACAATATCGGTTATGTACGGAGAGGGTTGCAGTGGGATCGCCGAAACAGCCTTCATCGAAAGCCTCGCGTCGTGAAATTTTACCTGTATGAGATATGATATCGCAAAGATGTGTCGGTCATAACTCAAAATGTTTTCGTAACTACACTCTAATATCTTCCCTAGGGGCATGTTTATAAATCTACAAGCCCCTTTTCGATAGTTCATTCGAGACAGAACCGGCATGTAAAACCGTCTTATGTGATAGCATGGCAGGCCCTTATCGGTAAAAATTCAAAGATTAAAAGAGGCCGCGGTATACTTAATTTCATTATAACCCTTTTTTTTGACAGAGGTAATTCAGCTAAGATAGAGCTTGTATGCTATATAGAGGCAAAATCTAGCTTAAAGAGGAAGAAGACACAAGCCATTTTTCGGCGTATACACCACTATATTGAAGATGTTGTCTTGTGTATTAGAAAACATGCTATTGATTCGGAGTTGGATAAAGAAAGATGTATGTGGTACAGTTTCAGGGGCGAAGAAGAATTGAAAGCCTATGTACTATTTCAACGTAGCGTGGGGAACCAATAGCCAGTTTTATATCAATTATCCATAAGTAAAAACACAAAACGGTTTAGTGAACTGCATAAAATATTTCAATATGTAGTTTAGTTCTCCAACGCCGTTATTATTATTCGAACAGTTGAAAGAAAAACACATCTGAAGGTATGCGTATGCGTAATAAATATTTCAATGTGTTACTATACGGGGGAGGCTGTCATAAATCAACCAACTCTGCATCAGCTCTTATTCTACTCGATCTCTTCCCATTTATTCAGTTAATTAGATAAAGGTGAGTGTTACGCTATTTTTTTAAAATTAATTAATAGCATTATGCGGTACATATTTGTTGGTTTTAAACTTTGCAGTTATTGATTCGCGTATAATAATAAACCGTTAAAACCTTTTGTGTTTTATATCCGTTATAGCAATTTGGTATTTTGAACTGTGACTGATTTTGAGCAAGCAAGCTGTAATTAATTAAACCGAATCAGTATTTTTGAACCGTAAGCTGGTTCCCGCAAACTGTAACGTATGATCTGGTTCTATTGAGATTGATTTACTTGATTAATTTATTGAGATTGATTGTTTGTTTGAGAAAAAGCCGAGAGAAAGAAATGGATAAACGAGAGAGAGAGAAAGAGAGAGGCGTGCATGATCAACTTCTATTGCAGAAAATGTTCATTAGTCTATACACCACTAGATGGCGCCACAAACAAACCCTAATTAGTCCTACCGCTAGGTGACACTACCTTTATTACAGAAAAAATATTCATTAGTCCATACACAAGTAGATAGCAACAAAAATTCAAGTTTCGCAACAAGGGGCCTGGGACGCAGATATAACACAAGTTCTTATAGCTGTCTTACACGTTAGCATTAGGGCCCCTTATTAGAACATTGTATGCGCACGCATTTGCCTACCTTCCAGGGGCTAAACTGCCAAAGAGGCTCTTATTACAGCCAAGAAAATTCTATCAAGGGTTAAAAATGACCACCAAAAAGAAGCTGAGAAAAAGTTCTTAACACAACCAAAAGGGCTCTAATTAGAGCGAAAAATCCATCAAGGGTTTAAAAATGACCTCTGAAAGGAAGCCATAAAAAATGATTAATAAAAAGTGTTCCCCACGTGGGCGTGAAAAAATGCAAGTGCCTCACAGCTCGGGGGGCTTTTGTGACGTCAAATAACAAAATGGCGGCGTCGTGTTCCTGTACTACTCCCGGCTAATACATTTACCGTGAAGCGATGTTAAAATCTGGTAATGGTAATTTTACAAGGAGTTTTATCTTACCAAACGTGCTCATTGTGACTATTGTTCACTCTATCCCGAGAGAAAGTTGCGTCATCACAAAAGAGTGTAACAGAAATGTAATCAGCACGTGTGATCATTCATTCAGTCCAATGCTCGCTCGGCTATCGATTTCAACTTTTTTCAGCACCTCTTCTGCAAACGCATGTCGTGGAGACTCTCGATCACTTTGATGTATAAGAAAACTTCCTGTTTCTCGAAGGCAGTGAAAAGTCCGGGCTATCGTTTTGTCAGTAGGAGCACAACGATTTTTGTATTCTGCTGCTGCTGCATAACAATTACCCTTAAATAAAAGCCGTGCAGGAATACCATATCACTGTATTCCTCATTTGAAAATTGATAAGGTATGATTTTATTGTAATTAAATTAATTCTAATTGTTACAAAGCAGGTGATAAATTGCATTTACATTCAAATAATGTTAGATTAAAATGACATGAAACGTCAAATAAGACACATTTTGTCAGTTTATTGTGGTAATACTTGCTAGGCTACACAACCAGAATTGCTCTTACGATTTTTACAGTGTGGATCTCATTTTGAACAACTGTAACCATTTTTGTTTGTCACCTAGTTATTTTATATGCATTTTTGTGCTATGTTGTGTTCTTGTTAATGAGAGTTGTTATTAAAAGTTTTGTTTTATGATAATTTTAAGACTTAAGCAGCTAAGAGTAGTCTCTTTACTTACTTTTACATTTGTCTTCAACTGCCCATATCTCCTTAGTTCAAAGAATACAAATTCTTAGTAGTTCCCTCGCGGACACCCTGTACTATTTTGTTTTAAATAAATTAAATTATCATGAATTGTACCCCATAAACTAAAATTATAATTACTAAAACTGTATGATTATGGCTTATATATTTTGTTTCAATAATACACGTGTATTGACAAACTAACACTGATTGATGGGTTATTTCCATTTGAATAATGAAGGGTTCTTAATGTAAACTTACAAGTACGAAATAATTTTGGTTACATAGCAACAAAAATGATACATACTTTGACAAGGAAAGAGAGTTCCTTGTCAAAAGATACATATTTGCAATCCTAACTACTGCAATTGATTAAAACTACAATACAAATGACCTAATTTTACATACTAACATTCAAAAAGTTATACGCTGAATTGACGCCCATGGAAGAAAGGTACGCCACTCTATATACATAAACTTATTAGTATATGGAAAAAAAAATTCTATAATTGTATGTTTATTTTAGCGTCGACCAATAAAATTGTTGTGGGAGCGCGACAGTATGAAGAATTACAATGAGTAAGACAAAGATCGCCTCCCGACAATAACACACCGTTCCTAAGAGACACGTAATATTTATTGTTTCTATATTGATTTGCCACATTAATAATAGCAGTTGCTACTTACCACCTGTTTTATCAAAATGGTTTGGACCTCAGAGGCAATACCTGATTATTTTCTAGAATACTTAGGGGAACCAGGTACATAATTTTTTAATAAATTTTAGATATGAAAGGTTTATTTACAGATGAACGAGTAAAAGATTGGTTTTTACTTAATACGCCTTTAAATTTAATCTGCATTTATGTTTGTTACTTTACATTTATAGCAATCGGATTGAAATGTATGGAACAACGAAAGCCTTTTCATTTACGAGGATTGCTTATAATCTATAATACTTTTCAAATTGGATTGTCAGCATATATTTGCAAGGAGGTTGTAACATCAGCTATTTTAGCAAAACACAAATTACTATGTACACCATTAGATACAAGTTACAATAAATTAGCTCTAAGAGTATGAGTAGCCGATTATATATTTATATGTTCAATTATGTAATTTTTAGATAGCAGAAACATTTTGGTTGTTCTACATTTCAAAAATCTTGGATTTATTTGATACGGTGAGTAAAATATGTAAACTCCAATACATGAAGTATTTGCAGGTATTCTTTGTGCTTCGTAAAAAGCATGAGCAATTATCATTTCTACATATATATCATCATTCTTCGATGATTTTTAATTGGTATTTAGGTGTATTATATATTCCAGGCGGGCAAGGTTGGATGAAATAATTTACATGTCCACCTTTTTATAAATATTTTTTAGCTACCTTAAGTGTTGCTATAAACTCATTTGTGCACGTTTTAATGTATTCCTATTATTTACTGTCAGCATTAGGACCAAGAGTACAGCGATATTTATGGTGGAAAAGATACCTTACACAAATTCAATTAGTAAGTTATTAATTTTCATTCTGTTAGATTTGATAATGAAGTTTCTAGTTACAATTTCTTACGATATTAATTCATTTGGTAATCGGAACAATAAATGGTTGTCAGAAACCAATATGGTTGGTGTACTTTTCGTTTTTATATTTATGGAGTATGGTGTTTTTATTCTTAAATTTTTACGCAACTACATATGATGAAAACCAAAAGAAACTGTTAATGAAGCTAACACAAGAACAAAAGGAGATTTGCGAAAAACAAGATTAAAATTATCAAAACACATTTATATTTGACATTGTATTTTCTCACACAATTTTTATTAGAAGTGATAATAAAGTTATTCAAGTTCCATTAATCTATCGTTTTCTGTTAACACTTCGTTAGAATGTACAGCATCATTAGGAACAGTATGGTTACTACCAATTAAGCAATTCTTGATCTGACAACCACTCTGTATTACAGTGTTATTGCATACAATACAATTTTCTAGCGCTACCCTAAAAATGGAGTATCAATAGTGAATATTGCAAATAGCAACTTACTTTTCTTTAATAACCACATCGTTCATTAAAACAGAATTGAACACTCGACTGAATTTCTGCACGTCACAATTAGAACCTATTATACTATTCTTAAAAGATGTCTTTTCGCTCAATTTACAGCCATCCCAAATAATGCATTTATCATCTACTTGATTTGATTGTATTTCAGCAGATGAATCAATGCGAGTTAATTCATTATTAGTTAACTTTTCCCAATGTTGAATAATCTAAAAAATAACATTTACAATATCACTGTAAACATCTTTGTTAATAAATACTTTTGCATTAACAGAACAATAAGCCGGTAAAGTGTTAACTCGAATTCCAAAGGTTTCAGGTTCAGCTATGTATGCAAAACACCTCACAACATCGTCATGATAGCTTGCTTTTAAATCTCCATAATGATCATTAAAAGATGATGCTTCTCTTATCGGAACGTCTAAAGGTGATTGTGTTATGTATGTAAATATATCCTTATCATCCTTTGTGTTTAAAATTGATGTATTATGGTCATTCCTTTCAATCGGTTTTAACAACTGCTTTCGGATGATATGTGGTAAAAGTTCACCTTTAATTGTAGATATACTTGTTTCATTTTGTAAGTATTTAACTATCCACTTATTTAATACATAAACATGTGAGTCAATTAAGTTACTATACATTGTCATACTATTATGTTTTTTGACTAAAGCTTTCGGCAGCATCACTGTACTTTCAAAATCACTAGCTGATGCAAGAAACACTAACCTTTTAGTTTGTGAATCAATACCAATTAAATCCTTTTCTAAAAACAGACCAATTACATTTTGACGTGACTGTGCATTGCTTAGAAACCTGGCTTATACTTAGTTTTCGGTCCAGGTACAGAAATCTGTTCTCCTGATGGTGGATTCAATAGTAAAGCACATAATGATGCATTATGCATCCGAAATAAATTTAAAACTCCTTTTAAACTTACATCACTTACTAAATCACATGATAAAATTATAACATCTGATTTAATTTTATCATGAATTGATCTTAAAGAATCAGCAGTCCCCTGTTCTTCATTCTTTATTAAAGCATATTCAATTTTTATATTTAAATTACACTTTTCAAGTGCAGTTTGTACTTCACTCTTTTGATTCTCATGGATAATTAAAATTACATCTAAAACTTAACGTTTACTTTAAGTAATGTTAGATTATTATTATAACCATTGAAACCAGTTTCTTGTAACTTAAATAATGGGTACCAGATAAGTGGTTTATTTCCAATAGGAAGTAAACATTTCGGTTTTCCTGCCGTTATTTCATGCATACGTGAACCTTTTCCAGCTGCTAGTACAACTGCTTGGAATTCGGGAGGGAACATCCTTGAAAAGTTTAATGCTACAATAAAATGTCAATGAGTAATTAATTTTTAGAGTTTTTAATTTCAAACAACTTTTAATTAATATTGCACCTAATTTTGGAAATTAAATTTTTGTAGGTTAAGCAAGTAACTAGAAATTAGATTTCATGTAAATATATGTTGGTAAACGTGATAAATTATTTTAACTTTAGAATATAAAATACTAAGACCTTAGACTAGGTATTTTATATTCTAAGATTGTAATCTAATTATACTTTATTAAATCATTTTTGTTAAATAAGTACGAGGGTTGCCCAATAAATAATGCCCCACAAGTTATTTTATTTTGCAGCGAAAAACATTTTTGAGAAATGTACAATTTAGGTGCGACTTACTTGAAGTTTGCCGCATGAGTGTGCAAAGTTTTATTTTCTTTCGACAGATAGCGCAAGTGTAGGAAAGTTGTGAAATGGCGTCTGTAAGTGACATCCGTCAGAAACAACGTGCGCTGATTGAATTTCTCGTGGCAGAGAACGAAACCGTGGGGACACCCACTGCTGTCGCGCCTGATATGTTGCAGCGGGCTGATGTTGTCGTTCGAGAGGATCGACACATTATGACTCAGCAAACTTTCGGTAAGCAAGGGAAGTGTGGATGCGATTATCAATGAGCTCGGTTACAGCAGAGTGTGTGCAAGATGGGTTCCTCGGTGTCTTACTGTCGATCGCAAATCCCAAAGAAGAAACATTGCTTCCGATTTGTTGCAACACTTTGAAGCTGATAGAGAGGCCTTCTTGTCCCAAATTGTGGCAGGTGATGAAACGTGGGTGCATCACCTTTGAGCCGGAAACCAAAAGACAATAGACGGAATGGCGTCATGTTCATTCTCCACAGAAGAAAAAATTCTATACAGTTCCTTCAGCCGGAAAAGTCATGATCACGGTGTTTTGGGATTGTGAGGGTGTAATTCTCGTTGATGTGATGCCAAAAGGCGGTACCATTAATTCAGAAAGTTACGTCAAAACATTAGACAAACTTAAGCAGCGTCATGTCAACCCAGGGGACGTTTTAATTCACCACGATAACGCTCGTCCCCGCACTAGTTTGAGGACGTCTGCACACATCGCCAAACAGGAATGGACAGTGTTACCCCATCCACCCTATGGTCCCTATTTGGCTTCCTCAGATTTCCACTTGTTTGGGCCACTGAAAAATGCCATTCGTGAAGACATTTCTAAGACGACGAAGAGGTGATTCACGCAGTGAAAACCTGAGTAGGCAGAGTAAAGATTTTTACCAACAGGGAATATACACCCTCGTGTCTCGCTGGAGAAAGGCCATGGAACTTGAAGGCGATTATATAGAAAAATTAAAACAGTATTCTTTCATATATGTGAATTTCAATTTTATTAAATAAATACTTTTGGAGAAAAAAATATGGCGCATTATTTATTGGGCAACCCTCGTATATAAATAAACTAGTCCATTCTTTCTGTTTATATTGGCTGTATGCAGCACACCTATCGATACGTATCGGGAGTATTTAAGCGGTGAATATTTGTTGAATGAGGCTTTAGAACCCGCCTATTGTGCACGAGAGGATGAGGCGGTAAACAAAGGAACATAGGTTGAGGATAATGCCGATGTGTGACGTCATCATAGCTCATATAAGCAGGTATTTTATTAAAGGTTTAAGTATCACTTTGTGACGCCTCTTTTTGATTTACAATAATTAAATTAAAAGCGTTTAATTTAATTTGCCTCGGTCTAGCTCAAATCGGGTCTTGTCTTAACAAGACGGGGGTGGTTCGTATTTTGGTGCTTAACACTGTACACTTTGTATAATACAACAAAACTATTTTAAACGTGTATTACCTATTTGTTTACAAAATTAAAGAATCTAACCTAAATGAAATAAATTAACAACAACAACAAAACGAATCTTATTTGGTGTTACCCGGGATGTCCTGGTTGGCAGCGCCCGTTTGGCTGGTCCCCCGTGGACGGTAGTGGTGATTACTGGATCCTGAGCCGTTTCTGTGGAAATATAACTTATTGTATTTCAACTGCTGGTGTGTTATGAACCAAAAATCCTACTAATGACGATTTAATTTGGCTTATTACGACCGTTCCGGCCTGCCCTGTACACGGTAGCCTCGTATTTGTCAGGTGGCGCTGTGTAAAAGTCTGTATAGGAGATAAGCCGGGTCAACGAACGCGTTGGTGTCTTTAAGCAGGTCAAAGAGAAAATCAATAATTTAAAGTAACCTTGGTGCGCATGACTATTCTTATACGTGATTTGGCTTTCAGACTGACTGGATATGAGCTCAGTATTTGGAATGCTTTACACAGGACTTGTTAATATTTACATGTTTTAAATGCAAATTGAACGTATGCGTTTAATTATCTACCCTAACTAAACAGGCTGATCTCAGGATTTCTTAATTAGTGGAGAACGTATTTACAGTAATGAAATGAATATCTAACATTTAATTATGCCCGGAAATAAATGTATTAATTTATTATTAAAAAACGTCTGTTTATGTTAAACGCGTATACTTTTCGTATAAGCGAAACTTATTCTAACTAACAAATACAGGGAAGACGGAGTTTATCACAATCTTTTACGTTAGTTATTAGATATATAAGATTGCGTCTTTTATTAATTGTTATAAACGAATTAATCGGAGGCGAGTTTACACGATCTTTCAGGACTGCGTGTACTAAATTGAGAGAACAATTCTGAGAATTGTTTCCAACGGAATGCAGGTGTTTTAAGTAAGTGATTTATATGCGATTGCGAGACGCGGGAGTACGTTTAATGTAATTTATTACGTAGACGCACCAAGGGTTCGTCTTTATATATCTGGAGGATCAAGCGGGTGATCTCTACGAATGCGGCTTCTGCTATTGAGGTTACCTCTAGGTCAAGGCGTCGCTTGTTTGTACTGCTAATTTTCCTCAGGATCCGGTCGGTGTATTGTATGTGTAATGTATGTGGTAATATCTGGTTAATGGAGAGCCCTTTATAAGATTCTGGATCCAGCCCGTCGACTGCTGTACAAAGGGATCTCCTGGTGGAGCGGTAGAATTAGAGCGAGTACCCTTCTTGCAGCTGGAGTAAATGGAAGATGACTTCAGGGCGTTAGCCCAAAGTAGCAACGTCCTGGTTTGTGTGTATGAGTGCAGAAGGTAACTTCAGGCTATACAGCCCGTCGTATACTTCTAGTGTGTGTATGACTGCAGAATGTAACTTCAGGCTATACAGCCTGTCGTATACTTCTAGTGTGTGTACTGGAACGGTTAGATAACTTCCGGGCTCTGCAGCCCGTCGTTTCTCTATGTGTCTGGTGTAATGTTTAAGAAAAGTAGTGCAATAAAACTTACGTGCTGTTAACCTTAGCGTATCTCAACCAGCAGTTTGATTGTATAATGCTGATTTACTGGTGACGGCGGCGAAATAACGCGACTAAAGATACACGACGGTTCAGTATGAGTAGATGCGGTAATCGACGGGTCGGCGACGTACACAATGAAACTAACTACGGCAGGCGCCCGGTCTGGATCTCGGTTCTCGATTCTAGATGCCGGAGACGCGAGAGTGGCAGGATAGCGGAATCTCGGAGTAACAAGTAACAAGTAGTCGCGGAGTAACAAAAGTCGTAAGTCGCGGGAAGTAGAAAAAAAGTAGCCGCGGTTTTTATAGCTGATTCGCGGTGGGTGGATCCGCCTTCCATGCAGGGGTCCTCTGACTGTGATTGGCTGAGGGTTCTCGGACGTAAGAGCATTTTATGCTTTTTAATATCTACGTCGGAAGGGATTAAAATTAATTATTTATGGTGCAATATCGCCCAATCTTTTGTAATTGGTTTTAATTTTAAACAACTTTACCTATTACTGTAGGGCAATTAAAAAATAATTAATTTCATACATTTGTGTAAAGTTAAGCAGGTTCTTTACAACACAATTGTGTAGCGGTAGGAGTCGTCTTCCACGCTTTTGGTACGGGTTCGATTCCCGGCTCGTGCACTTTTTTCTCTTAGGTTACAGTGGTTTTGTTTATCTAATCAATTTTTGTTAGATTACTGTAGTTTTGTTTATCTAATCTAATAATGTTAGGTTACAGTAGTTTTTTATGTTATCCAATTATGTTAGGTTACAGCAGTTTTGTTTTTCTTATCAAAAATAGATGACGCTACACATCCTCATCCTACTTATCCTATGGTCCTTTGTTTACCATCTCCTACGAGAGGATGCAGATAGAACTGATTTAGGTTGGCAATTCTGTCCGGTTTTGTCAAGCATTTTTGTCATTAAATATTTGACATAAGACATATTTTCAGGAGACGGTAAACAAAGAAACATAGGATGAAGGATGGGGATGGTGCCGATGTGTGACGTCATCTATTTTAGATTAGAAAAATAAAACTACTATAACCTAAATTTAAACCATTTATAAAAATACCTATTTATGTAGATAACGCATGCGCAATTTGTCATTGGCATGTCTTCCTGCATGTCCTATGTTTACCGCCTCGTCATACTTTCTGATATTTTGTTGGTGTGTAAAATAAACATATAAACATAACCCCTGAAGCTGAGATTTGACAGTTGTCAAACTGTTATTTTTCAAAACCTGACAACATCGGCGTGCTCTGACAGTATTAATACCAGGATATCAACAATGATTGACCGAGAAAAACTGTTTTTTACAGAATTTTTATCAAAAGTTTATTCCAAGTTTCTAGTGAAGTTAGGCACAAATGTTTATTTCAACTTCGATTGACATTTCACAAAGGTACATAGATTTTTGCTTGTTCAACTATTCCTTTATCAAAATAGTTTTTTTCAGAACTCATTAATAAATTAACCAGACCTTTCAAGGTAAGTTAATTTGTGTATTTTATGCCTTTTTATGGTATAATGCCTTTTACTGTCGAACAAGACAAATTTAATTTGGAAGCTTATTTCCAAAACGGCCAAAAAGATGTAGATGGAAACTGGAAGTATTCAGTACGATTATGTGTTGAAGAATATCGAAATCACTTTCTGAACATCAAAGTTGATGAATTAAAAAATGCAATAACTGACGCAATTCAAATTATTACAGAAGCTAAATTAATAAATGTATTTTAAAGTATGAAACGAAGAAGTGTAATGCAAACAATGTTGGTCACTTTGAAATTGTTTTATACATAATTGCAAAGTTTGACATTATTTTTCTATTTTTAACTGTAATAATAAACATGTACCTACTGTATTATCTACGTAAATATAATTAAAGCTAAATTTAAAAAAATAAGTGTTAATTCAAAATAAACGTAAATTACAATTTTTCAAGTTTTTGTACGCCTACATAATAGGCAATTCGTCATTCACCAAAGTTTTTGTCATTTATGGTAGTATTTATTTTAATATCTGCATTTACGTCACTGACAGCACAATTTTCAGTTTAAGTATGCGGAACAGTAGAACTGTTCTAGGAGCGGTACGGTCAAACAATAATGATCGCACTGCATTAGTGATGCAATTGCTCTTACTCGTGAACATTACTTTAGTAGAATACTTAGCTTTTTTTGAAGATGAAGCTAAATTTAATATTTAATGTGGTGGAACAATTAGTTCAGCATATTCTTTTTGAGGATGACCTATCATTATTAAGAGAAGAGGTAGTAAAAAGTAATGGATATTTTGAGAATATAACTTCAAATTATTCAGATGAGCAATTTCGACATTTTCACATAAGGAAACAGAGTTTTGAAGTAGGAAGTATTTCACTTAATCATTTAACATAATAAATTTTGTTAACAGTAGTTCTGTTAATGGTTAATGATAGACTGAACATTAACAGCAAAGTTGAGATTAATAAAAAGATTCTGATTACTTGTTAAGCAAAAATATAAGCTTTTTACATGCAAGAGATAAATTTGGTGTTTCAAGTAGCACTGTCCATTATATATTTCAAGAAATTTTAACTATTCTCGCTAATTCAATTAATGAGTACATTAGATGGCCTGTGGCAAATGATGTTCCTGAAATTACAGAGAGTTTTAATGCTCAATCTATAGGTTTTCATGGAGTGGTAGGTGTTATCAATGGTTGCCACACCTGAATAAAGCAACCTGCTGGTAATACACATGACTATTTAACAATTTATAAACATTTATATTGGACTACGCGACCCGGCGAACTTCGTATCGCCTTAGAAATAAATAATTTGTCAAAGTTCGTAACTGTCAAAAAGGGAAATTAATTTTGCGACTAAAATTATAAAGAGAAAACAGTTTTTTTATTTATTTTGAACGCACCCTGATTAACAGGTTTTTTTTTACTTTCCTTGCAATTTCTTTATCTTTTGTCACCTTTTAAATATCTTTCTTAGATTTCTACAAACATTTCAAAACCAAAATTAGCCAAACAATTATATATATATATATATATATATATATATATATATATATATATATATATATATATATATATATATATATATGATTCAAGGGTATTCAGGAATAGTTCACTCTATGAAATGTTAAATAATATTCTACCTCTAAAGCAACATCTTCTTGGTGATAGTGCCTACCCTATATCGAAGTATCCCTTAACACCATTCAAAGACAGTGGCTATTTAAGCAGAGAGCAGGTTAATTATAATGAAAACTCGGTTCAATACGCTCCACCATTGAAAGAGCTTATTAAAAGGAAAATTTCACCATCTAAAATTCTTAGATGTTAAAGATTTGTTCACAAAATCATAAGGCTAGGTTACTCCACCACGGCCAGTCTTTTTTTAAATTTTATTATCCATCAGAATTTTAAGTTTTCTTTTATATTTCTAACTTAGTATCCAAAATATCAACTCAAACATGATATCCATTTGCCTTTTTCTTATTTTTTAACTTACCTCTTGATCCTATATTATTTGAATTGCTTTCTTCGATTCCGATAATCTCAAGATTGTTTTTTGTAAAGTTGTCCACATTAAAATCATGTAACAAAGATAAAATAACATTTGGATACATGGCAAAATTTGTAAAGTATCTATATTGCGTAGATACCATTGTTAAGAAGTAATCCATGAACTTCTTGTTTTTCTACGTTATATAAAACTCCGTCATAATTATAAACCTTCTCGATAGCAATAATTTCCAGATTTATAGAATTTACGGACATGATAATACAATTGTAACACAACAAAACGTTCTCTAAACATAACCTTATAAGATATACTATAAAGCGGTAACAAACTAACCGTGAATAGAATGTGGTGAATAAAATAAAATACTGCTAGGGTCACCGACAAGCCACCAATTTTAATTGAGTGATTTTTATGTTCCGGTTAAGTTACCGGTGGAGCTGCTGAATGCGGCCATTATACGTATAAGTAGCTCTAATTTCCCTTTTGGTTAAATTATTGAATAGTTCAAACTTCAGGCTGTAGTAGATTAGATGCGAACATTTAACTTATTTTTTTGTGTAATTTGTGTGTAAATTCCATTTGTTCTCTGTTGAATTGTTTTTAATTGCAAATACTAAAGAATGGGTCGTCGTAAATCCAAAAGGAAACCTCCACCAAAAAGAAAAAATATTGTACCATTAGATCAACAGTTTAATTGTCCATTTTGCAACCATGAAAAATCTTGTGATGTTAAAATGTATACAAATAACTTTTGTTTAGACAATGTAAATAATTATTGTTTTTTTTAGGGACAAAGGGCGTAATACAGCCAGAATTACATGTCGTGTGTGTATGGAGGATTTTCAAACGACTGTTAACTTTCTATCAGAACCTGTAGATGTTTATAATGATTGGATAGATGCTTGCGAATCAGCTAATTAAATGTGTAATATTAGTTATCTCTTTTAATCACTGTAGAAATGTAGATTATACCTAGTTAACTATTTCACATAGAATTTGAATTTCTAATAAGGGATACTAGATAGATTTTAATTTTGCATGTATGTAGAAAATAGTGTATGTAGAATTTTTAACTACTATCTATAAATTGTTTTATAACCTGTAAGTCAGTTACAAATTTATGTAAGAGTTTCATTTTATTTATATTTTTCTGTTTATAAATTTAATAAAGAAGTTTTTGATGTATAATATTTATTAATTCCATTTTATATAATGGCAGTGTATTTTAATTTTGTTTTACTGTGACCAGTCTCCTAACTGTTAGTGTTACCATCAGATAATGTCAAAGTTAAGAAATACAATTAGATCATGTTAAACTTATATTAAGTATTAAAAATGGTAAGGTTATTTATACTGTTTGAAGGCGGTGTTCGGAACAGTCCACAATATTATCTGAGACCAGTTAAACCTTTATTTGTTTTATTTAAGGTTTATATTATAAAATCATAAAAGGTTCCAGGACATTTTTATTTACCAAAAACTACATCTATCAAAAATCTAATGTCATTCATTATCAAGTCATCTTGTAATTTACAAGACAAACAAGTAACATATGACACATCTTCCCCTTTTTAATTAAAAACATGTCTAATCTAATTGGTTCTTCATCTCTCTTCCACATCTGGTTTTGGTTACACGTTACATCTAAACTCTGATTAAAATTATATATAAGGTCGTCACTCCACCGCACTTTATCCTTCTACAGGTTTGGGTTTTTCTTTGCTTTTTCAACTACCTTTCTCCATTCTTTCCTGTTCTTCATTTTCTCTGTCCATCTTGTAACTCTCAATTACTTGATCTTCCCACCTTAGTTTTGGCCTTCCTCTTGATCGTGTTACTGGTTTCCGCTTTGTTATTCTTGTAACTATTGATTCCTCACTCATTCTATTTATGTGTCCATACCATCTAATTCGTTTTGAATTCATTACCCTTACTATATTCTCCCATTCTAATATTTTATCTACTTCGTCATTTGTTAATCTTCTGTATTGTTCTTCATTTATTTTATATCCCCATATATCTTCCTTATTATCTTCTTTTATATTATTTTCTTCATCTCTTTGTCAGGCACATATTTTCTGCTGCATATGTTACTACCGCTCGTATTTGCCATTTTGTATAGTCTTAGTTTCGGTTATCGTTTTACTGTTCATTATCATCTTATAAGTATGGTAAACCTTATATCCATTTTGTACCTTTCGATCTATCTCTACCCTTCTATCATTTCTATTATTTATTATCGTTCCAAGGTGTTTGAAGTTATCTACTTCTTCCATTCTGTAGTTTCCGATTTCTCCTTTGGTTTATCTCCAGTCCTCGTTTTTGTGCTTCTATTTCAATGATCTGTATTGTTTCTTCTAAGCTTTTCCTATCTCTTGCTATTACCGTAATGTTATCTGCAGAAGCTATTACTTGTACGGACTTTTCGATTATCGTTCCTTGAGCGTTGCATTTTCTAATAATTCCCTCTATCGCAATGTTAAATAATGTGGCTGACAATCCGTCTCCCAGTGGAATTTCTGTTCTTATATCTATTTCTCGCGTTAATCCTTCATGCGTCATCACAGCAGCGTTTGAGCCTTCCATCGTCATTCCAATCAGCTTTATCAGTTTTTCAGGTATTCCTAAGTTCCTTGCGTCTGTCTTCATCATGTTTCTACTAAGTGTGTCGAAAGCCTGTCGAAAATCTATAAATATTATTTCTATTTCTGTATTCTGTTCATAACACTTCTCTACTATTTGCTTCATCACATGTATTGCGTCCATTGTCGACTTCCCCTGTCTATATCCATTTTGGTATTGTCCAATTGTTTCCTCCGTTACATCTTTTATTCTTTTTAGAATTCATGCTGTCAGTATCTTGCATGCCGTACCTACTCAACAAAGTTATTTTTCTATAGTTTTCGCATATCCTTAGATTACCTTTCTTCGGTATCGGCACTATTATTCCTACTCGTTCCCTTCCTTCGCTTTTTATCAGCTCGCTGCATATATTACCTGGCCCTGCTGCTTTTCTCTGTTTAGCTCTTGAATTATGATATTCATTTCTTCCTCCGCTGGCTCTTCCATTCCTTCGTTATTTCCTTCGCTTTCACTCCCTTCATATCTATGTTTGTTAGATTATTTCTTCTTCTTTTTTGTTTCTTCATTTTCTGATATAGTTTTGTATTATTTCTCTTGTCATTTTATATTTCGTTCATCATTTCATCTTGCCACTTTTGTTTTTTCTCTTTTATTACTTTTGTCGCTTCTATTCTTCTTTGTCAGTACTCACTATAGTCATTTACTTCATTCATTACTTGTTTGTAGCCATTTAATCCTTGCTTCCCTCTTTTTCTTTATTGGCATCTCACAAAGAGCATCAAACCATTCTTTCCTTTTTTCCCCTTATGTCTTCCTATTTTTTTCTTCCACTGGTTTTGTTATACTATTCTTAATGTTGTTCCATTCCGTTTTTATGTTACTGTCTTGTTTTTTTGTCTTTAGCTGTCTGTCTACTTCCTCTTCATAGTTCTATCATTCTATCATCTATCCCTTCGATTACTAAGTTCTTTTTTATTTTTCTTGATTCTCCAGCTTACTTTCCAAGTTACTTATCCTTTTCTCCATTTCTTTCCTTTCCTCTTGCCAGGTCTTCGCTTTTCCTTCCCATTTTTCCTTCACCTTCTTTAGATCATCCTTTATTTCGGTTATATCTTCTTTTATATCAGTTATCTATGTCTCCACTTGTTTCACTACGTCTCCTTTAACTTCATCTAGCTTGTTTAATATTATCTGCATATCCATCTTGTTGCTTTCTATATCCTCTGCCGATTGGTTGGTTTGTCCTTGTTCCTTCGCTTGTTATTTAATTGGACTCCTTGCTACTTTCACACTTCTACCAAACGCCTTTAATTTCTTCAATTCCCACCACTCAAACTCTGCGGGGCCTTCAAGTTCTCATTCCCTTTTTATAAATTCTTTAATATTAGTAACGCTATTAGTTCTTGTTTGCCTCTCTTCTTTATTTCCTTCCTGAGACATCAGGTACACGTCACGCTTAGGTTAGCATACATGATTGGAAAATCAATCTTGTTATTTCAAATACAGTCCTGTAATCTGTTTATACTTTTAAAATGCGTTCTTGCTTATCTATCCTTGCACTTTATGAAACTTGAACTTAATGTCACTCACTTATCGTTTAACCTGTTCTTTCATTGTCTTTAATTTGCTGGTTTCTAACCCAAGTCTTTTTAACTTGTTATCATATTCTCCTTACCTCATTTGCCTACTCCCTTTGATATTTTAATTAAATGTCCACTATTTGACCTGAATTTCCGCTTTAAAAATGGAAGGCACTTTTTCGCCTCACACTAATTGCGTTTCTATTATTAAAAACTATTTGGTTCAAATTACTTGGGACATTAGTTTTGGAAAGTTTGTCGATGCTATTTGATTCATTATTAGTTAATATACTTTCTCCTTCTACAGTAGGTATGTCACCTTCTGAAGTAGAATAAGAGTTTAAAGATTTCTTAAGTCAAATCTATTACATCTAACAGTCTGTTCTTTGTGGTGTCTAATAACATATGACTGAGGGGCACCGTAGTGCTCTACAAATTTACCTGGTTCCCAAATTTTAGTCATACAGTTATATACTACAGTTACATCTCACGACAACGCGCGGCCTTATTTCTCAAACGTAGTGAAAGAAAATTTTCAAAGAAAAAATGGAGGGTTTTAGAACATCCACCATACAGCCCAGATTTATCGCCTTGCGAATTCCATATCTTTGGCTCACTGAAAAAGGTATTGAGGGGTAAACGCTTTGAATCTGACTCTGAAATACCAAACTCCGTCAAGGAATTCTTCAACCAGCAGTCACGAGTATTTTACGAACAAAGGTGTAATTCGGTTGGTGGAGCAGTGGGATATGTGCCTTAATTGTAGAGGTGATTATTTGTAAACTTATTTCCGAATATATTTTTATAGACCAAAGATGGGTTTCAATTGAACAACTCTAGTATTTTGATAGAAAATTTAAATTCGAATCGTGTTCCGACAAAAAATTAGGCCATTCCATTAAAAAAATTGAGTTGTGCTTGTTTGAAAATATGATAATTTGGCTTAAATTAAGGAACACCCTGTATGGTATTCCTTAATTTAAGCCAAATTATCATATTTTCAACACCCTGTAAGGTATTGAATTTTTAACGTAAAATTTAAGTACGTTATTATTTACTAAAGGCAGTATTAAAAGCGCTTATTTCAAAATGTATCATTCCACTATTTAGGTGAGCGCTATTTTTTGAAAATACCTCTTTCCTCAAAATCCTTATTAATAAGTAGCAATAAGGACCTGAGAAAGCAATAGTAGTATAATTTACCCAAATAGAGAAAAACGCAAAAATTATGTCGGGAAGAGCAAACTAAGGGATACAAGAATATACATAGACTACGACCTGACATGGGAAGAAAGGAGGGTACAAAAGGAAATACGGAGCAGGGCTGCTGAAAGAAGAGCGGAGGGAAAAAAGTATGGGTAGGATATAGAAAAATAGAGATTGAGGGAGAAAGGTATATATGGAATGACAGAAAGAGGAGTTAAGCAGAGAAAGAGGATAGAAGTGGGGAACGGAAGGGCAAAAACTAATAGAAGAGGAAGTGGAAAAGGAGGAAAAGGGAAACGAAACGGCAACAAAAGGAAAAATGAATAGAGCAAGAAAGGGAACTAGAGCAAAGAGTAAAGGAAGAGATAAAACAGATGAAAGTACTATTTTGGAATGTGGCGGGAATATATAAAGGAAAGAGTGAGAAAGGGAATAAATTAACAGGACAAGTGTGGAGTATGGGGAAAAGGTTGTTTGGAGTGGACCTAGGGAAAAGGAAGATGCTATTTGACAAATTAATACAACGTGTGGTGCCGTATGGGGAGAAGTGTGGGGTGGATGGAGCAAAAGGAGGTGGACGGGCTGTAAGAAAAGTATTGGGAATGGGTATTTGGGGTGGATAAGGAAACGCCGGGTATATTATAAGTGAGGAAGTGCAGGTAGAAAGAATAAGGGTGGAGGCTGGATGAAGGGCAATGAAATATGAGGAAGAAATGAGAGAAAGAACGGAGAGTAAAATATTACAGGCATGCTGGAAAGAAATAAAAGAAGGGAGAGTGAAATATGGGGAGATAGGAATATTATAAAACGAATGGGTACGCGACGGAGGAAGTAGAAAGGTTAAACGTAGAAGGAGTCAGGGTAAGAGAAGACATAATAAGAAGGGACAGGGATATCCAAAACAAGAAAGATGGGTAAAAATAAGAGAAGCAAAATATAATGTACATTACAAAAGGTTAAAGGAGAAGGGATATCAGAATATTTGAAAGGAGAAGGAAAGAATAGAAAGAAAAAATGATAGCGAAGTTCAGATGCGGTAACGAACGTGGGGACACAAGTATTAGAGAAAGAGGAAGAAAGAAGATGTTGATTATGCGGAGAAGGGACGGAGAATATAAGGCATATGACAAAAGAGAGTAGGGAGGGTGAGCAGAATGGATGCAGGAAACATGGAAAAGGAGAAAACAGCTAATGGGAGAGGTATCAATGAAATGAAATGAAATATAAATGGTGGAAAATAGGTAAAAATAGAATACTTTGCAAAATTATAAATATTAGCAAATAAAGATAAACTTATATATTGCCACGTGTCTAACTAACCATGTCACATAAAAGGAGAGGAAATGGTTAGCTCAGTAGCAAATCAGCTAAACGGCCCTGAGACCGCAGAGCACTCGGATAGCGTGGGTGTTTTGAAGTGTGGATAAAAATAAATATGGTTAGGTTAGTTAGAAAACAGTAACAAAATGGTAGACAGACAGATAGGAGAACTGTGAAATGGGTCGATCAACTCAACTAAAAGTTGAAACATGTATTTATCAATAGTAACCCAGCTTTTATCAGGCAGTTGAGAAAAGTAAAGTTTACAAAAAAAAATGGTTTGAATCAAAGACACTGGAACGTACTTTACGCCGCGTAAGTATAAAGAGTGAAATTCAGTAAACCCGAAAGTAGACAGCATTTTGCAGTAGATAAAATCAACATTTCTTCCCAAAGCATATAACAATACATGAACAGGTAATTTATTATACCACTGCAAAAACTCTCGTAGACAGTGTTTAATAGGCACCAAAATGGCCAAAATTCAATAACAAGTGGTAGATAAAGCTCTGCAAGTCTCCGCTTGCTCGGTGATATAATGCATAGCTAGTTACATAAGCACCTTAAAGTGATTTCTTCATAGCGCTGTGGTTTGATTAACACAACTTAACTTTATCATACATCAATATAAATAATTACCAATCAAAATAACCCTGATTATGAAATATTAGTGACTAATAGCGATGCAATTAGGGAATCAATATATTCAACCCAAAAGGTTTACTTCAGATTTCGTAGGCGCAGTATACACAATCGTTGAATCGATTAGTATTGAAAACGTGGTTAACGTTTACTCTTATTTAATCGTCCAAGTAGTAAGATTGAGTGCAACTTTCCTTTTAAATAATTCTAGCATTATATTAAGGTATTAAATCATTAACTTAGAAAAGTTAATTTATGAACAGGTTTTTAACAGTTAGTTAATAGAATCACCAAAGTAGTTTAATCGTACGCATTAGTTAAATACAGCTTAGATACTTTTGGGCACTCCCATAGTACAAATCAACTACAGGTACATAAACCAACAACAGGTGTTGCGAGGTTATTCACAAACCCAAGCATAAAACACGTCTATTAATTGCAGGCAGTATAGCAGTCGGCTTAACCCATTAACGTCCAACGTGTTCATTTGAGGACAGCTGGTATAGGGGATAGCGTAAACATTGTCTAGCAAACAACAGCAGCTAGACGTGGAGCATTAGTACCAATCATACAGTGGTGCTAGTGGCACGTTACGAAGCGCGAAAATTACGTATTTGATCTAAAATATCGTCTACTTGATTTCAGTTTTTTGTCACGTGGGTTCCTGTTAAAATTTGTGCTGGCATTTTCTTATAAATCAAAGGTATATGTGAATTTATTTTATCTGGTAGGTATTGTGTTAGGTTTCATTAATATAATATGACATAAGGCCCAGAAGAAATGTATACAAGGTGTAACAAAATCCCACTATCCTCAAATGAGGACGATGGGCGTTTACGTATAAAATTTAATTATTTTCTATTTTTGTTCTAATTAGACTTTAGGTAAGATTGATTAGTGAAATAATTATTTTATTTACAGATATTCTCATTTTATTCCGAATTATGTCCAGAAAAACCTTCAAGAGATTTGGAAGATGCGATTGACTATTTATGTTCATAGCAGATTGATGCCGATATCGCAGCATTGGCTCCAGAAGTTGATGACCTGACCGATGAAGACGATATCAACGATGAAGATATTGGTACAGATACAGTACAGGATATTCAGGAGGCATTGAAATATTTTTCACCGAAGAAAATACTCCAGATAAACCATTATCGTCTGACGAAGAAGACAAATTACCACTGTCATCATTTGCTAAGAGAAAAGAGGTGAATCTATTTTTGCCACCAAACTGGGATGCACCTGAACCAAACTATGAAACTGAGCACTTTGAAGATTGACAACAGATGTTTGAAGTTATAAGAGAACAATCATCGAATGCTACACCTATGGAAATTAATCAGGCGGGAAGCCAATAAACACTCTGAAGACTCCTGGACCACCTCTTAGCTAACCACCTAACCGACCTTCAGGGCAACCTAATCTCCTCCGACCAAGGAACGGCTGGTTTCTGTGGTCACCACCTCCAATCCATTTTCCGTTCCCCAGAAGATCCCCAATTCGACAACCAGTTCAAGGCACTCCTTGAAAGTCGCCTCGAAGGATTCCGCAACCTTAACCTTCCCGAAATCCAACTCGATAACGAGAATCCTTTCTTTGCTCCCATCACGACCGAACAAGTCAACTCGTACTTCGAAAAGAGATTAATTGAGCCCCAGGTCATGACGACCTGAATCGTAAAATCCTATGGCACCTACTCGACCCAGCCCTCAGATTACTCACCGATATCTACAACCAATGCCTAATCCTATCTCAATTCCCCACGGACTGGAAATCCAATTTCCGATCCCCAGATGATCCCCAATTTGATAACCAATTCAAGGCACTCTTGACAGTCGCCTTGAAGATTTCCGTACCTTTAACCTTCCCAAAACCCTACTCGATAACGAGAGTTCTCTTTACGCCCCTATCACGCTCGACCAGGTCAGCGCATGTTTCAAAAATGTAACAATTCTGCCCCAGGTCATGATGGCGTAAACCGTAAAATTCTCCGCCACCTACCCGACCCAGCCATCCGTTTACTTTCCACTATTTACAATAAATGCCTTACCCTATCGTTCTTCCCGACGGACTGGAAATCAGCCTCCATAGTCATGATACCTAAACCCCACGCTGATCTTACATCGCCCTCCTACAGACCAATCTCACTCCTGAGCTGCCTCGGAAAATGCTTTGAGCAGATTCTAGCCAGGCGACCCAGGGACCACCTAGAATACAACGACCTCCTTCCCAACAGCTAATTCGGCTTCCGTCCTAACCGAACGTGTCACGATCCCTTGTTGAAGCTGCTTACAGCGACCACCAGAGCATTCAATCCCAAGCAATGCAATCTGGCTGTGTTTCTGGACATTAAGCAAGCATTTGACAGGGTCTGGCACGCCGGTCTCCTGCAAAAGATCCAAAACCTTAACATATCAGGCCCTTCGCCAAACTCCTACTCTCGTACCTGACCAATCGGTCGGTTCGAGTCAAAGTAGGAAAACCTTCCCGATCCTTTCCACCTTCCGCAAGGTTCTGACTTAGCCCCTATCCTTTATACCATCTTTGCATCCGACATTTCCGAAGTTACCCAACCCGGAGTAATCGTTGCGCAGGTCGCGGATGACACCGTCTTCTGGTCGGTTAATCGGAACGGCGAAACGGCCTCCCGCCTCATATCCAAAACCCTACGGAACTTCTCTAACTGGGCAAACCAGTGGAGAGTCTCCGTCAATCCCACCAAAACCCAAACAATCCTTTTCCGACATCCTCATTACGCAGAAGAACTAGTTCCCCAATCTTGCCTCCAGAAACGTCTCCCTTACCCTTAACCAAGAAAGGATCACACTCCAAGATTAAATCACCTACCTAGGAATCCTCTTCACTAGAACCCTCAATTGGCTCCCCGATGTAAAAAGAACACTAAACAGGATTAGAAACCGCGCAAACCTACTGGGCGCCCTTCGGGGTAGAATCAGAGGTTGTCACCCCAAAACACTTCTACACACATATAAAACATACATCCGCCCTGTTATGGATTTCCGAGCTCCTATATACACAAACATTAACCCCAATCACCTTTCCTCAATCGCCTCCTGTGAACGCCGAATTTTTAGACGGATACACAGGTTACCCCTCAGGTACCCTAATGACCTCACCCTACACCACGCCAATATACCCCAATCACAAACCGTATCCAAAAACTCCAGGAAAACTTCGCCTATAAAAGAATTTTCGGCAACACTATCCCAACCAAAGAAATCCTTACCACTCCCTACAACTACCGTTTTCCCAAATTCCTAAAAGAACCCAAATTAAAGTTCAAACATCCTCTCGCAATCCTCACACAACTCCTCGACGACCTCCCCGACGACGAAGAAAAATCCTCGATAATACTCCATATGTCCTCCGCATCGCCCCGTCTATTCGATGATGACCCAGCGTGACACCGGCCAACGATCTAATTAATCACACTACACACCACACCACACTAACCCACACGCAAACTTTAACCCAACTACACACTATTCAAAATTCAAATTCAAATATATATATATATATATATATATATATATATATATATATATATATAAGCTAAAATATGTAATTACTAACCATAAGCATCAGCATACTAACAAAAGAAAACTACGTTTTTTTAAATTTAAACATTTTCCGGGTGTTCAAACTTTCACATTTTCATATATATATATATATATATATATATATATATATATATATATATATATATATATATATATATATATATCAGATATAGAAAAACATTATTGCGGGTCTGACTTATAATAAGCTAAAAGAAACCCAATAAGCATTAAATGACTGAGAGGGACATAACTTTAGCGATGTTGCCACATGTACATATTTGCATGTAGGCACAAAGTATGAACTACTTAAGTCTCCCTCAATCTAGCTTCAACATTTCTAACGAAACCAAAGCAATTAAGATGATGTTGAAAAGTCGCGTGTTCTTTGAAACTATTAAGTAAATACTTTACACATAAACATTAAATGATAATACCTCAAACATCGAAGTTTATTGTAATTTCAATTTATGACATGGTTGGATTACTACTCGTAAGAAGAACCAAGAATAAACTTACGAGAGTTCAGACAAGAACATTAACATTTACATTGGTAGTATAACTTAAGTTTAAAGTTTAACCTTAGCATTACAATTCTTATTCAAAAACCAACTATTTTTAAAAATGAACAGAATACACTTTTTCAAAACTCTACTTTATAAGATTTTCTAAAAGACCTCCACCTTGCGCAAGGCAGTAACCCAATCTGCGATAAATTTCAGTTCGGGTGTTTTCTAACATTTCTTGTGTGTTGCTGTTTAAAGAGTCTGTAATTTTGACACGAAGTTCGTCCAAATTGTTAGCACGTTCATGCCTGTGATAATAAATTTGCTGGGATACGTATCCCCAAACAAAAAAAGCCGTTCGGCGCGATATCAGGTGAGCGAGGAGGATATTTAATAGTACCTTTTCCACTAATAATACGGTTAGGGTACGTAGTTTCCAAAAACTGTTGAACCCTTATTGCAGTATTAGCAGGACACCCATCTTCTTGATACCAAATGTCATCAATATTTATATTGAGGCGTTAAAGAGCTGGAACTATCTGGTTTCTCAACAGTTCTAAATATTTCAAGTTTTGTTGATAAAACATGGACCAATTATGGAATTGCCTAAAATTCCTGCCCACGCATTAACTTTTGGGGTATTGTGTTCGGTAAGGAATACTAATGTGTTTGTTTTCCGAGAGTAACCAACAGCGACAGACGGATTGTGATGGCCATGTAAGTTAACACTCGTCGGTAAACAAAATATTTTCAATAAATATTTCGTTTTCATTAGGCCGATTCATCATATGTTCACCAAATTCCATGCGCTTTTGATGATCTTCGGGAAAAATGTATTATGTAGTTTGCAACTTATGGGAACAGTATTTATTCCTTTTCAAGATATTGCGAAATGTTCTTGGTTCAATATTCATTTCTTCAGCAATTTGTGTACTATTGCACGCGAAATTAGTTTCTACTAAACTACACACTGCAATTTCTTGGAGTTCGTGCTCTTCATTTAAGACGGGAATGTTCACCATCATTACCATCAATGCTACTGCATGTTCTACAATCATTTAAACATCCACATCTTTCAAATTTACAAACAGTACGCATAATCGTACCTTCTGATGGAATTGGCCTGTTTTGAAAGGAAAAAGCAAACCTGCTCATTATTTCTTGTGCAGTGCTTTCTGAATAACACCACTTAATAATCTGTGTTTTTCTTCACTGGAATACATGAGTATTGTGTCGAACTTGCAAAAACACTGATTTTGACAGTAACAATTAAATGTCTCATTGATACCAGCCTGCTCAAAAGACGCATGTATGGCATCAGCGCTTTTAGTTTGTTCTGTATTCTATCTCACTTAGCACGTGAACTGATTGTATTGTCTTTATTTTACTTATTATATATATGATGGAAAACTTTTTATTATTGATTTTATGAAAAAGGGTTATTTATAAAAAGTTCTGCATGGTCTAAAATCCAAAATGCAACCTTCAGTTTTCAAAATTACGAGGTATATCAAAAATATGAATTTTGCCCAAGAGTAAAGCACCTCTATTCCAGCTACGGTAAGGGGGTGAAGGCCGAGAACAAGCCCCAAATAAAATATTTTCGAGGCTGCTAAATAACATAACGGCCAAGAGAAATCGCTGGAAATGACTTTCAAGTTTCTAGCTTTACCGCTAGAGGGCATAATCTTTATAGAAAAATTTAAAAACAATTTTTTTAAAATAAGTCTAATCATAGTAGGTATTAAATAAGTAAATTAGAATGATGCATAATTTCTGTACAAATTTTGTTAGATACTCTTTTCTCTATTTTTTCAAATAAAAGGGCAGAGAGTGGGAATGTTTGTATGAATAAATGCCTATAACTTTGGTTTGGTTCAACCTATTTTAACGAAATTATTCTCATTCGAAGGGGCGTAGATGAACCAATTACATATACTGTAAAACAATTGCATTTAGTTTTAATTGTCGTAGATAGAGGCGCTTTCGAATAACAAAAGTTAAAATTTGTCTATGTTAAAATTTTAAATGAAAACACCTAAGTATTGTAAATTACAACAGAAACTGATTAAACTGGTAACAAAATAGCGCAAACCGCATGTCGATATCTTTTGTCTAACTCGAGATATAAGTAAAACGTGTAAACATACGTAACTAGTATTGGCTCACTCTGCATTATAATTTAAAATAATGCCGAATTGTATGATATGATTGGAGTTTATTTCGAATGCCATCAAAATACCGCTATTGCCTCACGTATATATGCCATAAGATATCCTGACAGGAGCCATTATGGCAAAGAAGTATTTAAAAGAAAAGGAAGAAGATGAAAAGCAACTGGTAGCTTTCATCGTCCTTGTTATAAACGACGTGGTGTAGCTGTGACCAAATATGATGTAATCAATGTTCTTGTTTTAGTTCAACAGAATTCACATATAAGTAGTCGGCAAATCTCTACGGAACGAAACATATCAAAAGCTACCGTTCTAAGTATTTTAAAGCATAACAGGTAGGTTTCTTATAATATTATGAACTGCACGTTTAAGCTTGAAAATTCTTAAATTTTAGATTCAACTGTTTTATTTTCATATTGCGATAAAAACGGCAACATGGCACTTTAATCATTTCATTCATTCCTTAAAAATAGTTGTTTTCTATGGTTTTCTGATTGCATCCTTATCATGTAGTTCTCCACCAAGCTTTACATGAAAGGGATTTCGATGCAAGGCTGGATTACTGCAATTGGATGTTAGGTATGCTGGAAGAACAACGTCATACCATATCAAATATTTTGTGGACAAACGAAGCCACCTTTAGTAGTGCGCGTGTTGTTAATCTGCATAAATATATATATATATATATATATATATATATATATATATATATATATATATATATATATATATATATATATATATATATATATATATATATATATTATATTGTTAAGCTAAATAACAGCATTAGAACAATATAAGTTCATATTAAAGGAGACATTAAACATAAAGTAATTACGTTGAATTTGAATAAACATATATGTATAGGGCAAACTGTATAGGTGCGAATTAACATAGAAATAGATGTGAATATAGAAAATGTGGCTAGCTAGTTATACCATATTTCATAAATATAAAAGTGTTATCAAGGCTAAAGAATGTTAGTCTTCATTTTATAGTTTCCGAGCAGCTTCAGGGTAGTAAAATATGTATTCCATCTATAAAATACATGTATTCCAATTTTTATGACAATATACTAGTTCAGTACTATATTCTTCCATTCTAAAACAAAATGAGATTAAATTGTATCAATCAATGTAAAAAAGTGTAAAGGACATGTTAAAGTTGGTGACAAAGTTTACAAGATTCATAGAAATTATTAATTTTAAAAGTGAAATTGAACAAATATTATGTTACAAACTTACTTAACAGTATGTTTAGGAAGTGTTACAACTTAAGTTATCATTCCAGATGTGATTTAAGCTTAAAAATTGATAAACCAGATTGTGATGATTCATGCCGCAGGACTTGAGATAGAAATTATTAACATGAATCATAAAAGTGTTTGAGGCTAATGAATTCATATGTATTTTTGGGTCAAAGAATTCATTTCTGTTTGTAGTTTTCATGTAAGAATTAGATTAATTTAATTATAAGTAAATTTATATATGAAAATTTGCATAGTAGTCATAATTTGTATAGAATAAGAAATTTCAAAGGAAGTATGTCATGTGGGGTACCTATAGGTAGGGAATTTTTACGGAAAGCAAAAATAATTATAGTTTTAAGATCTGTTTACTTATAAGCAAGTTATCAGTAAAAATAATAATTTGTAAATTTGTGAAAACTGATTAACCGGCAGAAATTTTGTATCTTATCTTACAAACTTTCCAAAGTGTGAAAATGTCACTTGATGTGCACATGATTAAAATTTTAAGATCATCCAGCTGGTTCGTGTAACCTTTAAAAATTTTATGTAATTAAAACAAGTGGAATTCACTTTTGCAACAAAATTAACGTAATCTTAGTTTCGGATGATATTTTTGTGTCATTTACTTGAATGTAAATAAAATTATTTCAATTATTGCATTAAAATTGAAAATTATTTTAAACAAATTGCCTTTATATTATTATTCAATTGAAATTAAAATTGAAAGTGCAAATTATAATAATTTTGGATGCCGATAGAAAGTTGTGGTATTCTTGAAGATAAAAACCTAAAAATAAATTATTATATTTATAAATTTAAGAAACAAACAAATTAAAGTGTTTTTGGAAAGTGGCAAAGCAGATATTTGTGCGTTATACCTATGCATATTGGTGATGAATGGAATTTCCACCGATGCAGTAAATATTGGTGCAGCATATCCACAACTTGCTTATGCTGTACAGAACTTCTACCGAGGAACAAAAGATATTGGAATTCGAATTACATCAGAATTTGAAAATGAGCCCAAATGAGAAAAGAACATTAACTGTGAGTCTGTGAATCTTAATATTATTTGAGGTTATGTTGCATTTTATTAGAGTTTATTTATGTGTATTGTATGAAGGGCACAAGTAGATTATGTGCTAAACTGGAAACAAGACAATAATGATTGCTTTGCTGTAATTCAATATTATATTAAAAGATAAAAGATACCCATATTAAATTAATGGAATTGTTGAGTCATGATAATTACACATCTTCTTAAGTCAACAAAATTCACATGTGCTCAACGTGGTATATATTTTCATCTGGTACAGGATGTTTGATGAAAAGTAAAATTTATACAATTACAGAAGTAAATAAAATCAGGATTAGATTTTATGATACAAAAGAAACTTACACACTTTGTTTAATATTTTAATTTTACACTGAACTATATATTGATCCCTATCCCTGTTATTTTAAATCATTTCCATACCAATATATATATATATATATATATATATATATATATATTCTAAAAGATGTATATTGGATTACCCAGTAGCTCACCGGTAAATGTGTCACAGTAGCAAGTGAAAGGTAGCTAGACAGAATTGGAGAGTAGTCAAATGTTTGAGAAAAATTAATTCGACTCAAGCGAAAACAGTCCTTCTCATGACTAAGCCTGATGACGAGAACAGAGGCCTCTTCCGAAACTAATGAGACCACAGTTACAAAACTTTTGTAACACAGAAGTAGTACTGGGACACCTCAACTTTCACTTTTTGACTTAGGGAATTCCCAAGGTCGCCCACGTGTGGGGCGTATTTTGGCCTTGAGATCGACCTCCGGTCGAGTTAGTCTAGGGGTTAACCACGGAGTTGGCCTTGCGCTGTGGATTTGAATTTGTATTCTAATAAAGGGTCCTAGTCTTGTAAGGTTGATATAGGAACCTGTTCGTGGGCTTCACTCCTGTCATAAAAATTATATTCTAATAATGGGAAGAAGAATTAATACACAAGGCATGTAAAGTGTTTTTCACAATAAAAATATGTTATTTAAAGTCTGTTTATTATTATCATTATTCCGTCTCTCTCTCTCTCTCTCTCTCTCCCCTCTCTCGTATCTCTCCTCACCCTCGTCTTCCTCATTCCTCTGGTTTCCCTCCTTTCTCACGTTTGTCTCGTTTCTTTCGTTTCTTTCATTTCATTCGTTTCTTTCCTTCTCTCGTTTCTGTCGATTATATCGTTTCTCTCATTTCTCTCGTTTCTCTCGTTTCGATCGCTTCTATCGTTTCTCTCATTTCTCTCGTTTCTCTCGTTTCTCTCGTTTCTCTCCTTCTCTCGTTTATCTCGTTTATCTCGTTTATCTCGTTTATCTCGTTTCTCTCGTTTCTCTCGTTCTCTCGTTCTCTCGTTTCTCTCGTTTCTCTCGTTTCTCTCTTTCTCTCGTTTCTCTCGTTTCTCTCTTTCTCTCCTCTCTCCTTCTCTCTTCTCTCATTTCTCCCATTTCTCCTTCTCTCTTTCTCTCTTTCTCACGTTTCTCTCATCTCTCTTTCTCTTGTTTCGCTCGTTTCTCTCGTTTCTCACGATTCTTTCTATTCTCTCGTTTCTACCGTTTCTCTCGTTGCTCTCGTTTCTCTCGTATCCCTCTCCTTTCTCTCGTTTCTCTCGTTTCTCTCGTTTTCTCGTTTCTCTCGTTTCTCTCGTTGCTCTCGTTTCTCTCGTTTCTCTCGTTTCTTTTGTTTCTGTCGTTTCTCTCGTTTTCTCGTTTCTACCGTTACTCTCGTTGCTCTCGTTTTCTCGTTTCTCTCGTGTCTCTCGCTTCTCTCGTTTCTCTCGTCTCACACTAGCACAAGAACAAGCACAATGACAAGCACAAGCATAATCACAAACATAAGCACAAGCACAAGCACAAGCACAAGCACAAGCACAAGCACAAGCACAAGCACAAACACAAGCGCAAGCACAAACACAACTACAGGCGCACACAACTACAGGCACGCACACCGCCAGAGACAGAACACACACACACACACACACACACACACAAACACACACACACACACACACACACACACACACACACACACACACACAAGCGTAAACAGACACAGTCACAGACACACGTGCAGAACACGCAACCACGCAAACGCGAAAACGTTCTAACGCGAAAACATGCAAACACGCAAACGCGAAAACACGCAAACATGAAAACAAGCTAACCGAAAACATGAAAACAAGCAAATACGAAATCATGCAACCACTCAAACGCCAAACACGCAAATGCGAAAACATGAAAACACGAAAACACGCAAACACGAAAACACGGTAACGCGAACACATGCAAACACGCAAAACACGAAATCACACAGACCAGGAGTTAGAGCTCATCATCCTCAATGAGATGGGGTTTGTAAATAAATGATTTTTCTTTTTATCTGTTTTTTATTATGCCTTATACTTAAACGGTAAAGTATCAAAGTTCTCAATCCTTGGTCGTTTAGAGTAACTTATTCTATACTGTTTAGATTCGGCTCTACTTAATACATTGTAACACTTGTCTCTAACCATTTTCATGTCATTATATACAATAAGAGGATCTTCAGTATTGCTACGCATCATATCTTTCATCGATTCAAAGTTTATAACACGAGGGTTCTTATAGTTTAAACTAATACCCTTCACTTTACACACTGATTTAATTGTCTGTTCACCGGTTGAAAACACATTATAGCTGAAGTTTTCGGTCCCGCACTAACAAATTCAGCTATATAACTTCCTTCACCTTACGCCTCCAGCTCGTCGGTCATATGGCCGAGAAAATCTCCGTAAGTTGGATTCCAGGAGTCGGGTTTTGGCACAAGTCCGACACTATCTGTATCATAATACAGAACGCGACAATCCAGCTTCTTCAGATATCTATATAGTTCTAAACGTACATGAGCTGTCGTTTACGCTGCTATGGACACATTAATAGTTTTTAGAAACTCACCCTGTCCCTTAGGTCTATCCCAATTTACAATTATCACATTATCATTAATGGCTATAATGGATTGCACTTGAACTAGACGATCCGTAAACAATTTGAAAAAGTACTTTAGCTCAGATACAATACTGCTCTGGGTTAAATCTTCTTGTTGGACAAAGTTACCTCAAAAAGAGTTTAACATTAGTTTGGCCAAGTATCTTAAAACTGGATTTTTCTTAATCTTCTTTTCGTTTAGTTGAACCCCCTCTTTATCGTAATATTCCGTTATGTAGTTCAATTTCGCGTCCTCGGATGTACAATGGCTAGGCCATCCGGAACAATCTTGCTTGAGTTTCAGGAAATTATCAATGTAACCGCTAAACAGCCCATCCTGTATTGTAATTTTATCATATGTGGTAACGTCATACTCGCAACTGTGCCTATAACATCCCTGAAACTCATAAACGGTATTTGATTCAGTGCAATAACCGTCGACCTTAACACCTTCAGGTATTCTAAATCCGCGAGCTTTTCCGGCATGCTGTATGGCCACTTGTTGTGAGTGTTCCTTCTAGCGTAACCACTGTATTGCGACCTTTGATTGTTTGTCGGCAGGGTTGTAACCATCTTTTGTAATGAGACCGATTGTGTTCTCTTTGAGGAAAAGTCAGAAACACTTTATTGCAGGCGCTATCAATTGTGATTGACTCCTCAAACGGATCGACTTTATTTTGGGTCGTGAAGGTCGACCAGAAACTAATGCAACTTTTAACGAGAATCTTAACAATGCCTCACAATCTCTTCACTCATCTTAAAAACATAATTACTTTGGGTCTCATTCGCGTGCCAATCTAAAAATTTTTGTCTATCTTTGGCCGACATCTGATCTGCACAATAATATTCAAGCGGTGACAAAGGACCCTCATAATTATTATTTGCGGATGTGTTGACGAGGAAGAGGAGATATCCCTTGGATTCGGGAAAATCGAAAGTTTTCGGAAATGCTCAGAGTGGTTATGGAATGGAATTAAGAGAGTCAATAAACCTAATATCGCCGTATTGAATTGAAATTAGTTTTAGACCGTTGGAGATGACTTTGGGCCTTCATCGGTTATTATTAGCTACCATCAATCAATACCCCTTCATTTTATGTGCAATGCATGTAACTTTAAATTTTTGCGCTTTCTCGGCAACATACGACAGAAACGATTCAACTGGGTCTTCCCTAAAATGTGCACCCTTTCGCTACTCATCGGATATCGCTCATCTAGATTGTCGGTGCATTGGATACAAACGGAGCAAACATTTGCGGCCATGCATAGATTGGGCTCATGCAGAACTCTATCATTCGTCTCCTCACACACCTTCTCCTGCATGCATTCTAAATCATAAATGATAAACATAGATGCTTTACTTTCACCAGCGTCACCTCGAACCTTATTAATGGGCGTATAGCAAAGATGCCCAATAGGTTTTTCGTCCTTTGACGTGAACGAACGACTGTAACCGCATGTATGTTTACCCTTAACTTCAATAGTTTTGAGACACTTTAAACATTTACCTAATTTTTCACATATCTCATGCAATCATGGCATACAATTTTCGGGTTTTAACTGGAACATGGCGGCTTTTGATGACAACCAGGACAGTGATACAAACATTTCACATGGCGTTTTTTGCACCCTTCGCAGTAATAACAGCAGGTAAACGCAGAAGTTAAGCTGATAATGACGTTATTGTGGTCGTCTTTGAGTATTAAATTTAAAACTACTCTACCCGGTTCCCTGGGACCCTCAAAGTGAATTGAGTCGCCTATTCGCGAGTTATAAACTACAATAGTATATGAAGTTAAGTGATTTTGAAATATTTGAATTCGTAACTACCGCCCTGACTAAGATCTACACCGGTGCATCGTTATTTCTAATCGCTATTGCTAAGACTATTGCGCGAGCTAAACAATTGTTTTCATTCATTGTTGCTGGTACAACAACAATATCCTGTTTTTAGCCTTACAAAAGTCTGCAAATTTTAAGCCTGCCAATTGGTTTGTCTGGGAAAATTGGGTTCCTTAATGGCTGACGGAGCCGCATCCTTCACAATGTATATTATGAATGCACACTGCACAAAATATGTGTTAGATAAATAACATTTAGGAAGCAATATATTTTTACCTGCAACCAGGGTAAGGAATTATCCATGCATGGTTCTTCATTAAAAATACATCTCAGCGATTTACATGTGATGTTAAATGTTCTTATGAATTTACTTTTTGATTCCCCTATTATATTTACATGATTGAATCTCATTTGGGCAGAGGATGCTCCGGCATTTTGTTGTTGCTAGGTTGATGGGCCTAAGCCCGATTGCCCTTGCTGCAGCCCATGTAACGTACTTGTTCATGAAATGAAACAGTAGAAAATTAAAAGACATACCGTTATCGTATTCAAATCATCCGCTGCGGAAGGCCCCAACATCTCTTCATCACCATAAACAAACACCTCCTCCATATTTACTTGAGCGTGGATTTCAAAATATAATAATTCATACTTAAATATAAAACAGATACATACTTACACTCCACCAACCCTTCGTGCAGACTCCGAAAAATCATTATAAAACTCTATCTAATCGATAGTCCCATTTTCACACAACATCTTATAAGTAATAATAATGTATGCCTTTTTCCACCTTCGGCTAACATACAGTCACGGAACAACCCCAAAATTGATTAAAATTTGATTAACAATTCCATAACGATGATAACGTACAGAACAGTACTAACTTAACTAAACTCAAATGTACGTTTCTATATTATTTCTTTAAGACCATATTAAACCACTGAAAATTCACAAGGTCAACTCCAAGGTAACAACCCGCAGATGGAAATTAAAAGAAATGTAATAATTTTAATAACCTTTTTAGGATAATTATGCAGCCTCTTTATAATAAATCTTATTACCAAAATCACATTGTAAATCAAAACAGGTATCTATTCCATAATTGCGTTTTTAAACTTCATACCAGATAGAAATGGATTAATAGGCATAATAAATACATGTTAACATCAGATATTGAGAAAATTTGAGCTAACACTTAGATTCAGCCTTAAAGATTTCATAGAACATAATCTATGTATTTAAGGTCTATGAATGGGTTCTTTGAAATATATGATAAAATCAAAACAGACCCTAACAAATATTAAATAACATCTTTTATTGTGAAAAACACTTATCGCCATATTTATATTCTTTACCTATTAATTCTTCTTCCCGTTATTAGAATACAATTTTTATAACAGGAGCCAAGCCCACGAACAGGTTCCTATAATAACCTTACAAGAAGGACCCTTTATTAGAATACAAATTCAAATCCACAGCGCAAGGCCAACTCCGTGGTTAACCCCTAGACTAACTCGACCGGAGGTCGATCTCAAGGCCAAAATACGCCCCACACGTGGGCGACCTCGGGATTCCCAAGGGAAAAAAGTGAAAGTTAAGGTGTCCCGGTACTACTCACAGATATGATAACTACTCGCTCTGTTAATAGTTATAGATTTAGTAAGATTACCGTCACAAGTTTGATCGAAACTGTATAGACCACAGTGATCACCATAATGTTTAAGTTTTGTATAAACAACATATTTTGCTTTTCTTGTGAGAGCGTGTACGTTGAGCGTATACGTCCGCAGAACTCATTCATTCAACCCAACGAGAGTGGCTGTTGGGAATAAAATTGTGACCTTTATCTCATCCCTAACCCGCCTCCTGTTTAAACTAATTGTAATTGTGGGATTGTCTTCAGCATCAATCGTTTTGAGCACCTTGTAGTGGCAGTCGAGATTCGCAGCCGCGCTGTTAATTTATGTAGTATAGTGGGTCAATTACCCGCTTTTCGTTTAATGGATCCTAACGCTCCATTTATCGTTGATGGAAATTTAACTGGTCCAAATTTTTTTGAATTGTTAGAATAGGAAATTTGGCTTTAAAGTGATGAATGTCCTGCACATAATAGTCTTAATATGCGGGAGCGCTTAATCAGAGTTCTAATGGGGAAGTTATTGACCCCGAGTGCCAAATTGATAGATCTGCATGAGGCCCCGATCTGTTACATAACGGTTTCTCCAAATATTTACTCAGGCAGAAGATCTAATAGTTTATAAGAACTGAAAAATTGCTTTCACGATGAGTGTGCTCGAATAACCCCACATCAGCAATGAAAGACGAAAATTTGTTCAACAATACTGACTTGTCTTATAATTTAATGATGTTAAAACAAAACATTAAATTTGAGTAACAATGCTTATATATTTGACAAATTAAACAGGGATATTTCACAAATATTGATACAACCATAACAGTGAACATTTTAAACGGAATTTAATATGTGGTATTATATTTTGTGTTTGAAAAACGTAACATGACCTTATGACTACCGTTTTACGGGGTTACATTGATAATCAGGGGTAATTTTGATAGTTTGAACACTGAAGATTGTTTTTTTAATTAGCAGACACATGTGTGATAATTTAAATTTCTTTGCAGTGACGCCACTGGTTAATGACAGAATAGAACAAATTGTTCTGTGTCTCACTTCATGGCAATTTAGACAAGTGACAAATAATTGAAAATTAATAATTGTTTTGAACATCGATCACTGAAAAAAAAATTTGTACTGATTTACAAAAGGTATGTTGAAACTATTTTTTTTCTTGCTGTTATCTGTTAGTATACTTGTTTGTCGTAAGTATAACATCAAAAATACATTTCTAAGAGCAACGTGTAGTTTGGAATAGTCTCTTTTGTTAGCGTATGGGGGTTACTTTGATAGAACTTAATTGTATTTAATTATTTCCAGAAAATGCCTCGCCGTTATAAGCGTAAGTTGGGTAGTCGGAGATACAAAGATTACGATCAAGAAAAACTTGAAGTGGCCTTGGCTAAAGTTCTCGAGGATGGCTGGTCAATAAACAGGGCAGCAAAAGCATATGACATCCCTTATGGTACAATGTACCACAAATATTCTGGGAGACATATTCAAAAAGTAGGTAGGCGTCCTTTATTTACATACGAAGAAGAAAAGGCGTTGCTTAAGGCAGCAGTTACATGTGCAGATTGGGGATTTCCCCTATCTAAGGCCGATTTGCAATGGATTGCGAAAAATTATGCAGATAGTAGGGGGAGGATCTTGCCCAATACTGTAGCTAACAAACCCGGTATTGATTGGATCGATGGTGTATTGTTAAGGCATAAGGATGAGGTGACAAAGAGAGTCGCAGCAAATATTAAAAGACACGCGCAGCTGTAAGTCCTGAAACAATTACGCAATACTTTCAAAATTTAAAAACTACTTGGGAAAATTTTCCAGCTGCAAACATTTTCAACTATGACGAGACCAATTGTAGCAATGATTCTGGCAAGAAAATGAAAATATATCGTCGAGGGCTAAATACCCAGAGAATATTTGCAATTTTACAAAATCTTCTACAACAGTAATGATGTGTGCATCAGCTTCAGGTGTGTTATTGCCTCCATATATTATATTTCGCTCAGAAAGACTATTTTCAACCTGGACCCAAAACGGACCAAAGGGTGCACCATGTTGTATTGAACGCTGTTGTAAGAATGGGACTAGATTCAATCGGACGAGTCATGGTTGGATGGAGACAACTACATTTTCTGATTGGTTTGCCACCATTTTGCTCCCATATTTGAAAAGTTTAGATGGACCAAAGTTGGTTATAGGAGACAATTTGGCTGCTCACTTCACCGATGGAGTTTTACGTCTTTGTCGTGAAAATAATGTGGCGTTTGTGTGTTTACCGGCCAACTTCACACACTTAACTCAACCCCTTGACGTTTGTCTTTTTCGACCAATGAAAATAGCTTGGCGAGATGCACTTCTTCAGTGGAAGGAGCAAAATCGTTCCTGCACAACTGTACCAAAAGATGAGTTTCTCGGAATCTTTAAAAAAAAATGTTTACAATGGATAAAAAAAAGTCTAAAAGGCGAAGAATTGTCCAATGGTGGTACCATAAAGATTTTAAGCTCTTTTGTAGCTACTGGTATAGTGCCACTAAATCCGCAGCGAGTCTTAAAAAGATTGCCCGGATTTGCACAAGACACTAATGCAGACCTGAATTCTACATTAGTGGCATTTTTGAAAGAGAAGAGACTTGGTGAGGGGGAGCTCAAAACAACTGCGTCGTAAAAAGAAAAACTTACAAGTTGAACCAGGGAAAAGCGTCACGGCCTATAAAAAGTGGTAGTAGTTCGGAGGATGAGACATACCCAGCAGAACTAGATGAGAATAAACAATTAACCTCATTACAACCTGAGAATTTAAATAAAGATGATTATGTTGCGGTACAATTGAAAGCTGTAAATTCATTTAAATTCTATGTGGGTTATAGTTGACAATTTAGAAGACAATACTTGTGTGGTAAACTTCTTTCGCAAAAATCTGGTAAAAAAAGTTGTTATTTTGTATTTCCAGATATTAAAGATGAATCCATAGTTAAACATGATGAAATAATAAAATTGCTTAACCTCCCACATGTTGTAAGAGGCCGCTATATGTTTTCAGCGATTGACATTGATAAATTTACTTAAAATAATTTGTATTATTAACATTTTTCAATAAAGATTTAAAAAAATTAGCGTTCTTATGATACCTTGCGCATGGCAATAATTTTCTAGAAACGCCTGGAATGTAATTCGTGAAGAGAAAAATTTTGAATGGGGTATCTTTGACTAAAATCATTATACAGACACAAAAACTTCATGTTTATCAAAGTTATAACTTTGATAAAAGTTCATTTTTCGCAAACTGTGGCCAAATAATTTTTGTTTTTACTTTTTTGGGTAGATAATGCGTATTTAGAATACGTATACGTATTAAATTATCTTGTCCAAAACACGAGCCAAACATTAAAATTTAGAACGTAATTATCAAAGTAACCCCGTTTTACGGTACATCAGATATAAAAAAATCATATGCTGCGGAATCGGCTTTCTGACATTGGCCCAATTTCATTTGTTTTTTATCTTTGTTTGTTCGGAGTTAAAACACATGATAAGTAAATATGTATAACTTTATCTATTATGTATTCATGAAGCAGAATATGCATACTTCTCATCAAAATCCGTTCCATCAATATTTGTTTTAATCCAATTATCAATTTTATCTAGAATCTCTGATGATATTGCGTTTTTATATTCTCCCACTTGTCCAGACCGTATAAATATTTCTTTGGTTTTTCTTCCTTTAGATAAATGTTGGTGATTTACGGCATTATTTTTTTGCATGCTCTTAAAACTTAAATGTTCACATAATTTATTTAGCTGTTCATCGGTTAATGGTGCCTCTTCCAAAAAAACGCACACATTTCGTATAACAGATTTCAAGTCACGATGCATATCTTCGTATTTTATTACAAGTACATTTGGTAAGTGTCTCATCTCATAAAATCCCAAAACATTTTTCCAGAATGGAGAGTATAGAACTATAATTTTAATAAATTTACATTAAACATAAAATTTCAATATAAAACCTTTATCTGCTAAAAAAGCTGTGGCAAAATTTTCTTTATCTATACGCCAGCCTAGTACTGCATTACCCATGTGAAAGTAGGAAACAAAGACGTCTTTTGGATTTCGCATAACATATATTATCTATTTAAAATATAGCTTAAGTGTAAATTTTTAAAATTGTGCAAACTTTACCTTAGGTGTTTTCGCATAGTCTTTAATTTGCTTTGGTAGCAAAGAAAATGGTAGATGAGTTTTAATAAACCGTGGACTTTCTTTCTTTCTTATATAATTTATAGAATCAACGGAATAATCATCCATTAGTTCTTTTATTTGATTTTTTGGATTATAAATTGCTGCGGACCTATTGCATAACTGAAATGCTATAAATTATGAAAATGCTACAAGACTTACTCGAGCATTGGAAAACGTTGTGGTAAAGGCACTTCTGCTGCTTTGTAATCAAGTTTGTTTTTTATTAACCAAACCATTTCTTGAGTCCAAGTGGTACCTAACTAAACATTTTAAAAATAACAAAGTTAGTACTTCTTTATACCTGATCTTGGAAAGGAAGCAACGATGATGTCATCGTTTCGAATTTCAAAATTTTCAATATCTGAGGCACAGTCATCAAAATATTTTGGCAAACAAGTTTGGTCTTCTCCATATAAGAAATATTCTTCGATTAACTCATCCGTTAGATTCCTTTCTACAATTTCTTTAATTTTATGGTCTCCAATTTTTTCTTTCTTTAAAGTAAACATACTTCAAAATTTTCTAGATTTAGTACCAATTTCAATGAACTATTTTTATCATGTAAGTAGTACATTTGTAAATTGTTTTTGTAGCGTAGGCAAAAATTATCTTGTTTATACTGGCATTGATAAAGTGTGATCAAAATTAAAAGATACCACTTTTGAAATAATATCTACTTTTTATTAATTTAACTCGTATTAAATTATTAAGTTTTGTTATGAACGAATAGGTTCATGTTATGTAATTAAAAATTATTATTAATTTTATTAAATACACAAATAAAAAGTTTACCTCGAGTAGGATTTGAACCTACGATCTGTACTTTGCTAGAATTAATAATTAACAATAATTCGTATTAATTTGAGGTATACTAAAGAAGAAGACGTGAGTTTTGAAAAACACTATTATAGAAAATTACAATAAGTATGATAAATTTTCTTATTTCATCCCAAATGAGTGTTGAGATCTACAACAGCAGTTATTATTCCTAGACGCTTACAGAGATCCAATATTGAAGGCTACCTAGGTAGTGTTACGGGGAATTGACCCTGTAGGTGTTGGCATATCTTGTATTATACACAAAAAGCTGATGTCACAGTATAACTTTCTACGCAAGTGTAGATAATAATTTTACATAGTACATAGGAAGCAAACTCTAACGGGGGATTTACACGGGTCGATTTTCGCCGCATGGAGAAAATAGACCTTTTAAATGACAATAGGGAATATGTATAAAATTTAAATTGGTCTCAAATATTTTGTTCTAGATCCTTTCTAGATTTTTTTTTTTGGTTAGTTATTATTTAAACCCAGAAAATATTAAATAAAAAGTGAAAAATAAGATACGGAAATTCAAACTTACAAAACGCGCCACCATTGGTCCAAACGAAATGTGACGGCATTTGACATGTCCATAAAGTCATTTGATTCATCGACGTCGATATTCATACTGTGTTTGTAGTGTTTGTGAGAAAAATTGGTGGTAAAAACTGTACTCCTGTGTGATTACTTGTGAATAATATTTGTAATCAATCTAGGACGATGATAGAAACTGGATTTGTGAAAGTACAATCGGATAATCTACCGAAAATTGATGCATTTATGATGTCGGCATATTTTGTATCAAATCTCGATTTTACGAGCGCAGAGATTAAAGAAGTGAAAGGTGTTACATGGTATATTTTTGTCCATAACATGGATTGTTATTCATAAATGTATAGAGAATACTTACAACAAAACATACCTAACCTATAAATAACCATTTGTCATTAAAATTGTTCCTAAACTCCTAATTTACGTCTATATCGTTATAATTAACACGTAATATTATATTATTGAAGCTCACTCAAGTATGATATCTTTAAATACTTTTTGTAAATATTAGATAAATATGTTATTCCAAGTCACATGAACAATTTTCTTTCAGTATTTAAGTACTTGTTCGTTTCAGATCTGAACGAGAATCTTACGGTGATTCAGCAGTTGGCTATGTCCAAGTAAAACGAGATGGAGACATATGTGTAGTTAAAGCTTGGATTACACCTGAGCATAATGTCCGGCAGAAATGTTATGCTGTTACTTGCACTTGTAATGAAACGGAAGAAACTATTTTTTCTGTTGAATGTGAAGATTGTGCTGCACATTTAGGTAATTATTTTACTTGTTTAGCATCAGTGCTTAGGCTCATCAAGCTAGTTGGTTGTTAAACCACATCAAAATGATGTGTGTTACATTTAAGAGTCTAGTTAGACTTAGCAACTTTCTTCGTAACCCGTGGTAAGTTAATACCACGGGTTACTCTCTTTAAAGTAATTTATGTATGAACTCTTGTAAACTAGGTTAGGTTAGTTTTAGACCGAATATTCTACTGCTAACACTAAGCTGTACATAAATATATACTACACATACATAAATATAGCATACTTACGTTAAAATGATCTTCACAACAAAATAAAGTCGATAATGGAGATACATTATCCCTTCTCATCATCTTACACCATTGTTTTCGTTCTTTCGCATGGCATGGAATACGAAAAAACACTTTATCGGGTTTGTGCACTTCGGTACAATACAATACTTGTAAGAAGGTTTTCTTAACTTCTCCATGATTTGTATGGCAATTAAAAGTGTAAATAAATATGAAGTAACTGAAACGCTACAGTAAACAAACACGGGTCATGACAAATGACGTCATCAAAAGCGCGTGCTAAATGGTGCGTTTGAACGGCTCAAATTTATTCAATGTTTTAAATTGCACTTTGAAAAAAATTTGACTATTTTCAAGGCTATTTATATTTTTTTCTATGTAGTAAAGATGTAAATGATCAATTTAAGCAATAAAAAAATGATGCATATTCCCTATTTGTCTAGGCCGCAAGTGACTAAAATCGCAAGGCTCAAAGTTGGGTGACATTCGACTTTTGCCGTGCGGCGATCAGTTTTATCCAATGAAACAGATATAGGCTTTGTGAATACTCTGAATCGGGAAGCCATCACACCAAAGGCATTCTCTACGATTCAGCAAACAACACCACACTATAAGTGCCTTTGCAATTATAATAGGGGAAGCTCCGTGTGGTGGATTAGACCTCTTGTAGATGGCACCTGAAACAAACAAAGAAACTTATTATTTTTGTTACAGGTAAAAGAAAGCGAAGATTCAGCGGTGAACACAAACAGCGACGCGTCGTCGTCATATTTTGATGAATTGGGACAAAGATCTAACACAAAGGATATACAGAGGATGTATATGCTGTTATTAGTCAAGATTTTATAAATAATTATTCGTCACAACAAAGTAATCCCGGACCTTCAACTACCCGACTATATGAAGAAACTATTTTGCCGGCCGTGTACCAACAGAAGAAAATACTGGACAACAATACGAAGTGAACGATGATATTCCATCTGAAGCCGTTAGATCATGCTTGGATGAAAACACTTTACAAGAATTATTATTGTGAACTTAAATAAATAGCATCTAACGATTAGATATTAATTATGAGTTTCATTTACCGTTATAACCCTTGTAGAACATGATAGATAGTATCCAATATAATCTTTAAAAATAGAAAAATAGTGCATTCTGGAACTCTAAATGATTCTGTAAGACTTGGGTAGTTATCACCGGTATCCAATAACTTCAAGATTATTTCCAATTTAATTCTCGGCGAAAGCGCTTCACACATATTAGTGTCACTTGTTTGGAAAAGCGGAGTAACCGTCTGTAGTAAAGTATCGAACTGTTCAGTAGTCATTCTTAATCGTTTTCTAAAATAATCAGGATCTTTAGAAATCAATTCCACCAGTAGTTTCCAAAGTACCCAATATCTCGGGTTTGGCCTTGGAGTTAGGCTAAGGGTTGACCACGGAGTTGGCCTTGCACTAGGGTTTTGATTTTGTATTCTAATAATGGGGAAGAAGAATTAATAGATACGGCACGTTAAGATAATAAGTGTTTTTCACAATAAAAATATGTTATTTAATCTGTGTTTATTATTATTAATATTTATTAGGGCCAGTTTTGATTTTTATCAGATATTTCAAAGATATAAAAACCCAGGCATAGACCTTAAACGTATCGATTATGTACTATGCAATCTTTAAGGCTGAATTGAAGCGTTAGTTCAAATTCTTTCAATATCCGAGGTTAACATGTATTTATGCCTATTGACTAATTTCCATCTGGTATGAAGTTCAAAAACGCATTTCTGGCATGGATAACTGTTTTCGTTTTACAATGTGATTTTCGTAATAAGATTTATTATACAGAGGCAGCATAATTATCCTAAAAAGGTTACTAAAATTATATTTCTTTTAATTTCCATTTGAGGGTTGTGGCCTTATATATATATATATATATATATATATATATATATATATATATTACAACATAATTATTTTACCTTGAAAAAAAGTCACCTTCAACGTTATACATATAATGAGCGATTAAGTTGCCAGTTTTCAGAAACGTTGTGTGCTCATTTTATACTGTTATCAATTATTAATTAAAAGTACATATTGAAGATCGACTGTTAAAAGTATATGTACCAGGTTTAAGCAGAAAGTAAAGTACAATAATAAATACGTTAATTAAATGGTTACACATATTATACGTTGTTTTACAATGAAACGTGTTCCTTCTAATAGTCTAAAAATTGTTTGAATTTTAATAACTGACTGTCTTGTTTTAGTATTAATAATTATTAATTGGGGTCTCCTTTATACCTCACTCATAAGTAAGTGTGTGTTTTAGTTTAGGGGTGACGCTTTAAAATCAATTGTATTACTTTTAGTACCCTGATTAAATTACGTAAAATTGATTATTGATATGCGAAGTCATAAACCTTCTTTAAAAACAGTAAAATATATTCATAGCCATAAAACTTAATACCAATTAAAAGTAACTCCTCTTTATATATACATATATATATATATATATATATATATATATATATATATATATATATATATATCAGGGTGGCAAAAGGTGCTACGTCTAACAGTAAATTATCGAAAACATCCCAAATCTAGGTAATCCACAATTTCCTATGTTAAATATTAGTGTGAGAATATTTTCAGCAGTCAAGGCTTTTTGGGGTGAGAGCACTTCCCTTATTTTCGAAATTAAGAGTAACGTAATTTAACCTACCAGGATCTTCATATAGGTAAAATTTTGCGACGCGAGGCTTTCAGCGAAGGCTATTTTGGCGTACACCACTCGTCGAGCCGCGAAGATAACCGATCCTATCCGAACATTGCCGAGTGCTTACACCTATTCCTCCAATACAATTTAGTTCTAATTTAAATAAACACAAGCGCAGGTGTCTACATGTTGTGGGCCTTGAGGACTGGAGTAAAATACAAGATATTCAATCTTGATCTGATACCAGCAAAGTACTGGGAAAGGGTGGTTGTGGAACAGGCGGAATCTAAATTTTGCTACCATTCAACTCAAATCAATCTCAAGCACTACGAATAAAAAATGTAGAGCGTATCGAAAGGTGGATTGTCCTTGAAAATGGAAATATCATATTCACGTTCTTTGCGCGTAACAGAAAATCCCACTAAATAGATTACACTTATTTTTAAAAGCAGACTTGTTTGTTTGTGACGCCATTTAGTGGTGCATCTTTAAACTAGGGAATGTGCTCGCGGCTCTCTCTCTCTCTCTCTCTCTTGTTTCCCCTCCGTCTCTCTCTCTTCTTTCTCCTCACCCACGTTTCCCTCGTTCCTATTGGTTGTCTGGTTTCTCTCGTTACTCTCGTCACTTTCGTTACACACGTTTCTCTCGTTTCTCTCGTTTCTCTCGCTCCTCTCGCTTCTCTCGCTTCTCTCGCTTCACTCGCTTCTCTCCTTCCTCCTTTTCTCGTTTCTCTCCTTCTCTCCTTCTCTCTTCTATCCTTCTCCTTCTCTCCTTCTCTCCTTCTCTCGCTTCTCCCTTCTCTCGCTTCTCTCCTTCTCTCCTTTCTCCTTCTCTCCTTCTCCTTCTCTCCTTCTCTCCTTCTCTCCTTCTCTCCTTCTCTCCTTCTCTCCTTCTCTCCTTCTCTCCTTCTCTCTCTCTCCTCTCTCTTCTCTCCTTCTCTCGCTCCTCTCCTTCTCTAGTATCTCTCGTTTCTCTCGTCTCACACAAGCAGAAGCACAAACACAAGCACAATAACAAGCACGAGCACAATCACGAGCACGAGCACAGTACGAGCACTAGCACGAGCACGGGCACGAGAACGAGAACGAGCACGAGCACAAGCACAAGCACAATCACAAGCAGAAGCACAACCACAAGCACAAGCACATGCACAATATTTATACCCTTAACGAAATTTATAAAATATGAAATTGCAAATAATAAGCCTACTATAATATTTACACTTACTTGACAGTGTTCTATTGAACGTTATTTTATTTTAGTAGCCTTAAAATTGGCATTCCCAAACACCCTCTACTGACGACAGTTAACAATGAATATCATTCACAACTAAAAACATAAACCTTCAATACAGGAAAAATACTACCTACCAAATCCATTTCGTTAGTGCTTAACAGCAGATAATTTGTGTTATGACATACATACACCACCACCCACCCACCCACACACACACACACACACACACACACACACACACACACACACACACACACACACACACACACACACACACACACACACCACCACGCACACACGCACATACGCACATCACCACACCACACACCACACACGCACACACGCACACACGCACACACACACACACACCACACCACACACACACACACGCAAACACACACACAGCACACACCACATACACACACACACATACAAATGTCATCAAAATTTATATTGAGGCGTTAAAGAGCTGGAACTATCTGGTTTCTCAACAGTTCTAAATATTTGTCCGCATTCAAGTTTTTGTTGATAAAACATGGACCAATTATGGAATTGCCTAAAATTCCTGCCCACGCATTAACTTTTGGGGTATTGTGTTCGGTAAGGAATACTAATGTGTTTGTTTTCCGAGAGTAACCAACAGCGACAGACGGATTGTGATGGCCATGTAAGTTAACACTCGTCGGTAAACAAAATATTTTCAATAAATATTTCGTTTTCATTAGGCCGATTCATATATTCACCAAATTCCATGCGCTTTTGATGATCTTCGGGAAAAATTTTTTATGTAGTTTGCAACTTATGGGAACAGTATTTATTCCTTTTCAAGATATTGCGAAATGTTCTTGGTTCAATATTCAATTCTTCAGCAATTTTGTACTATTGCACGGGAAATTAGTTTCTGCTAAACTACACACTGCAATTTCTTGGAGTTCGTGCTCTTCGTTTAAGTTACGACCAGGATGCTCACCATCATTACCATCAATGCTACTGCATTTTCTGCAATTATTTAAACATCCACATCTTTCAAATTTACAAAGCAGTACGCATAAACGTACCTTCTGATGGAATTGGCCTGTTTTGAAAGGAAAAAGCAAACCTGCCCATTATTTCTTGTGCAGTGCTTTCTGAATAACACCACTTAATAATCTGTGTTTTTCTTCACTGGAATACATGAGTATTGTGTCGGACTTGCAAAACACTGATTTTGACAGTAACAATTAAATGTGTCATTGATACCAGCCTGCTCAAAAGACGCATGTATAGCATCAGCGCTTTTAGTTTGTTCTGTATTCTATCTCACTTAGCACGTGAACTGGTTGTATTGTCTTTATTTTACTTATATATATATATATATATATATATATATATATATATATATATATATATGATGGAAAACTTTTTATTATTGATTTTATGAAAAGGGTTATTTATAAAAAGTTCTGCATGGTCTAAAATCCAAAATGCAACCTTCAGTTTTCAAAATTACGAGGTATATCAAAAATATGAATTTTGCCCAAGAGTAAAGCACCTCTATTCCAGCTACGGTAAGGGGTGAAGGCCGAGAACAAGCCCCAAATAAAATATTTTCGAGGCTGATAAATAACATAACGGCCAAGAAATCGCTGGAAATGACTTTCAAGTTTCTAGCTTTACCGCTAGAGGGCATAATCTTTATAGAAAAATTTAAAACAATTTTTTTTAAATAAGTCTAATCATAGTAGGTATTAAATAAGTAAATTAGAATGATGCATAATTTCTGTACAAATTTTGTTAAATACTCTTTTCTCTATTTTTCAAATAAAAGGGCAGAGAGTGGGAATGTTTGTATGAATAAATGCGTATGATTTTGGTTTGGATCAACCTATTTTAACGAAATTACTCTCATTCGAAAGGGCGTAGATGAACCAATTACATATACTGTAAAACAATTGCATTTAGTTTTAATTGTCGTAGATAGAGGCGCTTTCGAATAAAAAAAGTTAAAATTTGTCTATGTTAAAATTTTAAATGAAAACATCTAAGTATTGTAAATTACAACGGAAACTGATTAAACTCGTAACAAAATAGTGCCAACCGCATGTCGATATCTTTTGTCTAACTCGAGATATAAGTAAAAACGCGTAAACATCCGTAACTAGTATTGGCTCACTCTGTATTATAATTTAAAATAATGCCGAATTGTATGATATGATTGGAGTTTATTTCGAATGCCATCAAAATACCGCTATTGCCTCACGTATATATGCCATAAGATATCCTGACAGGAGCCATTATGGCAAAGAAGTATTTAAAAGAAAAGGAAGAAGATGAAAAGCAACTGGTAGCTTTCATCGTCCTTGTTATAAACGACGTGGTGTAGCTGTGACCAAATATGATGTAATCAATGTTCTTGTTTTAGTTCAACAGAATTCACATATAAGTAGTGGCAAATCTCTACAGAATGAAACATATCAAAACTACCGTTCTAAGGACTTTAAAGCATAACAGGTAGGTTTGTTATAATATTATGGACTGCACGTTTAAGTTTGAAATTTGTCATCCTCTTTAAATTTTAGATTCACCTGTTCCATTTTCATATTGCGATAAAAACGGCAACATGGCACTTTAATCATTTCATTCATTCCTTAAAAATATTTGTTTTTCTATGTTTTTTAGACCGCATCCTTATCATGTAGTTCTGCACCAAGCTTTACATGAAAGGGATTTCAATGCAAGGCTGGATTACTGCAATTGGATGTCAGGTATGCTGAAAGAACAACTGCATATCATATGAAATATTTTGCGGACACACGAAGCCACCTTTAGTAGTGCGCGTGTTTTTAATCTGCATAATATATATATATATATATATATATATATATATATATATATATATATATATATATATATATATATATATATATATATATATTGAGTATTAGTTAAGCTAAATAACAGCATTAGAACAATATAAGTTCATATTAAAGGAGACATTAAACATAAAGTAATTACGTTGAATTTGAATAAACATATGTATAGGGCAAACTGTATAGGTGCGAATTAACATAGAAATAGATGTGAATATAGAAAATGTGGTTAACTAGTTATACCATATTTCATAAATATAAAAGTGTTATCAAGGCTAAAGAATGTTAGGCTTCATTTTATAGTTTCCGAGCAGCTTCAGGGTAGTAAAATATGTATTCCATCTATAAAATACATGTATTTCAATTTTATGACAATATACTAGTTCAGTACTATAATATGCTTCCATTCTAAAACAAAATGAGATTAAATTGTATCAATCAATGTAAACAGTGTACAGGACATGTTAAAATTGGTGACACAACAAAGTTTACAAGATTCATAGAAATTATTAATTATAACAGTGAAATTGAACAAATATTATGTTATAAACTTACTTGACAGTGTGTTTAGGAAGTGTTACAACTGAAATTAACATTCCAGATGTGATTTAAGCTTAAAATTGATAAACCAGATTGTGATGATTCATGCCGCAGGACTTGAGGTAGAACTTATTAACATGAATCATAAAAGTGTTTGAGGCTAATGAATTCATATGTATTTTGGGTCAAAGAATTCATTTCTGTTTGTAGTTTTCATGTAAGAATTAGATTAATTTAATTATAAGTAAATTTATATATGAAAATTTGCATAGTAGTCATAATTTGTATAGAATAAGAAATTTCAAAGGAAGTATGTCATGTGGGGTACCTATAGGTAGGAATTTTTCACGGAAAGCAAAAATAGTTATAGTTTTAAGATCTGTTTACTTATAAGGAAGTTATCAGTAAAAATAATAATTTGTAAATTTGTGAAAACTGATTAACCGGCAGAAATTTTTGTATCTTATCTTACAAACTTTCCAAAGTGTGAAAATGTCACTTGATGTGCACATGATTAAAATTTTAAGGTCATCCAGCTGGTTCGTGTAACCTTTAAAAATTTTATGTAATTAAAACAAGTGGAATTCACTTTTGCAACAAAATTAACGTAATCTTAGTTTCGGATGATATTTTTGTGTCATTTACTTGAATGTAAATAAAATTATTTCAATTATTGCATTAAAATTAAAAATTATTTTAAACAAATTGCCTTTATATTATTATTCAATTGAAATTAAAATTGAAAGTGCAAGTTATAATAATTTTGGATGCCGATAGAAAGTTGTGGTATTCTTGAAGATAAAAACCTAAAAATAAATTATTATATTTATAAATTTAAGAAACAAACAAATTAAAGTGTTTTGGAAAGTGGCAAAGCAGATATTTGTGCGTTATACCTATGCATATTGGTGATGAATGGAATTTCCACCGATGCAGTAAATATTGGTGCAGCATATCCACAACTTGCTTATGCTGTACAGAACTTCTACCGAGGAACAAAAGATATTGGAATTCGAATTACATCAGAATTTGAAAATGAGCCATGTAAGAAAAGAACATTAACTGTGAGTCTATGAATCTTAATATTATTTGAGGTTATGTTGCATTTTATTAGAGTTTATTTATATGTATTGTATGAAAGGCACAAGTAGATTATGTGCTAAACTGGAAACAAGACAATAATGAATTGCTTTGCTGTAATTCAATATTATATTAAAAGATAAAAGATACCCATATTAAATTAATGGAATTGTTGAGTCATGATAATTACACATCTTCTTAAGTCAACAAAATTCACATGTGCACAACGTGGTATATATTTTCATCTGGTACAGGATGTTTGATGAAAAGTAAAATTTATACAATTACAGAAGTAAATAAAATCAGGATTAGATTTTATGATACAAAGAAACTTACACACTTGTTTAATATTTTAATTTTTACACTGAACTATATATTGATCCCTATCCCCTGTTATTTTAAATCATTTCCATACCAATATATATATATATATATATATATATATATATATATATATATATATATATATATATTCTAAAAGATGTATATTGGATTACCCAGTAGCTCACCGGTAAATGTGTCACAGTAGCAAGTGAAAGGTAGCTAGACAGAATTGGAGAGTAGTCAAGTGTTTGAGAAAAATTAATTCGACTCAAGCGAAAACAGTCCTTCTCATGACTAAGCCTGATGACGAGAACAGAGGCCTCTTCCGAAACTAATGAGACCATAGTTACAAAACTTTTGTAACACAGAAGTAGTACTGGGACACCTCAACTTTCACTTTTTGACTTAGGGAATTCCCAAGGTCGCCCACGTGTGGGATGTATTTTGACCTTGAGATCGACCTCAGGTCGAGTTAGACTAGAGGTTGACCACGGAGTTGGCCTTGCGCTGGGGATTTGAATTTGTATTCAAATAAAGGGTCCTAGTCTTGTAAGGTTGTTATGGGAACCTGTTCGTGGGCTTCACTCCTGTCATAAAATTATATTCTAATAATGGGGAAGAAGAATTAATACACAAGGCATGTAAAGTGTTTTCACAATAAAATATGTTATTTAAAGTCTGTTTATTATTATCATTATTCCGTCTCTCTCTCTCTCCCCGTCTCTAGTATCTCTCCTCACCCTCGTCTTCCTCATTCCTCTGGTTTCCCTCCTTTCTCACGTTTGTCTCGTTTCTTTCGTTTCTTTCATTTCATTCGTTTCTTTCCTTCTCTCGTTTCTGTCGATTATATCGTTTCTCTCATTTCTCTCGTTTCTCTCGCTCCTCTCGTTGCTCTCGTTTCGATCCTTCTATCGTTTCTCTCGTTTCTCTCGTTTCTCTCTTTCTCTCGCTTCTCTCGTTTATCTCGTTTATCTCGTTTATCTCGTTTATCTCGTTTCTCTCGTTTCTCTCGTTCTCTCGTTTCTCTCGTTTCTCTCGTTTCTCTCGTTTCTCTCGTTTCTCTCGTTTCTCGTTTCTCTCGTTTCTCTCGTTTCTCTCGTTTCTCTCTTCTCTCCTACGCTCCTTCTCTCGTTTCTCTCTTTCTCCCGTTTCTCCCATTTCTCTCATTTCTCTCATTTCTCACGTTTCTCTCGTATCTCTCGTTTCTCTCGTTTCTCTTGTTTCGCTCATTCTCTCTCGTTTCTCACGATTATTTCATTCTCTCGTTTCTACCGTTTCTCTCGTTGCTCTCGTTTCTCTCATTCCCTCTCCTTTCTCTCTTTCTCTCTTCTCTCGTTTCTCTCTTTCTCTCATTCTCTCGTTTCTCTCATTGCTCTCTTTCTCTCTTTCTCTCGTTTCTCTCATTTCTCTCGTTTCTCTCTTTCTCTCTTTCTCTCGTTTCTCTTGTTTCTCTCGTTTCTCTCGTTTCTCTCGTTTCTCTCGTTTCTCTCGTTTCTTTTGTTTCTGTCGTTTCTCTCGTTTTCTCGTTTCTACCGTTACTCTCGTTGCTCTCGTTTTCTCGTTTCTCTCGTGTCTCTCCTTCTCTCGTTTCTCTCGTTTCTCTCGTCTCACACTATCACAAGAACAAGCACAATGACAAGCACAAGCATAATCACAAGCACAAGCACAAACACAAGCACAAGCACAAGCACAAGCACAAGCACAAGCACAAGCACAAGCACAAGCACAAGCACAAGCACAAGCACAAGCATAAACCAACTACAGGCGCGCACACAACTACAGGCACGCACACCGCCAGAGACACAGAACACACACACACACACACACACACACACACACACACACACACACACACACACACATACACACACATACACACACATACACACACAAACACACACAAACACACACACACACACACACACACACACACACACACACACACACACACACACACAGACACAAGCGTAAACAGACACAGGCACGCGTGCAAAGCACGCAAACACGCAACCACGCAAACGCAAAACACTCTAACGCGAAAACATGAAAACACGCGAACACGAAAACACGCAAACGCGAAAACACGCTAACCGAAAACATGAAAACAAGCAAATACGAAATCATGCAACCACTCAAACGCGAAAACACGAAAACGTGCCAACACGCAAACACGAAAACACGCAACCACGCGAAACACGCAAATGCGAAAACACGCAAACACGAAAACACGGTAACGCGAACACATGCAAACACGCAAAACACGAAATCACACAGACCAGGAGTTAGAGCTCATCATCCTCAATGAGATGGGGTTTGTAAATAAATGATTTTTCTTTTTATCTGTTTTTTATTATGCCTTATACTTAAACGGTAAAGTATCAAAGTTCTCAATCCTTGGTCGTTTAGAGTAACTTATTCTATACTGTTTAGATTCGGCTCTACTTAATACATTGTAACACTTGTCTCTAACCATTTTCATGTCATTATATACAATAAGAGGATCTTCAGTATTGCTACGCATCATATCTTTCATCGATTCAAAGTTTATAACACGAGAGTTCTTATAGTTTTAAGGTAATACCCTTCACTTTACACACTGATTTAATTGTCTGTTCACTGGTTGAAAACACATTATAGCACTAACAAATTCAGCTATATAACTTCCTTCACCTTACGCCTCCAGCTCGTCGGTCATATGGCCGAGAAAATCTCCGTAAGTTGGATTCCAGGAGTCCGACACTATCTGTATCATAATACAGAACGCGACAATCCAGCTTCTTCAGATATCTATATAGTTCTAAACGTACATGAGCTGTCGTTTACGCTGCTATGGACACATTAATAGTTTTTAGAAACTCACCCTGTCCCTTAGGTCTATCCCAATTTACAATTATCACATTATCATTAATGGCTATAATGGATTCCACTTGAACCACACGATCCGTAAACAATTTGAAAAAGTACTTTGGCTCAGATACAATACTGCTCTGGGTCAAATCTTCTTGTTGGACAAAGTTACCTCAAAAAGAGCTTAACATTGGTTTGGCCAAGTATCTTAAAACTGGATTTTCTTAATCTTCTTTTCGTTTAGTTGAACCCCCTCTTTATCGTAATATTCCGTTATGTAGTTCAATTTCGCGTCCTCGGATGTACAATGGCTAGGCCACCCGGAACAATCTTGCTTGAGTTTCAGGAAATTATCGATATAACCGCTAAACAGGCCATCCTGTATTGTAATTTTATCATATGTGGTTACGTCATACTCGCAACCGTGCCAATAGCATCCCTGAAACTCATAAACGGTATTTGATTCAGTGCAATAACCGTCGACCTTAACATCTTCAAGTATTCTAAACCCGGCAGCTTTTCCGGCATGCTGTATCGTCACTTGTTGTGAATGTTCCTTCCAGCGTAACCACTGTATTGCGACCTTTGATTGTTTGTCAGCAGGGCTGTAACCGCCTTTTGGAATGAGACCGATTGTGTTCTCTTTGAGGAAAAGTCAGAAACACTTTATTGCAGGCGCTATCAATTGTGATTGACTCCTCAAACGGATCGACTTTATTTTGGGTCGTGAAGGTCGACCAGAAACTAATGCAACTTTTAACGAGAATCTTAACAATGCCTCACAATCTCTTCACTCATCTTAAAAACATAATTACTTTGGGTCTCATTCGCGTGCCAATCTAAAAATTTTTGTCTATCTTTGGCCGACATCTGATCTGCACAATAATATTCAAGCGGTGACAAAGGACCCTCATAATTATTATTTGCGGATGTGTTGACGAGGAAGAGGAGATATCCCTTGGATTCGGGAAAATCGAAAGTTTTCGGAAATGCTCAGAGTGGTTATGGAATGGAATTAAGAGAGTCAATAAACCTAATATCGCCGTATTGAATTGAAATTAGTTTTAGACCGTTGGAGATGACTTTGGGCCTTCATCGGTTATTATTAGCTACCATCAATCAATACCCCTTCATGTTATGTGCAATGCATGTAACTTTAAATTTTTGCGCTTTCTCGGCAACATACGACAGAAACGATTCAACGGGGTCTTCCCTAAAAATGTGCACTCTTTCGCTACTCATCGGACACCGCTCATCTAGATTGTCGGTGCATTGGATACAAACGGAGCAAACATTTGCGGCCATGCATAGATTGGGCTCATGCAGAACTCTATCATTCGTCTCCTCACACACCTTCTCCTGCATGCATTCTAAATCATAAATGATAAACATAGATGCTTTACTTTCACCAGCGTCACCTCGAACCTTATTAATGGGCGTATAGCAAAGATGCCCAATAGGTTTTTCGTCCTTTGACGTGAACGAACGACTGTAACCGCATGTATGTTTACCCTTAACTTCAATAGTTTTGAGACACTTTAAACATTTACCTAATTTTTCACATAGCTCACTGTCCTTGTAATTTTTAAGACATTCAGGCCCGTGAAAAATCTCATGCAATCATGGCATACAATTTTCGGGTTTTAACTGGAACATGGCGGCTTTTGATGACAACCAGGACAGTGATACAAACATTTCACATGGCGTTTTTTGCACCCTTCGCAGTAATAACAGCAGGTAAACGCAGAAGTTAAGCTGATAATGACGTTATTGTGGTCGTCTTTGAGTATTAAATTTAAAACTACTCTACCCGGTTCCCTGGGACCCTCAAAGTGAATTGAGTCGCCTATTCGCGAGTTATAAACTACAATAGTATATGAAGTTAAGTGATTTTGAAATAATTGAACTCGTAACTACCGCCCTGACTAAGATCTACACCGCTATTTTGGAAAAATTGCATAGGTCGCTCTTGAAGTAAAGGATATCCCGTTTCCATGCTACTGCGCATTCCATCGTTATTTCTAATCGCTATTGCTAAGACTATTGCGCGAGCTAAACAATTGTTTTCATTCATTGTTGCTGGTACAACAACAATATCCTGTTTTTAGCCTTACAAAAGTCTGCAAATTTTAAGCCTGCCAATTGGTTTGTCTGGGAAAATTGGGTTCCTTAATGGCTGACGGAGCCGCATCCTTCACAATGTATATTATGAATGCACACTGCACAAAATATGTGTTAGATAAATAACATTTAGGAAGCAATATATTTTTACCTGCAACCAGGGTAAGGAATTATCCATGCATGGTTCTTCATTAAAAATACATCTCAGCGATTTACATGTGATGTTAAATGTTCTTATGAATTTACTTTTTGATTCCCCTATTATATTTACATGATTGAATCTCATTTGGGCAGAGGATGCTCCGGCATTTTGTTGTTGCTAGGTTGAAGGGCCTAAGCCCGATTGCCCTTGCTGCAGCCCATGTAACGTACTTGTTCATGAAATGAAACAGTAGAAAATTAAAAGACATACCGTTATCGTATTCAAATCATCCGCTGCGGAAGGCCCCAACATCTCTTCATCACCATAAACAAACACCTCCTCCATATTTACTTGAGCGTGGATTTCAAAATATAATAATTCATACTTAAATATAAAACAGATACATACTTACACTCCACCAACCCTTCGTGCAGACTCCGAAAAATCATTATAAAACTCTATCTAATCGATAGTCCCATTTTCACACAACATCTTATAAGTAATAATAATGTATGCCTTTTTCCACCTTCGGCTAACATACAGTCACGGAACAACCCCAAAATTGATTAAAATTTGATTAACAATTCCATAACGATGATAACGTACAGAACAGTACTAACTTAACTAAACTCAAATGTACGTATTTATATTATCTCTTCAAGACCATATTAAACCATTGAAAATTCACAAGGTCAACTCCAAGGTCACAACCCGCAGATGGAAATTAAAAGAAATGTAACAATTTTAATAACCTTTTTAGGATAATTATGCAGCCTCTTTATAATAAATCCTATTACCAAAATCACATTGTAAATCAAATCTATGCCATAATTGCGTTTTTTAAACTTAATGCCAGATAGAAATGGATTAATAGGCATAAATACATGTTAACCTCAGATATTGAGAAAATTTGAGCTAACACTTAGATTCAGCCTTAAAGATTTCATAGAACATAATCGATATATTTAAGGTTTATGACTGGGTTTTTGTATCTTTGAAATATCTGATAAAATCAAAACTGACCCTAATAAATATTAATAACAATAAACACAGATTAAATAACATTTTTTATTGTGAAAAACACTTCTCGTCATATTTACATTCCTTATCTATTAATTCTTCTTCCCCGTTATTAGAATATAATTTTTATGACAAGAGCGAAGCCCACGAACAGGTTCCTATATCAACCTTACAAGACTAGGACCCTTTATTAGAATACACGTGGGCGACCTTGGGAATTCCCAAGGGCAAAAGTGAAAGTTAAGGTGTCCCGGTACTACTCACATATAATAACTACTCTCTCTGTTAATAGTTATAGATTTAGTAAGATTACCGTCACAAGTTTGATCGAAACTGTATATACCCAGTGATCACCGTAATGTTTAGGTTTTGTATAAACAATATATTTTGCTTTTGCTTGTGAGAGCGTGTACGTTGAGCGTATACGTTCGCAGAACTCATTCATTCAACCCAACGAAAGTGGCTGTTGGGAATAAAATTGTGACGTTTATCTCATCCCTAACCCGCCTCCTGTTTAAACTAATTGTAATTGTGGGATCGTCTTCAGCATCAATCGTTTTGAGCACCTTGCAGTGGTAGTTGAGAGTCGTAGCCGCGCTGTTAATTTGTGTAGTATAGCTTTTCGTGTAATCGACCCTAACTGTTACAGTTTTAGTTAACGCTCTATTTATCGTTGATGGAAATTTAACTGGTCAAAATTGTTTTGAATTGCTAGAACAGGAAATTTGGCTTTAAAGTGATGAATGTCCTGCACATAATAGTCTTAATATGGGGAGCGCTTAATCAGAGTTCTAATGGGAAGTTATTGGCCCCAGTGTCAGATTGATAGATCTGCATGGGGCCCCGATCTGTTACATAACGCTTTCTCCAAATATTTGCTCAGGAAAAAGATCTAATAGTTTATAAGAACTGAAAAATTGCTTTCACGATGAGTGAGCTCGAATAACCCACGTCAGCAATGAAAGACGAAAATTTGTTCAACAATACTGGTTTGTCTTATAATTTAATGGTGTGAAAACAAAACATTAAATGTGAGTAACAATGCTTATATATTTGACAAATTAAACAAGGATATTTCACAAATATTGATACAACCATAACAGTGAACATTTTAAACGGAATTTAATATGTGGTATTATATTTTGTGTTTGAAATACGTAACATGACCTTATGACTACATCAGATATAAAAATCATATGCTGCGGAATCAGCTTTTGACATTGGTCCAATTTCGTTTGTTTTTATCTTTGTTTGTTCGGAGTTAAAACACATGATAAGTAAATATGTATAACCTTATCTATTATGTATTCATGAAGCAGAATATGCATACTTCTCATCAAAATCCGTTCCATCAATATTTGTTTTAATCCAATTATCAATTTTATCTAGAATCTCTGATGATATTGCGTTTTTATATTCTCCCACTTGTCCAGACCGTATAAATATTTCTTTGGTTTTTCTTCCTTTAGATAAATGTTGGTGATTTACGGCATTATTTTTTTGCATACTCTTAAAACTTAAATGCTCACATAATTTGTTTAGCTGTTCATCGGTTAATGGTGCCTCTTCCAAAAAAACGCACACATTTCGTATAACAGATTTCAAGTCACGATGCATATCTTCGTATTTTATTACAAGTACATTTGGTAAGTGTCTCATCTCATAAAATCCCAAAACATTTTTCCAGAATGGAGAGTATAGAACTATAATTTTAATAAATTTACATTAAACATAAAATTTCAATATAAAACCTTTATCTGCTAAAAAAGCTGTGGCAAAATTTTCTTTATCTATACGCCAGCCTAGTACTGCATTACCCATGTGAAAGTAGGAAACAAACACGTCTTTTGGATGTCGCATAACATGTATTATCTATTTAAAATATAGTATAAGTGTAAATTTCTAAAATTGTGTAAACTTTACCTTAGGTGTTTTGGAATTGTCTTTAATTTGCTTTGGTAGCAAAGAAAATGGTAGATGAGTTTTAATAAGCCGTGGACTTTCTTTCTTTCTTGTATAATTTATAGAATCAACGATATAATCACCCATTAGTTCTTTTATTTGGTTTTTGGATTATAAATTGCTGCGCACCTATTGCATAACTGAAATGCTATAAATTCAGAAAATGCTACAAGACTTACTCGAGCATTGGAAAACGTTGTGATAAAGGCACTTCTGCTGCTTTGTAATCAAGTTTGTTTTTTATTAACCAAACCATTTCTTGAGTCCAAGTGGTACCTAACTAAACATTTTATAAATAACAAAGTTAGTACTTCTTCATACCTGATCTTGGAAAGGAAGCAACGATGATGTCATCGTTTCGAATTTCAAAATTTTCAATATCTGAGACACAGTCATCAAAATATTTTGGCAAACAAGTTTGGTCTTTTCCATATAAGAAATATTCTTCAATTAACTCATCTGTTAGATTCCTTTCTATAATTTCTTTAATTTTATGGTCTACAATTTTTCTTTCTTTAAAGTAAACATTCTTCAAAATTTTCTGGATTTAGTACCAATTTCAGTGAACTATTTTTTATCATATGAGTAGTACATTAGTAAATTGTTTTTGTAGTGTAGGCAAAAATTATCTTGTTTATACTGGCATTGATAAAGTGTGATCAAAATTAAAAGATACCACTTTTGAAATAATATCTACTTTTATTAATTTAACTCGTATTAAATTATTAAGTTTTGTTATGAATGAATAGGTTCATGTTATGTAATTAAAATTATTATTAATTTTATTAAATACACAAATAAAAGTTTACCTCGAGTAGGATTTGAACCTACGATCTGTACTTTGCTAGAATTAATAATTAACAATAATTCGTATTAATTTGAGGTATACTAAAGAAGAAGACGTGAGTTCTGAAAAACACTATTATAGAAAATTACAATAAGTATGATAAATTTTCTTATTTCATCCCAAATGAGTGTTGAGATCTACAACAGCAGTTATTATCCCTAGACGCTTACAGAGATCCAATATTGAAGGCTATGTCCAAGTGAAACGAGATGAAGACATATGTGTAGTTAAAGCTTGGATTACACCTGAGCATAATGTCCGACAGAAATGTTATGCTGTTACTTGCACTTGTAATGAAACGGAAGAAACTATTCTTTCTGTTGAATGTGAGGATTGTGCTGCACAGCTAACTATTTTACTTGCTTAGCATCAGTGCTTAGACCCATCAAGCTAGTTGGTTGTTAAACTACATCACAATGATGTGTGTTACATTTAAGAGTTAGTTCTAGTTAGACTTAGCAACTTTCTTCCTAACCCGTGGTAAGTTAATACCACAGGTTACTCTCTTCAAAGTAATTTTTGTATGAACTTTTGTAAACTAGGTTAGGTTAGTTTTAGACCGAATCTTCTACTGCTAACACTAAGCTGTACATAAATATATAATACACATACATAAATATAGCATACTTACGTTAAAATGATCTTCACAACAAAATAAAGTCGATAATGGAGATACATTGTTTTCGTTCTTTCGCATCGCATGGAATACGAAAAACACTTTATCAGGTGTACTAATAATAGTGTTTTTGTACTTCGGTACAATACAATACTTGTAAGAAGGTTTTCTTAACTTCTCCATGATTTGTATGGCAATTGAAAGTGAAAATAAGTATGAAGTAGCTGAAACGCTACAGTAAACAAACACGGGTCATCAAAAATGACGTCATCAAAAGCCGCGCAAAATGATGCGTTTGAACGGCTCAAATTTATTCAATTAAATTGCACTTTGAAAAAAATTGACTATTTTCAAGCCTATTTATATTTTTTCTATGTAATAAAGATGTAAATGATCAATTTAAGCAATAAAAAAATGATGCATATTCCCTATTCGTCTAGGCCGCAAGTGACTCAAATCGCAAGGCTCAAAGTAGGGCGACATTCGACTTTTGCCGTGCGGCGATCAGTTTACCCAATGAAACAGATATAGGCTTTGTGAATACTCTGAATCAGGAAGCCATCACACCAAAGGCATTCTCTACGATTCAGCGTGCTCTTGATAGTCAGTAATTAAAGACTTTTTCTTTGTATGCCAAAACTTCATGTCTTGAATAGGGTTTCAGTAGGTTTGTTATCAAAGGAAAACTTCATCACCAACGAAAACAGCTTTACTAGGTAGTTCCAAATTATTATTTTCAAGAGCATTGTAGAACGTTGCAGTTTGGCATAAATGCTAATCATTCATGCACATACGCACCACGCATACGCACACGCACACATGCACACGCACACACACACGCACACGCAGCACACACACACACAGACACACACACACACGCACACGCGCCACACACGCACCACGCACACCACCCACGCACGCACGCGCGCACGCAATGCGCGCAACAACACACACACACACACACACACACACACACACCACACACACACACACACACACACACACACACACACACACACGTGCAAAACACGCTAACGAAAACGTGCCAACACGAAAACACGAAGATATTCTAACACGATAATACACAAATACGAAAACACGCCAATACGCTAACTCGAAAACATGCAAACACGGAAACACGAAAACACGCTAACGCGAAAACATGCAAACACGGAAACACGAAAACACGCTAACGCGAAAACATGCAAACACGGAAACACGAAAACATCCAAACACGACACACAAATACGAAAACACACAAACGCTCAAACACGGAAACACGAAATCACTCAACACGAAAACATACAAACCCGCAAACACGAAGACACGCAACCACGCCAAATACGCAAATGCGAAAACACGCTAACGTGAAAACATGCAAACACGCAAAACACCAAGACACACATACCAGGAGTTGGAGCTCATCATTCTCAACGTGATGGTGTTTGTGAATAAATAATTTTTCTGCCTATCTGTTTTTTATTTATGCCTTATACCTAAACTTCGTCGTTTAGAGTAACTGATTCTATACCATTTAGATTCAGGTCTACTTAACGCTTGTCCTAATTATTTTCCTATCGTTATATATGTTTATAACACGAGAGTTATAGATTTAGTAAGATTACCGTAACAAATTTGATCGTAACTGTATAGATCACTGTAATGTTTAAGTTTTATCTAAACAAAATATTTTGTTTTTTTTGTGAGTTCGTGTATTTATACGTCCTCGTAACTCATTCATTCAACCCGACGAGAGTGAACTGTGGCTGTTGGGAAACAAATTGTGACCATTAGCTCATCCCTAACACGCCTCCTGTTTAAACTAACTGTAATTGTAGGATCGTCTTCAGCACCAATCATTTTGAGCACCTTGCAGTAGCAATCGAGATTTGTATCCGCGCCTGGCTACTGAGCACTGAGGCCGTCACGCACTGCTGGGAGCGACCAAATACTATATTCTTATACTATAAGTTATAAATATTTTTCCGTCAATGAATCATTTTTTCAGACGTACGTTGTTAATTTGTGTAGTGTACTGGGTTAATTACCCGCTTTTAGTGTAATCGATCCTAACCGTTACAGTTTTATTTATCGCTCCATTTATCGCTGATGGAAATTTAACTGGTCAAAATTTTTTTGAACTGTTAGAAGAAGAAATATGGCTCTAAGTGATGGATGTCCTGTACAAAATACTCTTAATGGGGGTTGATCAGCAGGGGGCCCCGATCTATTACATAACGGTTTCTCCAAAAATTTACTCGGGCAGAAGATCTGATAGTTTAGAAGAACTGAAAAATTGCGAGAATTTGTTCAACAATACTGGTTTGTCTTATAATTTAATGGTGTGAAAACAAAACATTAAATTTGGTAACAATGCTTATATATTTGAGAAATGAAACAGGGATATTTCACAAATATTGATACAATCATAACAGTGAACATTTTGAACGGAATTTAATATGTTTATGTTTGAAATAACTACGTAACGTGACCTTATGACTACATTAGATATAAACAAATCAATTTCATTTGCTTTCTATCTTTGTTTGTTAAAAAACATGATAAGTAAATGTGTATAACTTTATCTATTATGTTATATATTACGCAGAATATGCATACTTTTCATCAAAATCCGTTCCATCAATATTTGTTTTAATCCAATTATCAATTTTATCTAGAATCTCTGATGATATTGCGTTTTTATATTCTCCCACTTGTCCAGACCGTATAAATATTTCTTTGGTTTTTCTTCCTTTTAATAAATGTTGCTGATTTACGGCATTATTTTTTTGCATGCTCTTAAAACTTAAATGTTCACATAATTTATTTAGCTGTTCATCGGTTAATGGTGCCTCTTCCAAAAAAACGCACACATTTCGTATAACAGATTTCAAGTCACGATGCATATCTTCGTATTTTATTACAAGTACATTTGGTAAGTGTCTCATCTCATAAAATCCCAAAACATTTTTCCAGAATGGAGAGTATAGAACTATAATGTTAATAAATTTACATTAAACATAAAATTTCAATATAAAACCTTTATCTGCTAAAAAAGCTGTGGTAAAATTTTCTTTATCGATACGCCAACCTAGTATTGCATTACCCATGTGAAAGTAGGAAACAAACACGTCTTTTGGATTTCGCATAACATATATTATCTATTTAAAATATAGTATAAATGTAAATTTCAAAAATTGTGTAAACTTTACCTTAGGTGTTTTGGAATTGTCTTTAATTTGCTTTGGTAGCAAAGAAAATGGTAGATGAGTCTTAATAAACCGTGGACTTTCTTTCTTCCTTGTATAATTTATAGAATCAACGATATAATCACCCATTAGTTCTTTTATTTGATTTTTTGGATTGTAAATTGCTGCGGATCTATTACATAACTGAAATGGTATATATTCAAAAAATGCTACAAGACTTACTCGAGCATTGGAAAACGTTGTGATAAAGGCACTTCTGCTGCTTTGTAATCAAGTTTGTTTTTTATTAACCAAACCATTTCTTGAGTCCAAGTGGTACCTAACTAAACATTTTATAAATAACAAAGTTAGTACTTCTTCATACCTGATCTTGGAAAGGAAGCAACGATGATGTCATCGTTTCGAATTTCAAAATTTTCAATATCTGAGACACAGTCATCAAAATATTTTGGCAAACAAGTTTGGTCTTTTCCATATAAGAAATATTCTTCAATTAACTCATCTGTTAGATTCCTTTCTATAATTTCTTTAATTTTATGGTCTACAATTTTTTCTTTCTTTAAAGTAAACATACTTCAAAATTTTCTAGATTTAGTACCAATTTCAATGAACTATTTTTATCATATGAGTAGTACATTAGTAAATCGTTTTTGTAGTGTAGGCAAAAATTATCTTGTTTATACTAGCATTGATAAAGTGTGATCAAAATTAGAAGATACCACTTTTAAAATAATATCTACTATTTATTAATTTAATTCGTATTAAATTATTAAAAGTTTTGTTATGAACGAATAAGTTCATGTTATGTAATTAAAAATTATTATTAATTTTATTAAACACACAAATAAAAAGTTCATCGAGTAGGATTTGAACCTACGATCTGTACTTTGCTAGAATTAATAATTAACAATAATTTGTATTAATTTGAGGTATACTAAAGAAGAAGACGTGAGTTCTGAAAAACATTATTATAGAAATTTACAATAAGTATGATAAATTTTCTTATTTCATCCCAAATGAGTGTTGAGATCTACAACAGCAGTTATTATCCCTAGACACTTACAGAGATCCAATATTGAAGGCTACCTAGGTAGTGTAACGGGGAATTGAACTTGTAGGTGTTGGCATATCTTGTATTATACACAAAAAGCTGATGTCGCAGTATAACTTTCTACGCAAGTGTAGACAATAAATTTACATAGTACACATAGAAAGCAAACTTTACACGAGTCGATTTTCGCCGCATGGAGAAAATGGACCGTTTAAATGACAGTTCGTCTAGGCCGCAAGTGACTAAAATCGCAAAGTTCAAAGTAGGGTAACATTCGACTTTTGCCGTGCGGCGATCAGTTTTATCCAATGAAATAGATATAGGTTTTGTGAATACTCTAAATCGGGAAACCATTACACCAAAGGCATTTCGGCGTGCTCTTGATAGTCAGTAATTAAAGACTTTTTCTTTGTATACCAAACCTTCATGTCTTGAATAGGGTTCAGTAGGTTTATTGTCAAAGGAGAAAGCCTCATCACCAACGAAAACAGCTTTACTAGGTAGTTCCAAATTATTATTTTCAAGAGCATTGTAAAACGTTGCAGTTTTATATGCTAATCATTCATGCGTCCATGAGTTCCGACTTTATATATATATATATATATATATATATATATATATATATAACGGTAATGTGTATCTACTACAGTAAACAACACCACACTATAAGTGCCTTTGCAGTTACAATAGGCGGAAGCTCCGTGTAGTGGACTCTGTATTAAGACCCCTTGTAGATTGCACGTAAAAGAAATAAAGAAACTTTTTTTTTGTTATAGGCAAAGGAAAGCGAAGATCCAGCGACGCGCCGTAGTCATATTTTGATGAATTGGGACAAGTATCTAACACAGAGGATGTACAAAATAAAAGAAAAGAAAAGTACGGAACATGCTCGAAGAATGGACCCACCTGTTTTACAAGCAGTGGGTAGATTAGATCCGTTAATTCAAAATATACATCAAGATGAATTTGATACATTCGGGCAATATGTGGCAAATAAATTACGTAGTTTACCATTAGTGAATGCTGTTATTAGTCAAGATATTATAACTAATTATTTGTCACAACAAAGGCCTAAACCTAAATTCTCAACAACCTATAACTCCTAGACCTACGAGTTCGTTCTCAGAGTATAAACGCTATACCTCGACTGCCAAGCCTTCGACTTCTCGAAACCGTCCAACTTCTAGACCTACGAGCTCAACCTCAGAATATACATGCGATAATCCCGGACCCTCAACTACCCGGCTATATGAAGAAAACTATTTTGCCGGTGTGTACCAACAGAAGAAGATACTGGACAACAATACGAAGTGAACGACGATATTCTGTCTGAATCTGTTAGATCATGTTTGGATGAAAACACTTTACAAAATGATTATTGTGAACTTAAATAAATAGCATCTAACGTTTAGATAACAATTACGAGTTTCATTTACCGTTATATACTCTTGTAGAACATAATGCATAGTATCCAATACATCCTCTAAAAATAGAGAAGTAGTGCATTCTGGAACTTTAAATGATTCTGCAAGACTTGGGTAGTTATCACCGGTAGCCAAGAACTTCAACATTCAGTCATTCTTAACCGTTTTCTAAAATAATCAGGATCGTCTTAACTCAATTCCACCAGTAAAGTATCCGAAGCACCCAATACTCTACGTCGAGAAATTCATCCACGTACCCAAAATTTACGTTTCCTTCTTCTCTCTTTGTTCCTCAAGTAACTCTTGAATAATTGAGCTACGAACTATTTGAAAGTCGACACGTAAAACACCCGCTGTGATCAACATTTTCCTCGAAAATGAACTAGTCGTGTGCGATTTTTATCGATCGGTGTAAATGGGGTGGCCATTTGAATTTTACAAGCGATGCGACTGGTGACTTGCCGCACGGCGAAAATCGACCCATGTAATCCACTTCAACAGTCACAGGACGGCTATTTCCAACTTATTCATATTTCTTCTTTTATTAATGTGTCAAAAATTTTAGTTTTGTATTTCAGTTACATCTAGGCAATTTAAAGATTGTAAAAATATACGATTGATAAATTTTTGTTTGTGAAACGGAATAAATAGTATATAAACCTAGCTGATAAACTTTTTTCTCATTTTGTAACATAATTTAATCATTTCCGAAAATAATCAAAATTAATTTATCATTTGGTAGACATGAAAACCACGACTATATTAATACATTAATACACAAATTTTTCAATTAATTCAAATAATCCGTCTCTCTCTTGTTTCCCCTCCGTCTGTCTCTCCCGTCTTTCTCCTCACTCTCGTCTCCCTCGTTTCCCTCGTTTTTATCAGTTCTCTCGTTTCTCAGGTTTTTCCCGTTTCTCCCATTTCTCCTGTTTCTTTCGTTTCACTCATTTCAAGCACAAGCACAAGCACAAGCACAAGCACAAGCACAAGCACAAGCACAAGCACAAGCACAAGCACAAGCACAAGCACAAGCACAAGCACAAGCACAAGCAACCTGCACAGTCGCAGACACACATGCAAAACACGTAAACGCGAAAACTCGCAAACACGAAAACACGCAAACTCGAAAACACGCTAACGCGAAAAAATGCAAATACGCAAACACGAAAACACGCTAACCCGAAACATGAAAACACGCGAACAGGAAAACATGCAACCACGCAAACGCGAAAACACGCAAACACGAAAACATGCAAATACGCAAATACGAAAACACGCTAACTCGAAAACATGCAAACACGCAAACACGAAAACAAACTAACGCGAAAACATGCAAGCACGGAAGCATTCAAGTGCGATAACACACAAATACGAAAACACGCAAACGCTAAAACGCTCAAGCACGTAAAGACGAAATCACGCAACACGAAAACATTCAAACGGGCAAACACGAAAACATGCAACCACGCCAAACACGCATATGCGAAAACACGAAAACACTATAACGCGAAAGCACGCAAACACGCAAAACACGAAAACCCGCAGATCAGGGGTTAGAGCTCATCATCCTCAATGAGATGGGGTTTGTAAATAAATAATTTTTCTTTTTATCTGTTTTTTATTTATGCCTTAAGTGTCAAAGTTCTCAATTCTTCGTCGTTTAGAGTAACTTATTCTATACTGTTTAGATTCGGACCTACCTAACGCTTGTCCTAACTACTTTCCTATCGTTATATACAAAAAGGGTATGTAAGATTGGAGACTTTTGGAACACACCACAGTTCCAAGGTCCCACATTTCCAAGGTTAACACAATTTCAAGGTCCCACCAGCTCAAGGTTACGAAAAAGATAGGTCATGTTCGCACATTTCTAAGAATACCACACTGCAAGGTGTAAAAAATACGAAGGTCACTAACACTCAACACATTCTCAAGGCTATTTGCGCACCCTACCTACTCAGATAGACATCTCACTCTTTCAAGGCTTGCTCATGTAATTTTTTACACTTCCTTGATACCGCACTTAGATCCAAATTAAAAAAAGATAATGATATGCTAATATATTTATTTCTTGTATGTACAATTGTAATCAGTGTATTATTCAGATGTATGATTTTCTCTCGGAATAAAACATTTTGATTTAATACAAGTGCAAAAGATCCTTTCCACTTCTATACCATTACACCTGCGAGGACGTGGTGAAAATAATTGAGTGTACGTGCAGTGTGGTGCCCATCGGAGATGTTCCTGTAGCGGAGTGACAGATGACCGCCAATGGTTTATTCGAACTCCACACATGAATGAAGGTATGGAAATGAACCCTGCTGCTGCAAGCGATGTAGGTGAGTGAACTCCAGACCATGTTCGATACGTAAGTAAATGTTTATCGAAACAATTGTAATACTGAGGATAATAAAAGGTTGGTGTCACCTCGCACATCTTCTCACCGTGGAACACAGTAAGATACTAACAGGAAATAATTTATTATATACAATATATATATATATATATATATATATATATATATATATATATATATACATTATAAGAAAAACGTATTGTCCAAATAATACACTTCTCCGCAGAGTATGCATGAATCATCTTCATATACCTCGTGCAGCATTGTTAGGGGCGGTCTGCACGGTGAGCACCAGTATTCTGGTGGTAAATTGCGACCCATCTATCCAATGATGGTCAATAACTCGGTATTCACTTGGTTGCAATGCTTTGTAGCAGTCATAGCATAAATGCATATGGCCAGCAAGATGATAACGAGTCTGAAGAGCAAATGTGTGTGAATAATATCCCAAATTACCCATGAACGCATGATGGTGGAAGTAGCGAATTCTTTTATCTAGGTTGGCAAACCATTCAGTATTCCATTGCACATCTTCACATGTATTCTTTAATGCTTCTAATGTCGTAGAAGGCAGTAGCCCTTTTTTTCAAATTGCACCCAGTTGGGAATTAGTTGCCATGTTCGCTGCACACTTAGATTAAAAAGTGATAAAGGTTGGTAGCATTCCCTATCATCCCAATTGTTCTGTACTGGGCTAGCAGACATACTCACACTGGTGGAAATAACACGATACTATATGTGCAGTTATCCCTACTTCTAAAGAAAGGAAAGACCTTGTGAAAACATATGTATAGTTAACCTTGAAGAATGACATGATTGATATCGACATTGTGTAACCTTGGAAAAGTGGTAAACGTGAGAGGTGAAGGACATTGTAAGTGTGGGAACCTTGAGGTTGTGACGACCTTGAGGGCGTGTCAACCTTGAAAATGATAACCTTGGAATAGTGGTAAACGGAAGAATGGAGGACATTGTAATGGAGTGAACCTGAATAATGGGAGACCTTGAAAATGTGGGGGGCCGGAATGTTGAAGGAGGCATCTTTTAAGTGATTGGTGAGATCCCGCCAACCTTGCAGAAACTCCGTGAATAAAGGCCTTGAAACGGTAGGATCGGTGAAGTAACGTGCAGTGTGGCGGTCATGGTGAAGCAGATAACCTTGACGGTAGAAATAGTAAGGAAATTAAAATATAAATGCAGAGGGAGTACATATGAAACCAGTATTGTATGTAATGGAGAACTTATTACGTCAAGCGGTAGAAAAGGCGAAGATTGTAATTGTTATGAATTCAAGTGGATGTCGTCATATTTTAATTAACAATGTGCAGTATTTTTTAAATAAAAGTAAATCGAAGTATGTTAGTGTCGGTCTGTCACCCCAATTCAATTTTGAACCAGTCGTGAAACTTGGTGGATCTAAGAGTAATGGAGTGGTGTTTGATAAGCAGGAATGACACATACTTATGGACAATCAAGGAATAATTACAAATTATCTCTACACACCTGAAGGGACATGGCTACCTACTAAGATGGGTTCGAAAACGATATCGTATGAAACTATTAATAAGACGAAAATTATACCCATCTCTGATTGTGATGAATCAGAAATCTCTTCTATAGAACAGTTATGGATACTTCTTAAGATAGTCAGTTACTGATTGGATTTAGTACCTACTATGGAATTTCCTGGATTTTTTAATAAAATAATACATGCGGCAGCGGAAATGCCTGATGTTGACATACACAGGTTAATAGTTCCATTACAAGATATATTTGATCTCAATGTAGCATGTGTTATGGCAATTGTAGAATTCGCCAAGGAGAAAATTGATATTGACGTAGAAGTTGCGAAAGCCGTTAAGTAATAAGTGGGCGTAACGACTAAAGCGAGAATAAGGATAATAATAAAGTTTAGTCAATATGTGGATGTATTATAGTGCAGAGATGTGAATAACGTCTTCGGCATTTTCACCGCTTATTTCCGGGACTCCAAGAAACAAGAGGCAATTCCGTCTAGAATAATTTTGTCCATTGCGTACATTTTTCCAAATAATTTTTTCAATAAGTTCTGAATTTGATTTTTAAACGTTTATCGATTGTGCGTTTGTCAGATATAGATTGCAATTTTTGTTCAAAGCTTTCCATTTGATATGTAAACATTGCAGATAACCCACGAATGTCACTAATGCTTATTTTTATTTTTAAGATAAACGTATTACCTATCACTTATTATCACATTGATAATGTACAACTTAACGATTTTGGTTTAAAGCACTTAATCTTTATAAAAATAATAATATACTTGCGAGCCAGCTGAATGCGCGCGCTACACACTCGGCCATACGAATACGTAGCAGAGCGTTGACCTTTACTAAAATTTATTGTAAATCTGATTCCTATTCCAAAATAAATGGTTTTAACAAATAATTTGCGTGCTCTTTGTAACGCATTCGTCACATACAATTTCGGTATAAATTCGCCAGTATAACAAGTGAAAAAAAACATTCAGGTAAATTTGGATTATAATACGGATCAAATTTAAACGATAAAGTACTAGAAGTTAATCTCAAAAGACAGCGTATTCAACCGTTTGTACTTGCAACAAAAAAATAATAAGACGCAAGAATTTATTAAAGTTTGTCAACCACAGCAAAACAAAAAAAAGCTCAAAAAGTGATTACCTTAGCTTTGGGACAGCTCCTTGTTATACAGACATCTGGTGGAAACAACAGAGGTTGACCTCTACGGCAGCGTCGGCAATATGATTGATGTAACTGCGCTCGAAACTTCCAATATAACTCAGCTGGCAAATGCTTCTCTTTCAAGTTGCGTTTTGATTGATGTTACAATTGGTTGCACATTACACTAATACTTATACTTCCACGTTGTTTGTTAACTTTACTCTCATTATATACAAGTTCTGATTAACACTTATTATTTTAAAAGAACGAAAAACTTTTTTATTTTCAGCGAATTATTTGTTAACGGGTCAGATGTACATACGAAACAGTCAAAAAACTAGAATCTGAACTGTTTTACTATTGATCGGCACCCAAGATGCGATGGAACTCCAAAGGAATCAAGGACCGACACTTATCCAAAACCCCATTCCCTGGACGAGAAACTGTCGCGCAGCGACATCGGTAACAGTAAGCTATTTCAGAAGGAACGGAGCCACTAAAATATCCACCAAATTAAGCGTAACGGAAAGACTTCCAACGATAAGCCTCCTGAAATGGGCGTAAGTAGTTCACTATCACCAAACCAACAAATCTTCGTGTGCGCGGCAGCGCCGGAAACATGAGCCTTTCAACTACGGCATCCCTAATAAGACTGCCTTCAACTTTTTTCAGCGTAGCCATCTTTCCTAACACCTTCCTACTATGCTAATTAACCAATCACAACAATTTACTACTTAAAATTTTGAATAGCGTCAAAAGCGAATTGAATTCGTGAGCCGAATTGAAAAAATTGCATCATCCATCGAAATTGAGTACCCAAAAGGTATCTCTGTAACATGATATGTGTATGATAGCGAAACTACTGTATTGAACTTTAAAATAACGTATATAAACTGTTTATTTAAGATCAAAATCTTAGCGAAAAGAGGCGACAGTTTGACGGCTTACAGTTTTTTTTGCATGATGCAAATTTCAAATCCATTTAACAAAATTCACCAAAATTTAAAATAACGTGAACATTTATTTACACAAAAAATATTCTACAACTACTGTAATTGTAACGCAAGTATCACCTGTGCGAAATAAAACGTAATTAAACCTTGAATTAACATTATTAGTGACAGCAAACAAAAATATCCTATACGTCTTTAACGAATTGGTATTCTACATTTTAACTTGAAAATAAAAAACTTTAACATTCTCAAATAGCAACAAAAAAAAAACAATTTTATCTCCACATCCTATATCTCTCAAATTACGCTTGATTTAATCGACATGAATTTACTCTTTTAATACATCGAAAAAAACTTCTAAACAATGTCAATCCTCAATATATTAACACGTGAAAAAAATCTAATGACTTTTAAAACCAAAATTTCGAAAAACGAAAGGAAAAAAGATTATCTGAAGTGCTTTTACTTAAAATTTTTACACCTGGTGTTATGAATCCGATAAGTTTCCTATTTTGTACATTTACCACTTATATTTAAATTTATAAGTATTGCCGCAAATGTTAATTCCTTCTGCGCAAGTTCTAATTGAGTTCTTTGGATTAACGTCCATATGGGTAATCATGAATTAATCTAAATTTGTTATTTATTGACCAAATTTTCACGCTGATACTCATTTAAAAATAGTTATCGTAAGGTTATTAGATTACCTTTTTTAATCTACACTGTGTCTTTTGAATTTCTGGACATAGGGAATTCCCATGTTAAAACAAACTATTGTAAATATTGGCTCCCCTAATTATTTTACAGTAAAATGTCAAATGTAAAACTTCTTAAGGAAAAAAGGCTGCTTCTTATGTTACAATTGCATTTACATTTGGTTCATCCGTTTTCGAGAAATTTAGGAAAAACTTAAGGGCTTTTTCGTAACTGGTCAAGGTTGCTTTGCTTTAGACAGACAATGCTAACAATAATTATTAATTGTCTGGCAATTCACTTAGAACTATCAGAGATTTGTACTCGGCTAGTTATCAAAACCGGCAAATTTCAAGTGCAGAAACAATTTCAAAAATTATCAACTTATTCAAATCTACCGTAACGTTAATAAGCCATGTAATTGTCAAGATATTAAACCTCTGGAGCAAAATGACAGAGATTTGGATGTTTTACTTAATGTTGTTGAAGATAAGAATAAAAGTGTGAGACAAATTGGGTGCAGTTTAGGAATATCTCACAGTACCGTCCATCGAATTTTGAAGCGACAAACTCCAGTGTTTAAGTCTTTTAAGTATAGCTTGCAGCAGGAAATTTTTGATGAAGATAAACTCATGAGAATGGACTTCTGCGAAAGATTAGTAGAGTTATCAAACGTGGATAGAAACTTTCTAAGTCGTATTTTATTCACCGACGAATGTTCTTTTTCAACTCATAGTATTCATAACCGCCAAAATTTTCGTTACTGGAATACTGAAAATTTGCATTTATTAATAAAGAGTAGAAGTCAATATCGCAACACAATTAATGTATGGATTGGCATACTGGGCCATAGATTAATAGGTCTTCTCTTTATTAATGGTACGTTGACTGGAGAGCGTTATTTTCAGCTGCTTCAAGAAGAAATTGGCCCAGCGCTGTTAGACTTGAACCTGGAGGAAGACATTTGGTACCAGCACGATGGGTGTACAGCACACAATAATGTAATCGTACGTGAGTTTCTAGACTTCACGTTTCCCGGTTGTTGGATAGGTCGAGGTGGTACCATAAACTGGCCAGCACGGTCCCCTGATTTCGCTCCCTGTGACTTTTTCCTCTGGGGTTATTTAAAAAACAAATTATACAACATTGAAAACTCGTTTAACAGTCTGATCGACTTAAAAGAAGCAATCTTAGCAAACAGCCACGAAGTCTCCCAGTACATGCTCGCAAACGTTCGGCGAGAGTTCTATGATCGACTTGGATACTGTTTAGCTGCAAACGGAGATTTATTTGAACACTTGATCAAATAGTAGAAATGATGATTTTTTGTTGTTTATTTTCCAATTTTCATAATTAATTTGTTTATTTAGAATATCATCTTCTTGTTTATAACAGACTTATTTTATTTGTGCTCCTTATTGTATTTATCCTGACACTTACATGGCTTATTAACGTTACCGGTTACGAAAAAGCCCTTAAGTTTTTCCTAATTTTCTCGAAAACGGATGAACCAAATGTAAATGCAATTGTAACATAAGAAGCAGCCTTTTTTCCTTAAGAAGTTTTACATTTGACATTTTACTGTAAAGTAATTAGGGGAGGCAATATTTACAATAGTTTATTTTAACATGGAAATTCCCTATGTCCAGAAATTCAACAGACACAGTGTATATGCAACGTGTGTGACCGGATTCCTTAACCAACACCACTGGGAGCTCCCAAGAAGAAGAAGTCTCGTGGAATAAGGGTAAGTCACACACTTTCAACCTTGTTCTTCATAATATTCATATTAATGTACATGAAATATATACAGTCCATTTTTCTCTTAATTAATAAACCCCCTCTTCTCTATCCAAGCGTAACACCTGGTGACAATCCGGTCAGGAACGGTCAGGAGAGTTTTGGATGCCAAAATATCTTAAGAAACTGACTAGGAACTAATCAGGCGCAGAAATAATTATTTTTTTATTTATTATCAATTTAATTTTTTGCATGAACTTTACCAGAAAATGCGTACTCTTTATCAAAATCACTATTTTCAATATGTTTTTTAATCCACTCATCAAATTGATTTATAGTATCTGATGACAGTTAATTTTTAAAATCCCCAACTTTCCCTGCTCTTATAAACTCTCCTGTAAGGGTGGGATTTAACTTTTTTCTCTCTTTAATTAGATTTCCTTGATTTACCGCAGTATTATTCTTCATATTGTTAAAATTTAAATGTTCACATAATTTATCCAGCTGTTCTTCAGTTAAAGGCGTTTCTTCCAAGAAAATACACACTTGTTGAATAATAGATTTTAAATTGCGGTGCATATCTTCGTACTTAACTATTAGAAGATTTGGTAAATGCTTCTTGTTGTAATATCCCAATATAGTGTTCCAAAACGGTCCGTATAGAACTGTAAGTAATGTAAGCAAGTAAAGATTAAACCACCAAAATAGCACACAACAAAACCTTTATCTGCTAAAAAAACTTTCGCAAAATCTTCTTTATTTGCTCGCCAATCTAACATTAAATGCCCCATGTAATAATACGAAACAAATACATCTTTAGGATTACGCATAACAAAAATAACCTAAAAAGTTTTTTTTAATGACAGTTTTCTTTACACATAATACTTTAGCTGTTTTTGATCCATTTTGAATTTGGTTCGGAAGAAAGCAAAAGGGTAAATGCGTTTTAATAAATCTTGGACTGTCCTGATTATTTAAGTAATCAATAGAAGTTCCTATTCCGGTGTCATATTCGTCTTCAACATCTTTGGGATTATATAACGCACTCAACCTATAACAATTATTTAAAGAAATCCAAACATTGTCATTGACTTACTCTAATACTGGAAAACGTAAAGGCAAGTTAACCTTTGCCCCGTCAAAATTTAGTTTATTTTTTATCAACCATACCAACTCTTGCATCCAGGTTGTACCTAACCAATTTTTGCTTGAATTACAACTTAATAATAATCTTAAGTATTTTACCTGATTTAGGAAAACTGGTCACATATACATCATCGTTTCGTATTTCAAAATTTTCAATATTAGATGCACAATTTTCAAAATATGTAGGCATACACGTACGTTCTTTACCATATAAGCAATACCCTTCTATTAGGTTATTACATAAATCTCTTTTTATTATTTTTCCTACTTCATCATCACAAATTTGTTTTTTTTCTAAAGCAGACATTTTATTTAGTAAGTTTATACTCATCTGAATTTATTTACAAGTAATAGTAGAAATGATAAGAACTTTCAAATCATCAGATTTGAGTGTTTTCGATAAAAAATAAGCAGCAAACATTTATTTATCTATACTACTGAACAACATTTGTTTGTATTATAAAATGCACTGTAAAGATTATTGTATTTTCCATACATTTTGTCATTTGTGAAGGTACTTAATTTAACTTAACCTTCACGCCATTCCCTTGCGGGGTAGGCAAAATAATCCCTGCCTCTTATTTACTTTTCCTTCACAATTTTTCTCCATGTTTTCCTAACTCCGCATACCACCCTAGCTTCCGCAAGATCCATACATTATCTCTGACATGTACTTTTATTTTTAAAACTCCTTTTCTTTCTTTCCTTTATCATACGTTACCTCTAACCTCACCCACATATATTTGCTTCGCTAATCTTGCGGTGTTCATTCTCTCAATGTGACCAAACCAACGTAATATACTATCTTTATATCTATCAATCATCGTCTTTTCCTCGCCACACTCCGTCATTATGCACTCATTCTTTATCTTATCCCTTCTCGTTTTAACATGTGCTTCTCGGGAATCTCATACCCACGGCATTTATTTTTCATTCGTGCTTTTTCTGACATACCCATGTCTCACTTCCATACGGTATTGACGGGAAAATACGCCATTATAGATTGCTCGTTTCGCAGCTAGGCTGATGCTTTCGTTTCTCATTATCGTCCACATACTTCCAATCACTTTCGTTCCAGCATTGACCCTTCGTCCAATGTCGCCATCCATTGTAATATCTGCAGTAAACATTCTACCTAGATGTACCAGCTCGTCCACCTGCTCCATAATTTCATCTTGCAAAGTAAACACTCTACGTTCCTTTCCACCTTCCCAATTGAACACCACAATTCTAGTTTTGTTCGCGTTTACCTTTAGGTCCATGCTCTCACAGACTGTATCAAACTTCCTCAGAGCAGTTTTTAGCTCATCCGCACTGTCACTTAATAAGACTGTGTCATCTTCATACACCAGAAGTACATTTACGTCACCAAGCATTACACCATTTGTATCTGTACATGCTTGTCTAGCACATCTATCCATGTATACATTGAACAACCGCGGTGACATCACACAGCATTGTCGCACTCCTTGCTCAATATTAAAGTATTCACTAAACCCTCCTCTCACCCTAACACATGCCCGGCTACCATTGTATACTGCCCTTATTCCGCTTATTAGACCTTTATTTACGTGTAAGGTCCTTTCTTACAATTTTTATATTTGCCGCGGCTAAACTGCAATCGGTCTTTATTTTATAAACTAAAGAGGGGGGTGGGTTCGTCGGTATATTTAATCTTTAGCTCTACACTGTCCACATAAAATAATTAAAATAAAACGGTTTAAAAATATATTATCCTATTATTTACAAATCTAATATATTCACACTTAAGCTAAATCAACTAACATAAAAGTAACAATAAGAAAACAACTTGATGTTCTGATTGAGACGGCGGCGTCGGGGGCGTCCACTCAGTTTGGACGGCGAATTTGGATGTCCTCCTTCCTTCCTTCCACTCGCTCGATACGACGGTTTATTGTTGTCGCAGTCGTTTCTGCAAAAAGATTTACACTCAATGATGACCGTAATATTTAAATGATTAATAACGTTGTGTTTAATTAATTATTTATGCTGGATACGGCCCTGTCTATAAAAGAAAAGAATTTATAAACAAACTACTGGTTATTCAAAACGAGGGTTGCGCGAATCTAGGTCACTAGTGAAAATCGATATCCCGAGTTCACTGTGGTACGCATGACGGTTGTACCGGTCTAATGCTTGCTTCCCTTTACCTTCAGTACTTTCTGGAAGACGGACAGGCGCGTATGCTTCGTGAAGCAATTTACTTTCGCGATGTATTATGTTCGAAAATATGACTTATCTTCAGAGGTTTATTCTCGCATTAACTTTAGACTGGGCTGATTATACACGTTTGGTTGTATAATTAATATATAGGCTGGTTATCTTCTGGGATGTAATTTTATGGTGGTGATTTCCTTTATGCAAACGAAGGAAATCTCACGTAGATACCAACGAACGTTACCTACTTGTATACGTACAAAACACGTATTTATTAAAGGCGGTTTTTATACTTGCGGAATAAGCTGGTGGAAAACAATTAATTGATTGCTTTCTTGAAATTCGTTTACTAAGCGCGTGGTCATTGATATACGGTTTTCTTCTACTACAGGTCTTTGACGGATACTCTGCGTTTAATTCGTTTGTGATTACAGGCACTTCGGTATTTGCCAGCGAGCTGGTGAATTCAGGTGTTTGGAATGTAAGTGAGAGTAAATGATAAAAGCTGCAGGTCTATACAGTCCTACTTAGCTCTCGTCGTCAGGTATATGTTAGCGTGGTGGGTGTATACTCCCGACTACCTCGTGGCTTTTGCCTGTGGCGTTCTGGGGGTTGGTGTGTGTTTGCGTTTGTGATCTCCCGACTACCTCGTGGCTTTTGCCCGTGGCGGTCTGGGGGTTGGTGTGTGTTTGCGTTTGTGATCTCCCGACTACCTCGTGGCTTTTGCCCGTGGCGGTCTGGGGGTTTTAGTGTGTGCTGGTGTTTATGAGTACTGAATTAGTCTACAGACTTACGTGTCGTTAATCCCAAAGATCGAGGATAGCTATTTACAAAAGATTCGCGGTGCGCGTTCACAAATACAGGGAGCTAAACTCGCGGTGGCTATCACTAGGTCTGCGGCGATTTACTTTAACGCAACCGTCACGTGCAGGTTTTCTGGAATCGGAGTTAGTCAAACGGACTAACTAATACAGGAGCTGGTGAAACCAACTAAATAATTCTTGGCGGCGGGATGCGTTTACGAGGCGCAACGGAACTCTTCTACGGCGGTTACTGGTCTGGTCGGCTACGGCTACGCTTAATGAATTAACTAACTAACTCTTCTACGGCGGCTACTGGTCTGGTCGGCTACGGGTACGCTTAATGAATTAACTAACTAACTCTTCTACGGCGGCTACTGGTCTGGTCGGCTACGGCTACGCTTAATGAATTAACTAACTAACTAAAAGGTGCGCGGCGCGGTTTTTATAGGGGACTCTCGGTAGGCGGTGGTGGCTTCTGTTTGGGGGAATCCTATTTGTAATTGGCGGAGATTACTCTGACGTATAAAACTTTCGATGTTTTATGAAATCTACGCTGGAGTGGAAACAAATTAATTTTTGTTGTGCAATCAAACGAAATAATGAGAAATATTAAGTTAGGTACTGAGTAATACGGAATACTAAGAAATATTAGATTAAGTCTTGCAGGTGTTTGAATACTAAGAAATCTTACATCATTTCTTTTACGAGGGCTGATTGTTATATAATTAATTAATTAAAAAAATTTTGAAGTAATGACTTGCGGTTCGTTACATACGCCAGATTAATTTAATATTTCCCACAGCTTTTCCTTATTCACTCTGTCGTATGCTTTCTCCAGATCTACAAACGCACAGTACAGCTTCCTTTTTACACTTAAACACTTTTTAATCACCTGTGGGAGAGCAACCATCTGGTGGACTCATACTCTCCCTGGAATGAAGCCACCCTGCACATCCCAAATCTTAGTTTGTGTAGTTTCTCGTACTCTAACAATCAGTATTCTTCCAAATACTTTACCAGGCACGCTGAGTAAACTTATTTCTTTCTTGCAATCACAGTGGTACAATGAACGCGCTCTTCCAATCCCTTGACAGTTTTCAACACATAAGCAATACATTGAATAATTCACTCAATTTTCGTATAAGCTTTGCACCTCCATACTTTAGTATTTCACCAGTGATTTCAACTACGTCTGCTCCCTTTCCGTTTTTTAGCCTTCCTACCGTTTTCTCTGCCTCATTTATCCCAATATCCTTCTCAGTTTCATTCACAATTCCTTATTTAACCCTTCAGTCTTACTTTCCTCACTACTGTACAGGTTTCCAAGTACATATTCTTGCCAGCATTTCTTCACTTCACAATGGTCCCATACTATTTCGTTGCTCATATTCATCACTCCTGCAGCGTTCTGTTTTGGGCCACGTTTTGTATTTTTGACCCATTTCTAGAAGAGTTTTTTGTTTCCCTAAAAATCATTCTGCATTTTCTCTCCTTCCATAGTCATCACTTCCTCTTTGCTTATTCTCACTACCTCCTTCGCTTCTTTGTTTCTTAATCTGCACACCTCATGCAATGGCTTTTTCTCAGTCTCATTTTTCGTAGCAATCACTGCCATGTACGCATCTTTTTTCGTAGATACTAACTTTTTTACCGATTTATTCCACCAAGCACAATTTTTCTCTCTACCTACAGTCGCTCTTCCACATATCCGCACGGCACAATTGATAGCACAGTTTTTAAATCTTACCCATGCACTTTCAGCGTCAGTGTCTTTTATTTGTTCGTTCCACACTGTTTCATTCACATTCAACCCTTTACTCACAGCATCTGCATATTTCATTCTCGCACCATTATCCTAGTTTGTCTACCCTACGTCCGCACTACGTTTGCTTTCCCTTTCCAGGCCCACTTTCACCCTAAACACTCTCGATACAACCAAAAAGTGGTCTGATACACACTCCGATCCGCGCATTAACTTTGTGTCTTCAACCGGGTTTCTAAGCCGTTCATCATAGACTATCTAGTCAATCTTACTTTTAGATTCACCTCTTTGCCATGTATACATATGCACATTTTTGTGTTTAAACCACGTATTGGCTACAAACAGGCTTCTCTCCACACAGATGTTCATCAGGCATTCACCATTCTCATTGACTTTTTGGTCTCCGAACTTTCCTAGAACGCGTTCAGTGCGTTCTCTTTGTACCCATCCGTTCGTGTCCCCAACTATCATCACTTTGGCTTACATACGTTCAACACGTTCTCTGCTTCATTCCAGAAGTTCTCACATTCCTGGTCTCTTTCTCCATTTACCGGTGCATAGCGTACAATAAGAAAAATTCTTCAAAACTCCACTTTCATTCTAACCCATATTATCTGGGAAGATACCAATTCGTACTGTTTAACACACCTTTTCGCTCTTTCACTTATGATCATCTCAACTCCTTTTGCACCATGTACTTCAATCTCAACTCCTGACTATAGCGCTAGGCTGCCATCCTCCATCTCCACAGCATCATTTCCTTTACGCTTGGTCTCCGATACACACAGAATATCAAGGTGCCATTCGTACATTACATTCGCAATTTCAAATCCTTTACCATTCATACCTCTAAAATTCCACGTACCGACTCGCCATTCATTCCTTGCACAGTCGTCTTGAACGGGGCCTGTCTTTTTTGGCCTTGACCGCCCTCTGTAACCAGGTCGATCCGAGGGAATTGTATTGTTCTCTTGAGTAATACCATAGCGATCAGACCGGTTACTGGCCAAATCGTGGGGCCAGGACGATGTAGCGTTCCCTAATAACCTTACTACCGGACAGTTGTCTACTGCCCCGACACGTAGGAAGTAATAAGTAGAAATATAATCAGAGTCAATAAAGATAAATAATAGAGTGTATAATCAATCATATCGCGTTTCAACCAGATTCCTGGCTCTCGCGTCACTCACCGGACCTGCTGTTATTTATTTGAGACCAAATGCTTCAATTATTTTTAATTTAGATTTCCGAGTTATATTTAGTTCTTTGTTATCTAATTTAATATTTATTTATCAAATCTGTTTTATTATTGTCGTGAACCGTGACAACTTAACGTTTCCATCCTCTAAATTTCACTTTTATTCAATTGAAGGGTAACAGTAAATAACGATAATGGCCTAGTTTTAGGATTAATTAATTATAATTAAGATCCAACATAGTAAGAAAGATAAATGTTAGCTTTAATTTTGAATTTGCAGTCAGGGAAAAATATAGTATAAACCAATATGTAACACAAGGTTATAATTAAACTTAAAATCACATATAGTACCAAATATAAAAGTTGGATCAACCTTCAAATATGAAAACAAAGAAAAAATGTTCAAAAACTTACCACTTATGTACGGATCTGCCATGCATAGTCACATCGTTTGTATTTTATAAGTACGATTTTATGAGTTTCAACAATCATCTGGTTTTAAAGGAACCGTATTTTTCGAGATGTTCAATGCCATAGCAATCCTAAATATTATTTACTAGCCTATTTATTTAAAGAGGCATTTCAGACCTTACAAAACTCTACTGTTTAAATTATTATTATTATTTTTGTTTATTAGTAATATTCAAACAGATAAAAATCTATTCAGTAACTTCATACTTCTATTTAAATTAGATTGTTCCCTAACGCGACATGGTGTTATTTATTTGAGAAAAGAAAAATTATTTAATTACTTTAAGCTAGTTATTTGTTTATTTTATCTATTTATTTGCTTTTTTTATACTTTTGATTACGGATTCGATCTAGTTATTTGTTTTTATCATTTAAAGTAATAAAACAATTCTTATGACAATACTTGCGCTTGGATTTATTATAGAAGAGGGTTCATTACAAAGTAAGTAAAGTTTATTCAAGAACCGCCCATATGGTAGTGTTGAACAGTAATACATCTGAAGATATAAAATAACAATACACTATAACATAACATATTAACATAACAGTATAAAATATACATATAAATATAAATCACAGTCAATTAAAACATCATAGGAGTCACAGTTTGATATATGACCAAGAACTGCATGTCAATAAGAAACTTAAAACTTTCAAATCTAAAAACATCGTGAAAGTTGATTCCACAGTCACACACTATGTTCCCTGGTATAGTACAAAAATTCAGCAATTGTGTAAAATGGGTTATCTGAGGGCGTATTTCTCACTCCGCGTTTAAATAAATTTAAATCCCTGATTTGTTTCAGTTCTTTCACTAAACTGTTAAATGCCGTGTTGGCGATTGTAACAAAACTATTTTGGTGTAAAGTTGAGTTAAAGAAGGATGCTCTCAAGTTTCCTTTTTGTCTAGTTCCATAATTGTGAAAGTTTAAATTTGTTTGGAATGTATGTAGATTTTTATATAGTATATAACTAGCACATTCAAGGATAAAAAGATTGTTTGCCACAAGAATCTGGAATTTCTTGAAATAAGGACGGCATGAGTCTCTTGCCTTGATACCAGCTAAGGCTCTAATCGCTTTCTTTTGAATTTTAAATATCTTGTTCGATAAAACAGCATTTCCCCAAAATTATATGCCGTAACGACGAACAGCCCCAAAATATGCAAAGTAAACACTTTTTAACGTATGCAAACTGACAATTGGCTTAAGACGATGTAAAATAAATTTTGCTTTATTTCATTTAGAAATAATCCCGTTGCAATGAGTATTCTAATGCAGATCCTTGTCGATATCAAGCCCAAGATAAATCACATCTGGTATTCTTCCTACAGTCACAGATACGTATTTATGATTGTTTTATACCCAGCGCTACCGCGGGATAAAACAAGTTCTTTTTTATTAGTTCACTATAATTCATTATTATTGCAAGAATGTTTATCTGTTTGAGTTCAATCCTCAGATAAAAGGGTGGTATTTGCGCTTTAAGTTTACTTTACAATTTTACGAGTTTTAACAATCACATCTGGTATAGTTTTAAAAGGGCCGTATTTTTTCGTAGAAATTCAATACTATTGCAACTCTAAATGTTATTTTCGTGCCTTTTACATGTTACAAAACTTCTACTGGTTAGATTATTTTATTATCTTTGTTTAATATTAATATTCAGACTGATGGGTATAAAAACCTTTTCAAAAGCTAACCATGATTTACAAGTTGACATTTTAACACGTATTTGTTTCACTAACCGGAGATAGAAACTGGAGCTACCTTAAACACGTCCTATCGCTTTGACGACCCGACCTAAACTGTTTGTAAAGGTAGCTATTTTTTCTCGTCCTTGCTCTATCTTAACCGTAATATCGCCAAGCCTATTTTTACCGATCCCTTGTATCTTTGGTTTTAAATCCTTGAAGTATCGACAAACTGATTGCTAGAAATTTTACGTGGCTACGAAAAGCGACTTCATTGCGTTTTATATACAAAAGTTGCAATAATTTCATTTAAAATGTACAAGTATCAATAACCAGTTCTGCATGTAACGTGTCGATGCTCAAAAAATAACAAATAACTTTAGGATTCACATTTACTTTAAAATTTAATACATCAAATGCTAAAATATTTATATGCTAAATTCATCCAAATTGATGCTATGCACTAAAACTTATTATCTAGGCAAATAAATAGTGAATATTACCAAATATTTATTTGTCCATACCATTGAACAATACTTGTTTGTATAATAAAATTTTCTACAAAGTGTACTATATTTGATAGACACGGTCATTTGTAAAATTAATTATTATAATTAATAAAAAAAATGTGAAGGATCTAACTTAGTATCATGCGCGACTAGTCTAAAGAGACCTATCGTAGATTTTAATCATTTAAAGTCGTTTGCACATTTGAATCTTGCAAAAAGTAATACTCTGTGTTTCGAGGCGGTATATTGCCGAACCATAGTCATCCACTTAATTTAATAAAAAAATCTTTTACTCCGTGTAACATACGTACATTTTTATAAAACGTGACTAACAGTTTTTTTATTTCCTGAATGTCATAACTAAACAATACTCGTTTTATGTTATTAAAGTCAGTCTAGTTGCATGATTATGTCCTTAAGGATACTAAATCTTATAAAAATCAACAAAACTGTGAAAATGAAAAAAGGCATTTATACCTTTTAATTTTATTGACATCATTACAGACTCGTCCAAGTTAGCCCTGAATCACGCACTGCTGTACTTTTTGACCAATGAGTCACCTTTATTCAGAGCACGCTACAAAACTATTGCATTGGGGGTTATAGGAAAGTATACAACACTTGATTAGAAAACTTTGTAACTTAAGTGTTTAGCAATGTGGCGAATTCAGAAATGATATTTTATGTAATAGCGGACTTTCAAGTGTACAGAAAGTAGTGTCGAGTGTGAAACACACACTAAGATTTGTGAAAGGAAAATCTTAAACTGTCTAACTAAACTTAACGGGACGGTCGCGTGATGTACAGTTTTTTGTGGTGTTTATAAAATTATTTAGCAGGGATTGTCGAATTCGAGATTCGTAAGTAAAAACACCATTGTTACTCAAAATCGGTAAAACCAACCTAAATATGAGGTATAAGCGATGATTAGATGGGGGAAAATAAGAAAACTTACGGAAAAATAAGAAAACTTACTTGCATTTACCCCCTTAAATAAACAATTCTGTATTACACGATCAAATTGCACTAGACGTCGTAAAGGCTTACTAAGGGCAAGTAGATTGCCAAAGTAAGCATTGTGAAGATGGCTACAATGTAAGATGTACAGCAGTTAAAATTGACTTTCACAAACCTTACACTTATCACAAAAGCAACAAATATCTGAGGTCAGTCCGGCAAAATTCATGTTCCTTTCGTTGGGTCGCTTATTTTCTCTGTGACGTGTACAAGTGCATCATCTGCTGACTTTTCTTTTCTGAATCCATATTGATTCTTTGAGATCTTATGGACGATTTCTCCTTCTAGTCACTCTTCTCAAATATCTTCCCTCGAAATCTAAATTGAGAAGTAAGTTTTGCATTGATCGCCGTGGAGAAAATATCATCATGTCCTTTAGACAAATTGAGTTTTTCGTAAGAAATTAATACAGCGTAACTTTAACGTCTCTAGTAGCGAAACTGTTAAGAAATATTTCAGAAATGGTACAGATTAAGATAAGTCTGAATGCAAAGATCTACATAAAATTAAAAAAATATTTTAGGAAACGGCTTAAAAATACCGGCCTCCTATTTAAAATAATAATATTTACAGCTACTTCCGCCGTAATCCTAAATACTACTTTAAAAATATTTTCTTTGAATTCGCCACATCGCTAAATATTTAAGTACAAAGCGTCAAGATAAGTTCTTTTTGCTACAACACTTAATACAGGGGTTTAGTGGCACGTACTGTATTACTGGACATTTTACCATGCCAATTGAGTCAAAAAGGTAACGCTTTTATGGTGTTATAATGAAAAGCATACATATCGCCATTTCAGAAATTTTCGCAATCACCACACTTAAGTGACAAATCAACCGGTTTACATTTTTTAGTTGATACTGGAGCCGAAATATCAGTGTGTCCACCAACAGCCTAAGAAAAACGTAATCTTTCAACATACAAATTAACTGCAGCAAATGTATCTGAAATAAATACATTTCGACAAAAGATGTACAGTCTACACCGTCAATTGCCTTGGACATTTATAATGTGTAATGCACAAGTAAACAAACATATTCTCGGTGCTGACTTTCTTAAAAATTGCAATATTGGTTAACCTAAAAAGAAATTGTTTAATTGATGCAAATACCGGTAGACTTTCATAAATTTGAACTATTAACTATTAGATAGTACAATAACAATTAGCCTAGTCATGAACAAAAATGAAAACATATACACTAAATTATTAACAAAATACTCAGCTAATACAAAACCGACCTCTATTATAAAATTTTCAGAAATTTCACGAAACGAGTCTCATAGAGTAAGTCATGTTACCGAAACAAAGGGCCCACCAATATTTTTCACGTCGTCTATCGCCAGAAAAGTTAAAAATCGCCAAAGAACAATTCCAAATAATGATTAATCAAGGAATATGCATCTTCAAAAAGTGTATGGGCTAACCCTCCTCATATAGTATCTAAAAAAGGCAGAGATTGGCGTCCTTCTGGTGATTATAGGCGACTGAATGATGTCACTACTCCTGATCGATATCCAATGCCAAATATTCAAGATTTTTCATATATTCTAGATAATAACCAAAAAGTTTCAAAACTCGATCTAATCAGAGCATATCACCAGATTCCAGTTCAAAAATGTGGTATAGAGAAAACCGCTGTTACAACTCCTTTTGGATTGTTTGAATTTATGTTTATGCCATTTGGTTTATGCAATGCCGCACAATTTCAAAGATTTATACACCAAGTGCTAGGAGATTTGCCTTTTTTTGTCTATATAGATGATATTTTAATCGCATCACTCAATGAAAAAGAATACATCGAACATTTGGACATAGTTTTTAAAAGATTAGATGAGTATAACATTAGCATTAATCCTACCAAATGTGATTTTCTGGTATATAAAATTACAAGAAATGGTATTACTCCACTTCCAGAAAGAGCTAAAACGATTCAAAATGTTCAACAGCCCACCACTGTAAATGAGTTACGACGATTTCTAGGTGCAGACATTCAAACTCCACTTTATGAATTAACTAAAAATAATGCTAAAGGGAATCAAAAATTAATATGGCATAATAATAATGCAATTCAAGCTTTTAAAAGCTGTAAAGAAGAATTACCAAAAGTAACACTATTATTACATCCATCATCATCACCTTTAATATTAATGGTTGATGCATCAAATACCTCTGTAGTATCAGCACTAAACCAACTTCGCAATGAACGACTGGAACCTTTAGGGTTCTTTTCTAAAAAACAAATATAGTACGTATGATAAAGAATTACTGGCTATATATAAAGGAATTAAATACTTCAGGTATATGTTAGAAGGCAACGTTTTCACAATATACACCGATCACAAACCTCTAATATTTGCATTTCAGCAGATACCAGAAAAATCATCCCCAAGACAAGTCAGACATTTAGGATTCATTTCACAATTCTCTACAGACGTTAGATACGTAGATGGAAAGAAACATATTGTCGCCGATATGTTATCTCGCATCGAAGATTACAGTACCGGAGATAATCAGCATAGAACAATTTAATAAATGATCAACAACTTAAATACTTGCAGAATAACCCTAATAAACATTCACTGAAATTAGTTTACCAAACACCAAACACCGATGTTTCACTAGTTTGCGATACAATAACATTCGTGGCTAGACCATATGTACCGGAATGTTTGTGAAAGAAAATATTTAGATTAGCTCACAGTTTGTCTCATCCTGGTATAACAAAACCGTTGTTCTAGTAAGAAGTAAATATGTATGGCCAAATATTCCAAAAGATTGTCAACTATTGGCTAAGAATTGCATTGCTTGTCAAAAATCAAAAATTTGGAGAGATACAAAAAGTGGAATAGCTAAACATAGATCTAATCTATCGGACCACTTCCCTCATTTGAAGACAATACATATTGTTTGACAATAATAGATCGCTTCAGTAATTGGCCGGAAGTATATCCAATACCTGACATCCTGACAGAAACTGTAATAAAATCATTATACTCTGGATAGATTGCTCGATATGGAATACCGCGAAAAATTACTACCGATCAAGGAAGACAGTTTGAGAGCAGTCTACTTAAAGAATTTACTAAAACATTGGGTATCCATCATATACGTACGACAGCATACCATCCTCAAGCGAACGGGAAGGTAGAGAGGATGTACCGTACTTTAAAGACCGCCATGAAATGCTATGAAAATAATAAATGGACTGAAAATTTATCAACAATATTACTTGGTTTACGAACAATGATAATTGGAAATGCGCAATCAATTCCTGAGGAGTACGTATTCGGAAAAACATTACGACTGCCAGGACATTTTTTTGAAAAAGAAAAAATTTATACAGATCCAACCACATTAGTAGGTAAACTCAAGGAATGATTCAAAAAATGCAAACCAGTTCCACAACAAATTAAAACATATTTATTCACTGTGATTTACAAACATGTTCTCACGTTTTTGTAAGACAAGGTAACATTCACCAGGGATTACAAATGCCAAACGAAGGTCTCTATGCAGTGTTGTCACGAACGAATAAATATTTTACAATAGCATACAAAACAAATATAACTATATACAGATTAAAACCAGCATACATATTGAATAATCTAGAAAAAAATCGGTTACCAACATCAAGTGCAAATACACAGATGGAAAAATTGCAATCATCAGACAACGTAACAAATAAAAGTAGTACGCGTTGTGTAACATTTCATTCTCCTAACAGTGCGTCGTCTAATATCGGTCTAGTGATAAATAGTGCGGAAAATTATAACGACATTGTTAATAATGATGATGAAAGAAATAATAACTATTTTACAAGATCTGGTAGAACGGTCATTCGTCCAAAAAAAACATGGTAATCAATTGGAAGGAGGATAGTGTGCGGAACTGTTATAATTTAAATAGTTAGAATTTAAAGAAATGTTTAAATAATAATTAATTACTCCCTAGTAACCGAAAATAATTAGTCAGTCGGTCATGTCAAAAAAATAACAATTTATTTTTAAGCTCTAAAATACGGTTATTAAATTGTGAGCAATTAAATGTTTCAATAATAAAAGTTGTTTTAATTTACCGTAGTGATTGATAAAATTTAAGCATTAAATACCACTACAGTGAGAATCGTGGTTTTTAAAAAATAGTATCATTTGCTATTCAGAAATGATGAAGAATTGAGTGTAGGGATACGTAATTTTGTCGTATCTCGTGTAATCTACTAACTATTGTATTTTTAATGACGTTCAAGTACAAGTACCGAGCGCTGCGGCCGGACCTGAATGTAATTGATCCTGTAATCTCAGTGTGTCTTCGACCGTAGGTTGCGAATTACCCCTCGGTATTATTTTTGTTTACATTAACTCACCATTCTTTACGTTGATTTTTGTTTTACGCCGACAAGCAACAGTCCACTTTTTGGCCAAATCATTGTTACTTGGAAAACGGAAATATTTTATATCCGCCCCTTTGTACGCCTGCTATAGTTTTTGCACGTGGCCACAGCACAATTTAACATTTTTATCAATAGCGTGAGCGTGCGCGTGCGCGTGCGCACACTCACACTCACACTCACACGCACACGCACACGCACACGGTCGGGTCATAAACTTTACCTTCGGGATTAAAAGTGCTACGTCAGTCCCGCGGTATATAATGTACTTTAATGCATCAAAGGTTTGATCACCACCGACAACATACTGAAATATCGCTTTCAATTCAATTTAATTAAAAACATGTGATAGCTATCAAACTGAATATCACATTTTCAAAAAATACCATCTAAATTTCCATCTTTTTCGGAGAATTTTCCAAAAAATTTTTATTCATACAAAACCTTGTGCTTACAATTACGAACAGAACAAAAAAAATCAGCCAAATCGGTTGAGCCGTTCACAAGTGCTAATCTTTCACACACACGGTAATTAATTTTTATTTATATAGATAACTTTCTACATTAACAATAAGAACTATATTTTTGTGCAAAATCGGTGTTCAAAATATTTTGTTGGGTCCACACATGAAATTTAGACAAAATATCTGATGACATTACATTTTTATGTTCCCCTACTTTCCCAGATCTTATAAAATTGCCTTGAATTGTAGGATCTCGTTCTTTTCGTAAGTTAAGTACATATTTCTTATTTACAGCCTCATTACTTTTCATGCTTTCAAAGCTTAGATGATGACTTAATATTTCTAATTGCTCTTCATTTAAAGGCTCTTCTTCCAAGAAAACACAAACTTGCCGAATAACAGATTTTAAGTCGTTGTGCATATCTTCGTATTTTATAATAAACAGATTTTCTGAGTGTTTCTTTTCACAAAATCCCAATACGTTTTTCCAATATGGAGCGTATAAAACTGTAAGAATAATACTTTTAGAAACAAAAAATTAAGTGAATTTTGAACCTTTATCAGCTAAGAAAGCTTTAGTAAAATTTTCTTCGCTGACACGCCATCCTAGCATGGTGTTGCCCATATGAAAATAAGATATAGATACATCTTTTGGATTTCGCATGACATAAATGATCTGCCGATGATGTACAAAAATATATACGTTAATAACAGCAGATAACAGACATACCTTAGGCGTTTTCGTTCCGTTTCGAATTTCTCTTGGCAACAAAGAAAACGGTAGATGAGTTTTTATAAATCTAGGACTTTTTAATTCGTTTACATAATTTATAGAATTGACAATACATCTATGATTCAATTCTTGTATCTTATTTTCTGGATTATAAATTCCGGTCATTCTAAGAAAACGTAAAAGATAAATCATGTTTAAAAAGGACTAGGTACTTACTCCAACAACGGAAAACGTCGAACTAAACGTGCTTCTGCACCTTTATAATCAAGTTTGTTTTTAATTAACCAAACCATTTCTTGAGCCCAGGTCGTACCTATAAAATAAATTTTGTACAAAAACATAAAGATGCACTTAAGACCAACCAGATTTCGGAAATGAAGCAACAATAATATCATCATTTCGAACTTCGAAATTTTCAATATCAGCTGCACAACGTTCAAAATATTTTGGTAAAAAAGTACGATCTTCGCCGTACAAGTAATATTCTTCTATTACTTCATCTGTCATGTATGTATTGACAATTTTGCCTATTTCATCTTCAGCAATTTTTGTTCTTTTTAAGTTATACATTGTATCTATTATTATTTATTATACGTAATTGTGCTATTGTTAAAAGTATTTACTTTAAATGAAAGTTAGTATTTTTGTGCGTGATTGTAAATATATGTACTAGTGCAAATAAAGATAGTGCAATTGTTGATTTTTTTAGTTTGCACGAATAATGATAAGTACTTAGTTGATACGTTAACTATATTGTACACACAAACACATAAAAATTCGCATATTAATCAAATGTTGCAGCATGAATTGATAACGTTATTGTCGACGTTATACGTTGGTGTTTCAAAAAGGACGTATGGTAGTATCCACGATAACTCCAGAACGAAAATACCTACGTCCTTAAAATTTTGTATTTAAGCGTGTTTTCGTTTGGCTTAGAACTAGTTAGATTTTGGGAGAAATGAAATCCAGCGGCGCAGAGGGGGGATTTATTAGGGTCAGTTTTTGGGTTTTATTAAATATTTCTAAAACAGCTGCATATTTAAAAAATAAGGTAAGATATACCCAGGCATAGACCTTAAACATATCGATTAATTATGTTCTATGCAATTTTTTGATACGACGCATAAATTTACCGCTAAATTATGCGGCATAATTTAGCGGTAAAAAAATTCCTAAGATACAATTTAAGTGTTAAATTATTATAAGTTTTTGTTATGAACGAATAAGTTTTTAATTACATATTTACCTTTGAACTTGTTCGTTCATAACAAAAACTTATAATAATTTAATATTAGTCAAGTTGCTTTGATATGTGTGAATCCTTGCGATATTGCAGCCTCACATTCCATTAATATAAGTAATTTGATTTTAATCTCATTATATTTAGAATTGACATCAGTTCTACATACATAAAGACACAATTTACATCGATTGGGGATTGAACCTTGATGGCGCAGTTGGTTGCGCGGTACTCTAGCAAAGTACAAGTCGTAGGTTCAAATCCTACTCTAGGTAAACTTTTTATTTATGTCTTTAATAAAATTAATAGTAATTTTTAATTTAAGTGTTAGTTAAAATTTTTTAAATATCTGAATAACGATTCATTTTATTAGAAAAAGCGCAGGCATATATTGCAAAGAAAAAATTTAATTTACATAACTTTTCTTTATAAAGTTTATAAAATAATTAAATATAAATGAAAATGGTTAACATCGATATTTTATAGAAGCGGGCGGCTTTGGAATTTTTTTTTAAGTTAACACCTATTATAAATGTCTATCTGGAATGAAGTTTTAACGTCATTCTGACATAGATTACGGTTTTTGTTTTTACAATGTTGCATGAACGTTCAGAAGTTTTAAACGTCTGTCTGACATAGATTATTGTTTTTGGTTTTAAAATGTTGCATATTTACGTGATGAGTTTATTATAAAAGTATATAAAGATATAATTGTTCTAAAAAAATATTAAAATTATATTTCTTTTAATTTCCATTTTGTAGCTTGGAAGGTCGTGTGATGTTCCGCACCACATATTTATAAATGCTTTAAATATCACTTTCGCAGCGTTGCCAGCGTCAGTACCTACAATCGCACTGAATTCAATACTTTTGTTGTTTTAAAACTACGCAAATACTTTATTCATATTTTAAGTATGTTTTTTGTTATTTAGAAATTATTAGCATCCGAAAACTCAATCATATAATATTATTTTACAGTTTTATTATCAATAGGTTTAAAAATAAAACCATTAATAGTTATTTAATAAACTAGTTTGTTAATGAAAGCGATTAATAAACTAAACTGTTTAAAGCACGAACGAGCGATAGCGAGTGAGTGCCTTGAATAGTTGAGTTTATTAATCGCCCGTTAACAAACGAGTTTATTACAATATTTTTTCGTTGACCATAACTCTATTTTTGTGACAAAATTAGAAATTAATTACAAATCAGAACCAATCGCATCGATAAAGATGATACATTATAAAATACCTTCATCCTTTTTTTGTCCTCGCTGTAGACCATTTTTAAATTTTTCAACACTTTCCTTAACGTCAACTCCATACATTTTCCATTTCACGTAAAAATCAGGTTTGCTAAAAAAACCTAGTTACCATTGACAAGCGAATTATAACAAAAAAGGTCGCCATTGCGAAAAAGTAATTGTAATTCGTAATTGTTGGTAATCGTGCAATTATGGAGCTAGAAAACCCTGATGAATTACCTGCTGCAGTGTTGGCAAGAATGCATGTTCGACTTTGTTGCCAACTAAAAGTCGAGATCTTTACGAAAAAACTTATAATGAATTTGACAAACTGAAGGACATGTCCCCAAAAAATCTAAAGTTTTAGAAAAAGAACAAGTGTTAAAATTCATTCTTGACGCTCCGAACAATTTGTTCTTAATGACCAAGGTAAGCAAAGGGTTTAAATTTAAAGTTGTAATAGCAAACTACTCTATAGGTCACACTAATTTTTGGAATAGCTGGAGCGTTAAGGAAGCATGAACTTCTGGAGTTGCAAACCGGTAATGTTGAAGACCTAAAATCTAAATTTCAAATCATTATCCCAGGATCAAAAACAAAAACAAAGGAGAAAAAAAATTTTACGGTTGTGGATAATGATCAAAATACATTCTTAAAATTAATCAGACAATATATAACACAGCATACAAAACACACACGATTCTTTGTACACTATCGAAACAATAAATGCACTACAAACCCTGTGGGCATCAACACATTTGCCAAAATACCATGTACAGTTGCACAATTTCTAAAACTGGATCAGCCACAGCTATATACAGGACATTGCTTCCGCAGATCTTCTGCCTCAATATTGTCGGATTCATCGGCAGATTTTGCAGCAATAAAGAAACCCCCAGCAAACATTAACATAACCTCAACCAATTTCGAAAACATCCAAAATGATTTAAACCTAAATATAAATCCTGACGTTCACAACATAAACACTGTATCTGTTCCGTTCTTAGATTTTGCAGCAATAAAGAAACCCCCAGCAAACATTAACATAACCTCAACCAATTTCGAAAACATCCAAAATGATTTAAACCTAAATATAAATCCTGACGTTCACAACATAAACACTGTATCTGTTCCGTTCTTAAATTTGAACAATTGTAATATTAATAATATTATTATAAATAACCAAAAATAATTATGGATTATTAAAATTTATTATGTTAGTCGTCGTTGTTTTTTTATTTGTATGAGTATAACTGGTTGTCTATATCAAAATATCATCAAAACGTCAAAATCCCAAAAACAGTTACTTAATGAGAAGCAGTGTATTAATGACGTCTATTAATACATCCTTTTTTAAACAAAATAATTCATTAATTTCGAAATTAATAAACGATCAACGAAAAAAATGTTTACGAACAAAAGCAGAGTGTATGTACCTACTCTCCTTTGTTTAGGGATTAGGCTGATTGTTAAAATACTACGTAGAATCGCATTATTCACCCTTACCTGCTTTACTTTTTCATTTAAAAGTAAATCTTCAAAGTAGGATTTTATAATTTCATTCTTCCTAGTAAAAGACAAATTTACGAAACGATTATCATTTCTGAACATAACAAATGTGCAATTTGTTTCTTCTAACAATTCCAGTTTTTTTACTTTAGTTTTTGCCTTAATTCATTCTAATTAAAAAATTTAATTTTATTATCGATAGCAATTTTTAATAAACATTTCTTATTTAGTGTAATGAAGTATAGTTTAGTTTTACTAAATATAGCTCTGCCAGATAACAAAGTCTCCGGAAAATATGCGAACTAAATATCATCAAAGTGGCGCGAATGCAATTTGCCCAATCACACGTTAGAATTCTTAGATATACAATCGTGTACAAAAATCACTAATTTGTCATTGTCATTGTCAATATCCTACTAAACACATGGCTACGATTTCGAGAAAATCGGTTCATTCCGAGGCCAGAAATATTATTAAACACGTTATCAAATTCTTCGATAGGCAGAAAGCCGCAGGAGTGTGGTCATTTTCTTTGAAAAAGGCAACGGACTTAGCAGCTGCCGCAACAGGGAAATCGGTTACTTTTATAAAAAAAATCAGGTAATTTTTTGAATTGCCCAACTAAATCTGTAAATAACGATAATTATTACTAGAAATGAAGTTAAGTCAAGCGACGAAGGCGTTCTGAATTCTCCATCGAAAAAAAAAGTGGCCATTCTAAAAAAATCGCGTTAGATGATTACGACTTGGGAATATTGAAGAGAACGGTACATGAAACCTACAGAGTCGGTAACAAAGTTCCCATGTTAAACATTTTGGTCAATAAGGTGGAACAAAAAATTGGCTATTCTGGGACGTTTTAGACAAAATATGCGATCACGGCAAATAACACTAAAGCGTTATTTACGTTTCCGAGAGTAAATCCGAGTAGTCGTAAATGTAAAAGCCGCTTAAGCGAGGCACTATTAATCTAGCGAAGCTTAAAAACAATACTTATCTCCGCTCGGTTTAGCTCTGTTTTGATTCGAGTGAATTTTTTACTGGAGTAAGTTCAGTTGTATGTCATAGTTTGACGAACTAAAATGAATACAAAGGGTGTGGATATGAACAAACGAGAAGAATGTTACCTACGTCTTTCTTGTACTTTTACAAATCAACTGCACATCTCGCGTTTAATTGCCGGGGTAGCTTTATTTCATTCAGTTTATCTCAAGTTTCGCTTAACTTCCCTTCGCTTCACTCTCAGAGGCCCCTCAGTTTTAGGCTCGGCCAAACCGACCGCTAGCTATGTACGCTACGTTCGCTGCTTATGTTATGCTCACTATCTGTGATCCACAATGTGGCCAAACCGATAGCCATATTATGCAATTAAGAAAAAATAAATATAAATTTAAAGAATATTTTCTATTGAGTGCAATCAATTTTAGACTAACCATTATTCATTATTAAAGGTCATAACACAACAGTTGTGATAAATTTTTAGTCTTAATTTTGTTCTTGTTTACATCATAACCATGAAAATATTTTATTAGGTATTACGATAGGAGACGGTAAACAACGGAACACAGGGTGAAGAATGAGAATGGTGCCGATGTGTGACGTCATCTATTTTAGATAAGAAAAACAAAACTACTGTGACCTAAGAAAAATGCACGAGCCGTGAATCGAACCAGCGCCAAAAGCGTGAAAGACGATTCCTACCACCAGCACTCTAGCAGTTTGACATTGAAAGCAGTGTTGCCAGCAATGGCAAAACTAAAGTATGTAAAGCATTATGAAATAATACTGAATTTGAAAGACAACGGCCCGACATCTAGTGTTCTATTAAGTATTTTGCAAATTAATTCAATTTATTGAAGTTATATGAATGAAATAACTTTTACATATAAATACGAACATAATATATTAAAATTAAACTTATGGTAAACACATTTATTTTAGTTTAAAAACCAGTTATAGTCCTGCCAAGAAAATAAAGTCCCCGAAGGTGGCGCTTTGATGTCGCCCTTGTCTGAAAGGTACATTCGGGTTAAAAAGCATCAAGGCGGTAAATCTAAATGTGACGTGCTGGTAATATTTGCATTAACTAGGATTTAATTGACTATATTCGTTAATTTTCTCACATTTGGGGTAATTACATGAAATACAAAACTCAAGTCTCCTCGAAAAACAATTTTTCTTAAGGTCACGCTTGGATTGAAATAATTGTAACGTGAATTTAAGAAAAAATGAGACTTTTGAGTTTCTCGTATTTCATGAACTAGGATTTTATTAAGTTCAAAATATTAAATAATTCGAACAGTAAGGTCAGTTGAATGCTCAGTATTCGAACTATTAACGGAAATAATTATAAACCACTTAGCTCATTTAATTTTATGAAAAATGTTGATAGATTTACAAATAAACATCGAAATTAAATAGTTTAAAAGTTATTAATTAGAGATAGAAAGCTAACAATAATTAAAAACAGGCAAATAACTATAATTAATTTTATGAAAAACGTACAGAGATTTACAAATAAACTTAGAAATAAAGTTATTTAAAAAAGTTATTAATAAAATATACTTAGAAATTGTATGCAAACATAACTAAAATTAATAACCGGCAAATAATTAGCAAACCGCTTAGCTCATAATTCAAAACATTCAAGAGAATTTACAAATAAACGTCGAAACTAAGTTATTTAAAAGTTATTAATAAAATTAATAACAGGCAAGTTCATAATTAATTTTATGAAAAGGATTAAATTGAACCTCCTTCCTCTTCATCTTGGTCATCACTACTTGTTTCCTCGTCATCGGAAGAACCTGTGTTTACGTTGAAAGACTGGTGCATCCAGCAATGCATCACGTTCCCACATTTTTTGTGTTACATTGTCAACGTGAACACAATTCTTTTGCCAATCCGATACGCTGATATAGGCAAAGCGTTTCGAACTAAATTTTCAATTTCAAAACCACGTTGATCAACATTGTTCATCGCAACCTTGTGTTTTGCTAAACTCCAAATTAATTCTATCGGATTAAGCTCATAATGGTACGGTGGCAAGCGAAGTACAGTGTGGCCGTGCTGCTTTAATAACTCGTCAACATAGAAAGTTTTGTTGTAATTAAATTTCTTCACTAATTCTGCTTTTCGCATTTCGCGTGTTGTGGAAAACCAATTATTTTCCAGCCACTCACGAATAGTTGCCTTCCGGGGAGATTGCGTTGGTGGTTTATTAATTTGAACGCTGTGGTAAGCAGCGCTGTCAATGATGACAATACCATTCGGTGGTAGATTTGGAATACTGACTGGCTATTTGACTTAAAGATCAACAATCCATTATTTACACATCCATACGGTACACCAGCATGATCTATATTGTGCCTTTGACCTGCTCGAGTTTGATAAACTCCCGCTTCTTCTTCTGATTGCCAGCATTTGCTGACTCCATAGGATGGATGAATGAAAGTTTTATCTAAATAAGTAACTGGTTTCTTGTTATCCCCTAAAGAATTATTCCCCCGTAATTTCCGCAGGTAACGAGAGCGCCATGCAACAATGTTATTTCTTTCCATTAAGGATTTTTTCTTATTATGAAATCTCTTAAATTTAAAGCCGATCTTTTTTTTTATGATTGTGGACCTGAACAGGTTAAATTAGGCCTATCGTGCTAAAGCACTCAGGAACACTTAGGAGGATGGATAGAGGGATAATGATCCGATGGAGATAGTTGCGAAGCGTTTCGCGACCTCCTATAACAGTTAAAAATTGTTAAAAACATGGTTTTTCTTTAAAACACATAATGATTGATTAATTTTTACTGCGAGTGTTTAAAGTAATTGTTTAAAGGCAGAGTCAAAAAGAGCGCTACGTTCGCTATATTGACTAAAACTGTTGTGTTATGACCTTTAATAATTAATAATGGTTAGTCTAAAATTGATTGCACTCAATAGAAAGTATTCTTTAAATATTTATTTATTTTTTCTTAATTGTTGTGTCAAATGTTGCAATTCGTCTACCAATTCTTGCATAATATGGCTATCGGTGTGGCCACATGGTGTAGCACAGATAGTGAGCATAACATAAGCAGCGAACGTAGCGTACATAGCTAGCGCTCGGTTTGGCCGAGCCTAAAACTGAGGGGCCACTGAGAGTGAAGCGAAGTGAAGTTAGGCGAAACTAATTTGAGATAAAATTGTTGTAATAAGGATTATAATAACAATCATTTTGGTACTAGCCGTGAATACTATCAGACGAGGCGTTAGCCGAGTCCGGCAACACGGCGTGTGCCATAATGGTTGTTTATGATCCGTATTTCATACAAAATTTTATATTCCGGCGATTTTTGTTTAATGAAATTTCTTGTTGCATTGGAATTTACATAATGACAAATTTTAGTGACGGCAAGCAGATTTCCGCCAAGTGTAAACGTAGCTTAATTTAAATATTTTTGCCTACTATACCTATAAATTTTTTTCATTATAGTACTTAGTACTATAATGAATTCATTATAGTACTCAGTCCAATAGTGTGTCATTTTGACACTAAAAATGAAATTCTTAATAATGTCATTATGACACGCTGGAATGTAAATAATCTTATTAGCTTGCTCCCGGTCAAACAGTAAAACTGCTTTGCATGTGCCAAGCAAACCTTTTTTAAAATTCGAATTCCTTCTTTTTTCCGTCGTAGGTCTCAGCACGGATCTTAAAATGCAGGGGACACATGTTCTGGCTGGAAATTTTGAAATTGAGATTAAATTTGGTAGAATTTCTCTTTCACGGGTTGTTTATTTTCCGGAGCACACTTCTCAACGTAGAGGTCGTACACTTTTCTAATTTTTAAATCAGATTGAAGGTATCTCCTTTGCTCATTATCTTTCCTTCTGTAATAACTATAGTGAGATGGAGAAGACTTTATGTGCATTATAATATCAGAGTCATCTATTTTAATAGTTGGAATATTTTTTACTCGATTATCTGCAAAAACCTCTTCATTAGTTAAATATCGATACAAGCTTCCCTAACTAATTTGGAGAATGCTAAGGAAAAATGTTCTGCAAACATTTATGTTAGCCTCATTTATAAGTACTGTGCACCCAAATGTTGATGCAGTGTGCATAACAAACTTAATTTTTTGACTTGATAACTCGTTTCGGAGAATTACCCACAACAACATCAGATTTTAGTTCGTTACTCAATATAATTTTTACTCAGTCGTATACAGTCCATGGTAGTTTAGATTTCGCCCATTCATATCTATTCTTCCTTTTTTTCGGAAGTAGTGATTTTTTTAGCCTTTATGAAATAAGTAAAATATAATATAATAAAATATAAATAAAATATAATATAAAAAGATCTAAAATGTACACAATGTTTGTGCTGTACCTTACATAGTTTTAGTCCAGGTATGTGTCTCGATTGCCTAAAACATTCACGAGATGGTTTTAATCCTAATTCTTTCTTCGACTATGCCTTAAAATCTCGTTTAGTTATCCGTTTTTAGACAATTTTATGAGAGATGGTTTACGTCTTAATGAAACCAACTTATGGTGGCGTGAATTTTACCATTAATAACTTCTCCTTTTTCTATATAGTGTTTTAGGGCGTTCAAACAGTTTCTTTTTCAATATTTAAGCATTTGAAGATTCGAAGACGAAGGGTATTGCCTTGCCAATACTGTTTGACAATTATATTACATCCATTCATTTTATTGCTGCACCTTGTTACCAAAAATAGAATTACTTTTTTTATACCGAAATGGAATAGGTTCATTTAAAATAATAACAAATTGAATTGAAATATTACCTTTATTTGAATCTATAGCAGTAATATAGATACATTGTTAGATATACCCAACAATTGGGTAAATAGGTAATTTAGAATTGTTTTATATTAAATGTTACTTAAAATGAAATGCTTGTCCTAAGATTTAGTTGTTGAGTCTCGTACACATTGATATATTGTGTTGGTTAAATGGTACATTTTAGGCTATTTATAGAGGTTCGAAAAAAGTACTGTTTCCGGCTAGAAGGTGTTTACTTTTAACCCTCTGTACATAAATGTAACATGTACTTACCGGTTTAAAAAGGCTATTGAAGTCAATATTAATTTTATTTTTTTAGCATAAAACATATAAATCTGTTCAGATCTGGACAACATCTGTAAACTTTCGGTACAGCCGAAGATAAAATTTACGATTGGCGTAGAACCTGCAAGCTTAAAATACTACTAACAGAGGTTTGTAACAGCAGTATTTTACATTTCACTTTAGTAAAATATTATATATATATATATATATATATATATATATATATATATATATCAGAAATAACCCAAAATACTCATCAGACAGCTTTGGGTAATCTTTGTAATATATTTTTTAAGTAGTTTTATTTACAACACACTACAAAATTTATAATTAGTGTTACATTTAAGAATAAATAGTTGTTATAATTATATTATTTTCTTCTTAAAAAATTGGGGGCCCCTAAAATAAATAAAATTGCTTAATATGTACAAAGTCTGAATTAACGGCACGTAACAGTCTTCCTTGGTTTGCTCTAAGCGAAAACATAATTAAAATATAATTGTCTAGAAACATATTTTAGAGAAAACAACAGGATGTACTGAGCATTACGTTACATCATTTTACATTATTGTGGGTGATGATATACTTTCGTTTAACACTTTGAGTACGGTTTGTTCTAGTTTCCCGAATCATCAATTGCTTCTACACTATTTATTTCAAGTAAGATAATTTACAAGAAGTTTTCTTAAAATATAAGATGAGCAAAGCCTTATAACATACAAAACTAGCTTCAAAATCTGAATAATATCATTTTATCATGAATTTGATTAGGTAGTAAATCATGAAAATTGCATGCCTCATCAATGTATACACGGTGTTTCAAAAAACGTTCCGCTAATTTCTAGGGTAAATAGAATATTAAAAAATAACGTTAGTTTGGTTAATAAACATGTGTCCGATGATATCTCCTTAAGAAGATACGGCCCTGTAAAAGTGACCCCAAAAATCCTTTTTTTTTTAATTATCTCTGAAACTGTTTAAGATACCTAAATTAAATTTAGACCACAAATAGTTTGACATAAAAGAGAGTGTTGACAAATTTTTAATATTTTGTATAGGAGCGTCGCTAAAGGCGAGGTGCCATTTATTTTGCCCCCAATCTTTTTTTATGGGGATATTTTTAATTTTTTGGTCAAAAATAATAGTTTTTAAACAATTCACCACAAAAAAATTACTGGTTTTGGAGTTATTTGAGGTTTTAGCAAGTAATGCTGACCGAATTAATAAATTATTTTAAAATGAAACAATAATTTTCATGCCTGAGAACAAACTACCTCAGGGAATAATGATTCTTTCAGAAACAACCATGAAGTAAAAAATTGTAAATGATTTGAACTTAAAAAAGATTTTAATTGTATGACATTAACACACAACAGACAAAGGAAACAATTAAAAACAAAAACAACGAATAACACAAAACAAACAGAAAAAAAAATTGAATAAGTAGGTACCGGTTTTTACATTAAATGTTCGAAATGTACACTATTTTCACGAATACATAATCGTAAACGTTTTTCTAGTGAAAACATAATCCATTGGAGTGGCCGTCGTTCTTGAATTAACATTCTTAAATTACTTTCAACTCTCGCTTGAAGTTTTTCAGTGAAATTTATTTCGCTTGAATATACGTTTTCTTTAACTAAACTCCACACATCAAAATATAAGGGATTTAGGTCGGGGGACCTTGGTGTCCAGTGCACCTCGGCCAATCCAGCGATTTGGAAAATGTGCGTTGAGCCATCTTCTAGCTTGTCTACTGAAATGAGATGGAGCACCATCGTGCATATAACCATATTTCTTCGTAGATCACGCAAATCTTCTAATAGCGAAAATAAACTATTATCCAAAAATTCACAGTAAACATCACCATTTAAATTTCCATAAAAAATATGGTATGCAACGAGGCGGTTGCCTGTTAAAGCAGCCCATACATTCAACTTAGAATAACATTGATAATGTTTAACCTTTGAATTTTCCTCTGCCCAGAAGTGACTGTTATGACTATTAAACATACCTTGTCTAGTAAAAGTTGATTCATTAGCGAAAAGAATATTTTGTATAAATCAGGGTTCTGTCTCATTCTTTCTTGTAATAATTCGCAAAAGTCTCTTCTCAAAAAAAGATCTTCCGGCAATAATTCTTATACTTGCCTGTAGTGAAACGGGAGCAATAATTGTTCTTTTAATACACGATATACACTAGAAACACTTGCGTTGCTAGCCCTTGCCACATTTCTTACACTTATCGTAGGATCCGCAACAACTAGATTTAAAATATTTTCTTCTGTTTGAGGAATTCTTGCCACTCGTGGTCTACCAGAATTTACTTTTTTTTGGTTTAAAGGTTCCAGTCTCACTTCACCGCCTCACTACATTCAAAAATTTTTTTGAATCCGAAACACTTCTTGGAAATTTTTCCGCATATCTTCTTTTCCCTGCTTTAGCATTTCCATCACATTCCCTTAATGTTAACAACATATCGCTACAGTTATTACTTGTTAAACAAACCTAAACTATCAACAACAATGTGTCAAACAACAAAAATCGCGAGTCTGTAGTCTAACCCTACTTATTTCAAGCAAATCAAATTAACTCAATATTTATTTTATTTTCTTATTTTGGGTAAAACATGTTAAAACCTCAAATAACTCCAAAATGTAATTTTTTTGACTTTCAACAAGAGTACCTACCTTTTTTGTGGCAAACTGTTTAAAAAATATTATTTTTGCCCAAAAAATATCCCCATAAAAAGTTTGGGGCAAAATAAGTGGAACCCTCCCTTTAGCGACACTCCTGCGCAAAATATTGAAAATTTGTCAACACTATCTTTTATGACCTAATCAAAAGTATTTGTGATCTAAATTTGATTTAGGTACCTTAAACAGTTTCAGAGATAATAAAAAAAAAGGGTTTTTGGGGTCACCTTTACAGGGCCGTATCTTCTTAAGGACGCATTTTCGTGCACATGTTTATTAACCAAACTAACGTTATTTTTTAATATTATATTTACCCTGGAAATTACCGGAACGTTTTTTGAAACACCCAGTATACAAAGCAGAAAGTGTTACAATGAAATAAGAACTGTATTTCACTGTACCCAATCTTTTCAAGCAGCTATGCGGCTAAGCGGCATGTAATTAAACAGCCTCGTATTGCATAGCAGCATTTGTTTAATTCTTCTCCTTTACGACGACCTATTATGTTACAAAAGCAAACTGGTTAAAAATAGTTAGCTTAGTTTAAATTGAAGAATCGACCAGTTTGTTTCCGCTGCTAGTCAACTTCAGATTAACGACTTGTGTACTAACAAATAATAAAGCCCCATTTGTATTCCAGCGGGACTTCTAGATCCCGACATACTTGTCAGAGGTTCTTTTTTGTGTTACACATTATAACGCGTTGTTTTCTGAAGATACTTTCTTGTATACCTTACTGTATGATTGACATAAAACTCACTTGGTTCCCATGGCGCATCTGTGTTTTTTTTACAGTAATTGCCACTTGATGTGTAGTGTCTTTGAATTTACGTTATTCATTTGTTTATAATTGTGAGAATATTATTACAGAGTATAGCGTTTTGTGTAGTTTCAGAAGTAGAAGTTAGCTATTAACTGCTGGAGCCTGTAAGACCCGTCAGGTCATAAATCTTCAACTCAATCTAACTTAATATAAGTTAGAGTACGTTTTCCCATTTTATTGTTACTAAAGGATGTTGAACGGAAACAGTAATAAGATGTAAACCGACTACCAAAAAGGTGTTACTAATGATAATAGCAGAATATAGGGTTATATACACTATAGAATGAGCAACATGAAAATAACATATCACATATGATTCGACAATAAATCAGTTCATTTCTTCCATGGAACCAAAACGAGCACTGTCAGAAGATGGAGCAGCCACGGATGTCAAATGCCTACAAAGTAATTCCCACTACAACCGCTAACAAATTATACTAAGTGTACTGTATTGACAGAGTGATGTCATATTTTTTTGTATCTTTTTTATTAGTTTTTGTCAATAGGTTTGTAGTCTTCAAAAACAGACTTAGGATACAAGATTACCCCTTTCGACTTCTGACGAGGTGTTAGTAAGGATTTAACGAATTCCTTCGTGTATTGCAAATTATTTGAAGAAATGTCGATTAATAGTAGCTCATGGTAATACGTCTGGGGTAATCCTACGCCAGATACAAAAATTTGAGTCAGTCGTTGCGAAACACTTTCCTACTTGAAATAGCAGGCGTAAATTATTTAGAAACTGAAAAAAGAAATATTAAAACACATAGATTCATTGCAGTTACATTATAATGTAAATTTTAATGTGGGCATTATCGAATTTTGTGTAAATACAAACGTTGATTGAATTAAAATAAAGTTCTTTGAGCGATTTCCTTTACTCTTTATCTTCTTACCTCTTTATTTATGAATCCACTGTAAGAAGTATTACTGTAATACTTCGTATAATGTGACCGAGCTAGTAGCGTAGTGGTGACATGACCTGTTTAGCATTAGGGAGGTAATGGGTTCGATTCCCGTAACCGTCTACCTTTTATGAGGTTTTTTCAGAGGGTTTTCCTCATACACATGTAGCGGCATGGTCATACATCATGTGCGGCTAGTTAGGCAAATACTGGGGTAGTATTTTCCCCCTCAGAAACCTAACTCCTTTCCTTCCGATTCTATCCTGGCCACACTCATCCTTAATCCCACCATGAATATACACGTAATGTATGTATGTATGCTGGGAATCCATGATTATGGCTGAAGGAACTCGGAAAGCTCGAACAGCCCGCCCTCTCCCTTGGGGGAGGGAATGAAATACGTGGCCTTTCGTTTTTTTTCGTATAATGTGGAAACCTTCAGTCATAAAAGATTAGACGCGTTTTATTTAGTTCGTTTAATGTTCGTTTACGGAAAGTTACAATACGCTCATTTGTGAACGTCATTTTTATTACTTCGTAACCTCTCTACCTGTCTCCACAAAATTTCGATGGTATCTAGATATTCAGACCTTAAGCATTCATGTAATATTTTGAATGCAACTGATTTTCAAGTTTATGAGTTATTGTGGCCAAAAAACAAATCATCTTGCTCCTTACCCCATAAGTAACTCCAGCACTACCAAAAATCAGATCAGATTTAGACATTTATGCTTTAAATACGTATGCGAAATTTGAATACAATAGCCTATTAATTTTTTGAGTTATCGCGCCCGATAGAAAATTACATTTACCTTTCTTACCCCTTACCCTGCAGATCCACCACCCTCTAAAATCATCGGACTCTAGACATTTAGGTCACGTTTTATGTGTGGTAGTGTTGGAACTTTTTAGGCATATTTGGTGCTAGGATGATTTTGTTTTTTTTTACTCTCTGTCATTCTCCCTACACCATTTAGCACTACTTGCGTTCTGTGTTCACTATAAACTAAAGCCAAATTTCAAAATTTGACGGATGAATGTATGAAGTGTGGTTTCTGGCCAGTTTCTTATGACGTATTTATCATATTGTATGAAGGTGTGTTTGTAGAGGACGTTTAGATGTTGTGTAAATAATTGGCATCCGGAAGAATTAAATTTGCATGGTGAATAATATTTTAGTGAAACTTCTATTGAGACGATAATAAGTGCCACTATGTGGCTACTGTATCTTCAGGAATGTAGGTTCAAAATCGCTATAAATGAGCAGCGTGAGTTAATTAATATGTTGGTATCACATCAAAATGTAGAGAAAGAATATGTGAGACTAGCATAAAAATTTGAGTGTAATTCTTAATATTGTACTGAATGAGTATGAATGTCGAATTTGGAAATTTCAGAAAGTTATGACGCTTGTTTTTTAATTTCAAGATGCCGTAAATCCGGCATTTGCGTTGGGTCCGTTTCAGATAATGTGCTTGGCAAAGACACGTGACATTTAAACCATTAGGAAGTGGTTGGTTTTAATTTCGCGGGTAGATTGTTGATGACGTTGGCAAGATTGACGTGAGAATCTGTAAAGGAGGAATAGTGGTAGTCTAGAAGGGTCTTTTTAGTGTACCTTCAGACAGAATGGTCGCGCACATTGGATTATTATTTTGACCGATAACATAACGATCTGTGCTAATTTATGTTGTAAAAAGTTAGTATTAGGCGCGTTTTGCTAGAATCTATTGTTGGAGATAAAATATTAAAAAGTGTATATATGAGTTGGAAGTAGTTATAAAACTTTCCCAAACATTTAAGTGAAGCGTTCAAACACATTTGTAATCAACAGCAGTCGTTATACTAAAAAGAGTATTGTGTATGAAATCCGCGCGATAGAAAAGACGGTTATAAAGTAATCCTTTTTAACCAAGAAAGTATTGAATATTAATAATACTGATATAAATACATGTGTTTTGCCAACAATATTAAATACTATGCTCATAGACAGTTAAGAATCTAGGCACGGTATGAGTAACATTAAGTTTTACGGACATCTAAGAAGGTAATTAGTAAATAAATTCACCAATGATTACACTCGTTAAAGGGCGTGAGTGAATTAATGTGAGTGTGAGTGAGTTAATTAATGCTGATAGTGTGACGGTCGGTGATGGCTTTAAGGGGGTTATTAATGGGTGGATGTCTGAACAATCACAAGGATTAATTAAAGAAATACACCCTCATCAACCAGGATACTTCATTTTAAAAAGTATTAGGAGACATATAAGTACAAATATTTTTATATTATATTCAGTAGTGGACGATTGATTGTCTAATAAAGGCGCCAATGTTAGTATTGTAAATTTTTATTAGGCCATACGACAATAAATTCCCATTAATATTTTTTTCTTGTATATTTCGAATAAGATAGCAAGGAAAACGTAGATAAGATAATTTTGTTGTGTATTTTGCTGATTTTATTGTCATACATGAAGTAAAGTCAATTTATGTATTACAGATTAACAGTACTCTCTTGGATTTCTTTGATTTTTTCACGTGCAAAGTTACATAAAGTGCCGCACAGCTTAAAAATAAAGCTTTGAATATTTTGTCTAAGCTCATAACGATTGGTCTGAGAATTGTTTTTTTTTGGGATAGACTGACTATAAAGTTTAATTGCTTATATATCATTAGTTTCATTGAATATACAGTGTTGGTCTAAGTTGGGAACACTGTTTATCGCAATATTGGTTACTCTTTATTTGTGTTCTTTTTTTTCATATGTAGATAAAAACAGAAGTTTCAGATGAGAATCAAAGCTGTTCTAACTTGAAAACATTTAAATATAGTGTAAGGATAACATTACAAACATTATGTGAGAAAATATATATAATTCATAAAGAATGCACTGATCGTTACGTTTGTTTCAATTTTGAGATAGGAGTTAGAGATTTTGTGGTCAAAAATTAATAGTCTTAATTACTATTTTTCCAAGTTGGGCGATATTTATTTAATTCATAATATTGATGACAATTATAAACATTAGTTCATATTTATACGAGGGTAAATTCGAAAGTACACAACGTCGACACCTTGATTTTATGCGGGGTGCACTCAATAGTATTCTGATAAAGTGTATGGTTCAAGATTTCCATAAGCTTTGGACAGTTTTGTTTTGAATATTAATTGAACATAAAGTTTTTAGACAAATTTTAGACTGTGGTGGCCTAGAGATTATTTTCCACGATTGAATGTTGTTATTTTATAGTAAGTGTAAGGTGTTTGAATTTAAACAATTTAAACCAATTTAAGCCATTTTACGTTTTATCTCGAACCCACTCATTTCCATTGTAGTTAGTTTGACAACCCACTTACCTTGGCATTCCTTTACGACGCCTAGAGCGGTTTGATTGTGTAACAATGTTCGAAATAACCATAGATTTTTCCGTCAATTAGTATGTTAGAATATAAATATTATTTTTGCATTTTAATACGTGCGTACTTTTATTAATTTAGTTTCAGTTAATTCATGTCAAACGTAATAAAATCTGTAGAGTTGTTAAAAATTACGTTGCACTATTTTTGAAGCAATCTACATTGTATTTGATTTGTTCAAATAAAAAAATACAAAACATTTATACAGCTCGTAGTACGAGTACTCAAGAAAGTATTATTACGTGCCGTTTCTAAATCAATTTGTGTTACCAGATTATAAGTTGTATTAAATTAAGGAAACATACCCGTTTCTTACGCTCTGCGGGGCATGGTTTTATTTCAGCTCTCCATGTACATAAAGGATGACAGCCTGGCGGAGGACGTAACTTCATTTGACACGGTTTAAAACCAGTTGGGCAACCACGAGTCCTTTCAACACACATTTTATTCTTTTTTATTGGACAATCTTGACAATTTGGAAATTTTCCACCAATCGTCGTTGCGTAAGGTGGCATTTTTCTTTTTGGAATTGTAATACAGTCAAATTCATGCCCTGTTTTGTGATAATCCACATTGTGGTAATTATAGAAGTTTGCCACACGTTTAATGTAGTCCTGTTCGCGATCAGGTTCTTTTTTCTGAAAGTGTAAGGTTAATCAGTGAATGCATATAAAACATGTAATAAATAAAAAAAAACTACAAGCATTTTGGTTTTGTTACAATTATCCATAAATTATTAAAACATTAATTAAGAACTCGCAAGATTGTGACGCACATTCTGAATTAAAAAAAAAGTAACTAATGGTAAACGTACACAACGCACGCTTGGCATAGTCAAGGGCTTAACATATTGTGGTGAAATTGGTACAACAGCGCATGGTGGTTCTAACATGCAAACTTGAACATATGGAAAATATGCTGGACAAGCGCTTGGACAACATGGAGCACATGGGCTAAAAATGTAATGCATGAATTTTGGATTAAAACAAAGATTTAATTTTATTTACCTACCATCACCAACTTGAACCAATAAACCTTTCAATTGATCTAACACAGTAGCCATTTTTATATTTAAAATTTAGATTAATTTAAATTTAGAAAAATGTAACACCAAACTGTCAAATTTATCAAAACACAAATCAACATTTCCTTTGTTTTAGGTCACTTTACTACCTTTAAGACTGGACTACACATTCAAATGTCCTATATTAAACAATCCAGAAGAAAAACCAATGATTAGAAATTTTTAAGGAAACCTTTATTTGAACCAGATAATCATACTCTACGATACTGTGTGTGGGGGAGGGCGATTTTATAAAATGGCACAGAACGTTGCAAAAATTCAACATTTACATTTATTGCAATATAATGTAAAGTAAGTGATTTTTGACACACATTTGATACAGCCATATAATTTTTTATGAAGTACTATATAATTATAAATATCTGGTGTGGAACAACACACGACTTGCCAACCTACAAAGCGGAAATTAAAAGAAATAAAATAATTTTAATAATAATTTTTTTAGGATAATTATGCATTCCCTTTTTTAATAAGTTCATATCGAAAATAGGCAACATTGTAAAAACAAAAACAATTTATATCAAACAGACGTTTAAACCGTCATGTCAGATAGATGTTAGCCCTTAAATGCTTACAGTTGCATATTTGCAACGACCAACTGTTAATGAGATACTTTACTACAGGAATGAAATATTAACTAAATTCACACTGTTGCATAATATTCACTACAACCCGTTGAATATATAAGTTACTATTTTCATCTCGTAGAGGGCATTGTATGTTCGCATTTTATACTTATTTATTATAAGTCGTTCAAATAACCACGTGTGTTTAGTGTTCAAGTTGAAGTGCTTCAAAAATTACGTTCTTTGTGTACTAAGGTATGTAGTTTTGATATACATGAAGCGCATAAATAAACAAATTTCGATCACTCATAATTTTTATCAGAAACCTATTGTTGTAAATATGCAACATCATACACGTTTCACATATTTTTGATTTTCAATGATGTTGTAGTATTGCAACATTGTGCATTTAGATAACGTTGTAGTTTGTTTTGCAGACCGCTTATATACCGAACCTAGCAAACACGTTGATAAGGAACGGCCATTGACGCAGCGTGAATTGTCAAGCATTGCTGAAAATTTTGACTATTGGTCAGAGAGCGAAGACGGTTTAGATTATTCTGATACTGATAGCATCGCTGATCCAACATATGAGCCAGAAGAATCAAATGCTGCAGAAACTGCTCCCACTGAAGAGTTCGTAGAAAATGAGGACAACGATTCTGAAATTCCTAATAATGATCAGGAAAATAATGAAGAAATTATATGTAAGAATAATTCTAGAAAAAATAAGAATTTATCGAAGAGGAATGTGTTATGGAGGCATCAATCTCTACATCTGAATGACTTACAATCGGCATTTCATGGCGATACTCAATTACCTCCTGAAGTCATGTCTCTGGATACTCTTTACAGATTTTATAAATATTTTTTTATTTAAAGCACGCCTTAGCGTGTTTAAATCGAACTTTCAAAAACGCGTTTTTTTACAGTTACCATGGCAACATCAGCAACTCAAGAAACGAAATCTAAATGACAGTTTTTTTGATTATTGATCTGACAGGAATACCTTGTAACGTCAAATAAAATATTACTAACAAATTCAAAACCTTTATTTAAACATTATTTAACACTTTTAATTTTATAAATGAAAATAGAAAGTACAGTTAGTATTGTTAGATATATTAATCTTGATTTACATATTTTACATTATGAGTTCTTATTTCCATTTTTTTTGTAGTAATAATACTAGTATTTACGATTTCAAGGTGCACCAATAAAAAAAAATAGCATAAAGCATTCGTGGATAACTGGTCTTTAAAACACTTACTCTATTTCGAGCACTCCGGCTGCGCCGTCGTGCTCGAAAAATCGCACGTATTTTAAAGACCTTTTTATTCACTTATACTTTAATATACTAGTTTCCTTAATGAACTGACAGAATTACAGAAGAATCAAATTTATATGTTACACAACAGAACCTGTTTGATTGCAGACGATATCAGGCAATATATGGATATCTTCTACTACATGTGAGTAGTACATTTACCAAGTATGAGATCGTATTGTAGCGCAAATTTAGGATACGATCATGTTAGAACTGTGATGCCTGGAATAAATTTGAGAAAATACGGCTTATGTTCACTTCAATGACAACTCAAAGCATTTAGTCCGTGAACACCAAGATCACGATCGACTACATAAGCTGCGACCCCTAATAGATCACCTAAATAAAACAGTTTCAAGTATCCCTTTGGAACAATTCCTTGCAGTTGATGAACAAATGTGTTCTACCAAAGTGAGACACTTTATGAAACAATATCTCCCAATGAAGCCCACAAGTGGGGTTCCAAATTCTTTGTGTTGGCAGGAGTGTCAGGATTTGCTCCCCATTTTGAAGTGTATTCTGGCCAATTTAAATGAAATAATAATTTCAGATCGTCAAAAAAATATCATTTTAGGAGTTCATGAACGGTCTTATTATAGTTTGTAACAACCCTTTTTGAGTTGTATTAAATTAAAGTCTTTCATTCATTTAGTTGTAAATATAAGAAAATTTATTTATTATCGATTTGTAGCTATGAGGTAGGCAACTTAATTTGCATTTTGGTGTAACTTAAGTGCTCATCTTCTTAAGGGTATATATTTCTTAAAGGTTTATATTCCCACTTCAAATTATTTTTCTGATCATTCTATTCGCGCATTACGTCATCGTGACAATTCTTTGCCCAAATCCTTTCGCGCACGACTACCTCGTCTAACCTCACAGTATTCATTTTTTCACTTCCTGATGAAGGTTGTGAGAAGCAGAAAGCTTTTTATGGTTTTCCACCTAAATTTTGTGCAAGTGCCATTAATTTGATGGTAAGATATCTTTTAACTCGTAATACAAAAAAATGAAACATTTGCTCTTTTCAGGCACTTTTACTTCAGTTTTATTTTAGTTTACTTTGATTTTATTTTTACACGTTTAATTTCACCGCTTTGGATTGCACAATTAATTCTACTGTTACGTACGCCGCTTTCATTTTATGACTGAGTTGTGCTTTTAATACAGAATTTAAAGTTTGATTACATTTATTACATGAACGTTAGAGAAAATGCAATAAATATTGGTTTATTCAATTTCAAGAAGATACAATTTACAGGAAGGAAAATTCTATTGTAAAGCGACGTAAAGCATTATTACAAGATATTGTGCAATGTTTCTGCAAAGATGACATCACCTTAGTTAAAATTTCCGTAATCATTTAGATACCAGAGGTTATTAAAAAATTTGTGTACAAAATTTTACAAACAGGTATTTATGTAATGAATTTTTAGTATAAGACTAGAATTTTAAGATATATTTTATTTAACCCTATCACTTTAAATATTTAATAAATATAGTTTTATATTTTTTTATTTTTTTACATTTTGATAAAATTTTTAGTGTGGAACTCGGTTTAGTTATTCCGAGCATTATTAAAAATAACTCGGCGTCCGAGATCATTTTATTAGTGCTACATTGCATTTTTATTATTTATGTTAGGTGAAAATAACACAGCAGAAATTGTGGTAATTAAGCAAATCCAAAGAACGAACCACCCTATGTTAATCTACCGATTTGAGTCAAAGGCATTATTTGTGGTGAATGGTTGGTATCTCCAGTTAGTTATGACGATTTGTTTTTGGAGAACTTTTTACTCTTATTTCATTATTATATATTAAAACACTTTTTATATATTTTATACGATTACCTGTTCGACCACTAACATTATAAGTTGCCATAGTTTTGCATTATAAGCGTCATTTATTTTTTGCAAATAAACAAATTTTGCAGAAATGGATTCATACGCGGATGAAGAAATCCTTAAAAAAGCAGAATCTGAGTTGAGTCTTATACCTAAAAAGTCAGAAATCATTTATAAGAAAGAGTTCGACAGATTTATTGAGTGGATGCGCAAGAATAATACGGAAACTGTTACAGAGAAGGTTTTGCTTGCTTATTTACTTGATCAGGTAAGTTCATTACATCATTTATTAAAGGTAATCATTCTTTGTATTTATTTTATTAGTCGAAAAACTCCAAATTAAACTGTGTGTTACGCCTCAAAAAGGATGTGGACATCAGTAAGTTTTCAAAACTTTCGGCATTCTTGAAACACTGTTCTGTTGGGTACATACCAGAGAAGTCATTAGTCATAGATATTAAAGAAGAAAGTTCTGTCTTTGTGGTTTATATTAGAGATACCAAAACACATAGACCCAGGGTTTTTACCATATTAAACGATGACAGTAGAGAAAATTATATTGACTTCATTAAGAAATCCATGAGTTTAAGACCGAAGCATGTGAAGATTGAAAAGTTTTTTATTCTACAATGGGTGTAAATGTACCTGTAATCCTACTGGCATTAACACATTTGGTCAGATTCTTCGACAGCGCCAAGTATTTAAATATTCCCTATGCCGATCAATACACAGGACATTCATTTCGTAGAACTTCTGCCACAATCTTGGCAGACAGCGGAGCTGACATTAAAACTTTAAAACGACATGGGGATTGGAAAAACGATGTTGTTGCTGAAGGGCGGTCCCGGAAAGTTTACCGAAAACAGTTGACCGAAAACAGTTTACCGAAAACAGTTTACCGAAAGACAATTAACCGAAAGGTCAATTTACCGAAAGGACAATTGGCCGAATTACAGTTTACCGAAAGAGAAGTTAACCGAAAATTATGGTTCACGGTCATTTCCCGCCCAAAAAATTCCGACGCTGCTTTAAATAAAATGACATAATATGCAAAGAAGGAGCTTTAATAATACTTTTCATTGCGTTGAAATAATACGAGCGTACTTAAAAAATCCTTATTATTATTAATTTAAATTGGAAGCGATTCCCTTTAAAAACATCAGCTTATCAGCGTCGTACAGTTTTTCATTCTAATATTTAGATCACAGTTTACTTTTTTGTGGTGATTGAATGCTCTCTTACAAATTTTATATTACATACCTCTAATATCTTAATGATTTCGGATATTCTACAGATAGAGTTAATATTTAAAAATATCAATGTTTATTCTTGCAAGGGAAACATAATTATTGTGTGTGAGTAATAAGTGAAGGTAGCTTACTAATAGTATGCTGATATAATCGCTACATTAATGACATCACAACTAACAATAGTTTTAATAATATTTATTGTTGTATAAAATACAAGTAAATAAAAAAAATGACAAAGGAATTAATTTCTGACTTTTTAAACACGCCAGCAATTTGAGCTGCAAGTCCTAAGCCTTGGTAAAGTGTGAAGGAAAAGTTCGTTTATATAATAGTATGTCATTAGATACATAACCTGCACGTACCTCATAGCATTATGATACATTTTCGGTTAATATTCTTTTCGGTAAACTGTGTTTAGGTAAAAATGTTTTTCGGTCAATTGTAATTCGACCAATTGTTGTTTCGGTAAATTCACCTTTCGGTTAATTGTCTTTCGGTAAACTGTTTTCGGAAAAACTGTTTTCGGTAAACTTTCCTAGGGGTACGTGGCAGACTCCATTGAAAAAAAGAAGAAAATTGCCAAAACCTTAGGATCTAGTAGCGTACAACAAATGAGTAACCGAGAAAAATCTATATCAACATCTTCAAGCAGTTCAAGCAGATGTCTTCTTGAAACATCTGGGGGAATTTCAATTACCGGAAATTCCAATTGCACCATTATTATTAACATCAGTAAAAAATAATTTCTTTAATATTACATTAATTACAGATCATATTCTAACTGTAGTATTAATATAATTAAATAATTTGTTAAACGTCTTTGTTTGTATTTCGTCGTCAAGACGACTTTACTGCGCATCATTACAGCACGCATGTCATAAACTGACAAATTATTAACGATTTTGACATTAATAACCAAAGAATTCTAATGCTAGACGACAAAAAAATTCCAAAGCCGCCCGCTTCTATAAAATACCGATAAGACATTTTAAGCCTTTTAAATCCTAGTTAATTAATTGTTAGACTTAGTTTGCTTTATATTTAGCAACTTTATAAAGGAAAGTTATGTTAAATAAAATTTTCTTTATAAAATTTATCTTACAAAGCTAATCGTTTCTCAGATATTGAAAATATCTGGTGTGGAACAACACACCACCTTCCAACGGATAAAGTGGAAGTTGAAAGAAATAATAATAAATTTTTAGGAATATTATGCAATCTCTTTATTAATACGTTCATAACGAAAATAAGCAGCATCGTAAAACATTGTTTCTGTAATAATTACTTTAAATACATAAACAAAACATCTGGAGTGAGACAACACGCGACCTTCCAACCTACAAAATGGAAATTAAAAGAAATGAAATAATTTTAATTATATTTTTTTAGGATAACTATGCAAACTTTTTTTTGTATACGTTCATAACGAAAACAGGCAACATTGTAAAAACAAAAACAATAATCTATGCCAGAATGACATTTAAAACTTCATGGCAGACGGAGATTAATAGACATAAATACATACGTGTGATGTGTGTCAAACATTTCAAAACTTCTCGAATAGCAATAATTTATTATCTTGACCAACACCAGAAAAGAATTTTTACCGGTCAATATTGATTTTTTTCAAAAATATAACACTTTCTTAGTCTTATTACAAGTTTTTGATGATAAATCAAAATGGCGCTGTCAAACTAATGAAGAATGAAAGTAATGCAAGGAAATTGTATTAAACGATTTTTTTCTGTTTTTGCTTTTCCTGTAGGACTCATTTGTGATAAGGGTCCATCATTCAATACGTATAAATTTGTTAGGTTTTGTCAGTGCAATGGTATAAAATCAATAAAATCTCTACTATATCACCCACAATCTAACGATCTTGTCGAGAGGAGTGTACAGACTGTCAAACAGAATCTGGAAAAAGTTTTATTTTTCGAGGAAAGTGATATAAGCCAGTATGTTTTAAAAAATAAATTGTACAATGTCCTGTCTGTATATATAAAATTCAATCCTGACTGACTCACTGACTGATATACAAAACGCACAGCCTAAACCGGTGGTCCTAGAGACACGATATTTGGAGGGTGTGTTCTTTGTGAAGTGTAGGTATCCACTAAGAAAGGGTTTTTCAAAATTCCAACCCTAAGAGGGTGAAATGGGGGGTTGCATTTGTTTTGAAACTTTTATTCGATGGGTCTATTGGCTCAAAAATTGGTGCACATACTCTTCAATTAAATTATCGCCCCCTATACTGAGATCGCAGCAACGCGCGACGGGTACGGATAGTTTACCTATAAAAATACACCGTCTACGGGTACAGGTATTTCTCCATCAGAAAATATTTTAAATTAAGACCTAAAACTCGATTTGATTTATTAAAACCGGCTTTAAATAAAAAAGGCCGAGTTTGTAATTATGATGAATTAAATTTGTTTTCCGCAAATCATTCAGAAATTTTTACATTTCTAATACAATTTTTGGAATAAAAAGTCAATATTTCCATGCATCTACTCGTAGTCATGCAACGAAAAATAACTGTACGAAAATATTCATTTCTGTACTGTAAGGAAATGATATTTCCTTACAGTTATTTATGCACCACAAAAATGATTGAGAAAAGGCCTTTTAGTAAGTTTTATTTTTAAACATTCTTAACACATTATGAAATACATTCTGAAAATTAGTTGTTTGTTATATTTACAGTTATTTGACAATTACTACAATTAGAGAACATGAAAGGTTCACGCGAATTTGAAGAGTTACTTTGTTGCATATTATCCTGATTGCAAATTTTGTTCGTTTGATAACAATTAACAGAGTTATTAAGCATTAGATAAGCACTAAAAGTTACGAGGTGATTTTGTTGAATATTTTCTGCGTTAAAAATTTTGTTTGCCACCTCTACCTTATTGTTAAGAGACTCTTGCATATTTCCTTCAGCGACGTTTGATGATTTCCACCCACCTAGCCTCTTTAAGCTAGTAATGTCTCCACCACAGTCAACCAACATTGTCGCAGAAGACCGACGAAAGCAGTGGACGGTGTATTCTGTCGAATTTGGGAAACTCAAATAAGTAGCAACTATTTTGGGCATTTTTCTAAATTGACGGTGTTTAAAGATAAATCGAATACTATTCATGTTTTCTGGTCTTAATGCAACATTCTTGCGGTAAACACTTAAATACATTTGATTTAGACTCTGGTATGGTAATTAAAAGCTTAGATTGCGGATCTTCTACATCTTGTAGGGTTATTTTTACTAGTCCATCCATTCTACAGGCTCCAGAAATACCGAATATTAAAGCAACTTAAAAAAGTAAATAAGTATGTAATCCATGAAGAAATCCAAGATATACAAGGTAAGTACCTTAATCATTAAATAATTTCCATCTGAAGCTTCCTGAATCAATTTTTTGATTTCCTCTTTTGCCAAATCTTTGATTTTTTTGGTTTATAACCGTCAGCTTGCCGTTGCAATAATGAACGAAGTTTTGCATATTTAGATATATCCACATCATGTTTAATTGCAAGGGTTGACTTCAACATTGAGTAATTGGTCTATAAAGATGAAGATTTCATGTTTGAACAAAGTTCCACGAAGTATGCCATTACAACATTTTCTGAGAAAGAACTCACATTTTTATTCTTACGATAATCCATAAAACGATTGTATGCATATTCATATTTTTTTGGTAATAAATCTAATGTGGTAGTATTTACTGCCTCCACTAATTCAGGAGGAGTTCCCGGAATGGACAATTCATCGTAACTCATCGCGACATAACTTTTATTCGATATTTTGGAAAATACGAGAAATGAAATTTTAATTCGTTTGGCAAATTTATTATCGCGATGCGTTTCCATAGTTATGCAACAAATTTCACGACACCCGTATTAAAATTAACTAAGGTTTAAATTCTATATTATTTGTAACAATTTTTAACGATTTACACGATTTGCGGACAACGAGGTAGGTGTGTATAACACGTAGGAAAAGCCACATTCTTGGACGTTGTCCAGAAATCTCAAGCTTTTCCTACTAGGTATACAATATCCTATTATTGTTAAGTAGGAGTAGAAATGTTATATGTTATAAAAATAAATAAAATCTTGTATTTATCTAGTTTCAATAATTCTTAAGTTTTGTAAAACACCGTTACTGATGAATAAAAATCTTATTCGCAAGAGGTTTTATTTAACTTAAACGTATAACAGTAAATAATTACCCAGTCAAATCACAAACCACTTAAAGTGGTTTCTTTGTGGGTCACACATTGTACACTTCCTTTCAAAAGTTTCGCACACACTTTCAAAATCAAGTAACGATTTTTCAAAATTTTAGCAGTGTGGATGGGTAATTTTGAGAGTAGCTTAAAGATGATATTGACAGAATTAACAAAAATTGTGATCTGTCCCTCAGAACACGAATTATATTGTCTTACATAATAATTATAGATAAAAACCAATAACTTTTACAAATAATTTCGCAGAAATTGAGAGTGATTGTTATAGAAGGTAAGGTAGATATATTGTTGTTTTATTTTTTCAAAATTTTAAATGTCAGAGTTAATTAATTACAACCCTGATTTAATACAACAAAAAAATTGGTAGTTCGCGTAACTTTTGAATGCAAGAGTACATTGCTCTTAGATTAGGAAACTAGTCTAAGACATTGCTAGAATTTGTGCACAAATGATATTTCTCATACACATAGTGTAAATCTATCTTTACTTTATAGAATTTTTCTTGTTTTAATGTTGGCGACACTCCACAACAATCTTTTGTGGCCCGATGTTGCTGTCAAAAGTATTTTTATAAATAAATAGTTATAGGACCAAAATATGTGGAAAATCCTAAATAAATTTGATATTATTAACCAAAGAGAAGACTGCTTTAATGAACTAATAGAAGAATGTAAACATGTCCCCCCTGGTGCTAAATTGTCTTATAAACTCCGTGCTCGTTTAGAAAAGTTTTCTCCAGAAATTAGAACGGAAATTGTTAATCGTGTTAAAGGAGGATTTGCACCTTTATTTATTGCTTCCAAAAGAGGTCAAACTGAAATAGTAGAATATTTAATAACTGTATGTAATGCAGATATTGAACAAAAGGGACTGTATGAAGTACCTGATGAAAGGTGACAGTTTTATTTTGTGTTTCCTTAATTTTTCTACTTGGTGTTGTAGATCCGTACATTATGCCACTTCTTTATGGTGTGCGGCTGTTTCTGGAAAATTGTCTGTTGTACAATGCTTAGTACATTATGGAGCAGATATTAATACTGTTTCAGACAGTGGCTCTACTCCTGTTAGATCTGCCTGCTTTATGACTCATTTAGAAATAGTAGAATATTTAGTTGAACATGGTGCTGACATAAATCGTGCCAATTATAATGGTGGTACCTGCTTAATTAATTCTGTTCAAAGTGTTGCTTTATGTAGTTTATTGTTAAAACATGGTGCTGATGTTAATGCAAAAGATATACAAAGTAAAACTGCTCTACATTATGCTATTCAAGAACACAGGTTTTTGATTAATTGTTGATAATTTATTATTATGTTAAAATTATAGGTTAGAGACGACTCAATTGTTAATTAAACATGGAGCTGACTATTTTGCTAAATCTAGGTATGGGGATGATGCTTTACAAACTGCATGCTTAAAAGGTGCAGTTCGAATTTTTGACTACCTCACAAGTACAATAGATTATTCGATGGCTACGTTAGTAAATGCGCATGAACTATTAGGATCTACATTTATTCATGAACATAATGACATTACAGCTGCTGTGCAGCATTGGAGAACTGCTATATATTTACGTGCAAGTGAACCAAGTAAGTATCTAAAACTATGTTTTCTTGATGGTTTTTAAGGCTGGCATTTATTTAATTCGAATTATTTTAAATATTAAACATTTGAATGGGTGAAATATTAATTTTTTAATAAAGATTGTGTGGATTCTTGCGGATTTTGTAGGATCATTAAGTGAAGTATAAAATTTGCAGAATTTTATGGATATGTATTAGTCGAGTAGCACTGCCGTCTAAATATGACTTGGACGGACTCGTAAAATGCTCCATTGACATTACAATTGTAAGCAGGCAGTCTATCTCACATGTATGGTGGATGACGTAAGAGTTTTCATGCACTTTAGTATTTATACTTAAAAGTTAGCACTTCTGTTGCCGATGACATGTTAGCATGTGATACAGTACTTTAGTCAGGGGCCCATCATGCTCTAGGGTGTGTTGCGTTCAACTTAAATTAAAGGCTGTGTATAGGGGTCCGAGCGCTCGGCACCATAACCTGCAGGATATAGGTCCGTGCGCTAGGATCCCGTGGTATGTGCTTCTAATCACGATAAAGGTCGGAAAGCGCTCGGCTCTTTAACAATAGACCATAGGATAGGATAGAGGTCTGAGAGTCATACATAACAAAGAATAAGTATGTTTTTTTGTGTTTGGTGAGCAGGTAAGTTAATAATAGTCTTTTACTTACTTTACACCATACAATATTTTCAAATTCAAACAGTTTCCAGAACACTTATTGTAGCTACACAATGGAGTTAAAACTGGAGCAAAATAAAATTCATTTGCAGAACTGGAAGATGCTGTAGAAAATTACAAAAAACATAATTTTTTGGATTTATACAAGAGATATAAAAAAACCTGAAAGTGAAAGTGTGAAGAAAAAATGTCCACAAAGGGTGGATATGGCTAACAAAAATATTATTCAATTAAATATACTTGTACGAAAGGCGGAAAACCTTATAAAATGAAGAAACACATGATAGAAAGAAAACAAAGAACAAGGTAACATGTTATAAATTATATTTAAAATAAATAGACAGAGTTTTAAACTAATATACTGTTCAACCGCCACCTGCCGGCTGGTGCAATTACAAAATATGCACTTGAATTGGTCATTCAGCCATAGATATTTTATGACTAGAGAGCGGATAGTCAGGCAAGAAAAAATACCAAAAAAGGCGGCATAAAAGGCATATTAAAACAGGCAAAAAGGCAAAAAAAAAGGCACAATTGACTATTAAAATTTATAGTTTGTTTTGTTTTACATAAATCTTTATTCGATACCGTTATTTTCCCAAGCACAAATCAAATATTTTTCAATATTTTTGCAAAGAAGCTGTTGCCTCTTGTCGTTTACAATGTTTTTATAAAAAGAAAAAGTTCTTTCAACATCACAAGATGTTACAGGCGCAAATTTTAAAGCCAATATTTCTGCTACATTTAAGGACGTTTTTTCTTGATGCTCCGTGATTTCTCCTTCTTGAATTGCTGTCAGACTTTTAAAGAGTTCGAAGGAAGGGTTTTTCGATGTAACCGAGTCTAATTTTTGATTAATTTTTTTGCCGGAGGTTCCCGGGCATGCTCTTATAATTGCTTTTATTCTTTCGAATGTAGCGAAAGAGTTGGTCATTGCAGCTTTGCTTTTTTCTAACTTCTTCAGTTCGTCGGGAATGCAGGAAAAGTGTGTCTTTATAAAAACTAGCCCTGTTTTAACAGCTTCATCTTTAAATGCTTTTTGGGATTTATCAATTGCTGCAGAGGCCGTCCCATCAAATAATTCAACCACCTGAAACAAAACAATCCAATGAGCATATAAGATAGTGTCAAATTATATTATGTAATTTTCAACTTGGCATGTATAGTGTACCTCCTTAATTTTTTCAAAATACGTGGCATAAAAAATGCAAGCAGATATCCAAGTTCCCCATCTTGTTATGATAGGTTCTGGTGGAAGTTGCACATCAGGAAGTTTTTCTTTATACGGCCTTACCCATAATGGTGCTTTGACAAAAACCTGCAACAAAATCATTAAACAAAAAAAATATTTTTAATGTTGGAGATTTTTACCTTTTTGGTGGCAGAAATTAATTTGTTTACTACTGCAAACTCGCCTCTAATGAATTCACATACCCTATGAATTCCATGTGCAAGAGAAGTTAAATGGTTTAAATTTTGATAAAATATTTGTAATGCCTGTCCGGATTTGACCATATAAGGTGCTGCATCGGTTACGAACAAGAGAACTTTTTCTTTTTTTACGCCAGTGGGATACAAAAGTCCTACAAATAAAAATTATGTAATTGTAATTATTACACTAGATTATAAATATAATTATATCATTTACTAAAAACTTACGTAAACTATCATCGAAAAAATTTGCAATTGTTTTATGATTCGCCTGTGGAATTTCTTTGGATGCTAGCAAATGAGCTTTGCTTGGTTCTAGTTCAGACAATTTACCAACCACAAAATTTGCTATATATCCACCTTTGCAATCCGTTGTTTCATCAACGCAAGTCCGAATGTAATTGTCTCCAATGTCGTTCCTTATCGTCTGTATTTTCTATAAACGTTAAATAAGAATTTTAAAAACTATTAACACTTTAATTGATCTACTTACCGATTGATAACATAAGTCTAAATAATTTTTTCTCTAAAGTTGATTCATCGGGCACAAGTTGTTCGGTGTATTTTTCTAGGAAATTGCGAAAGCTGGTATTATCGATTTTTTTAAGTGGAATTTAAGCCGACACCAATGCTTCGCACAAATCTAGAACAAAGGTTGTTTTTGATGGTCCAGGTTTGCTCTGCTGCTCTTCTACAACGTTTTTCAGTAATGGTTGCTTCATAGTTTTTTTCATGTTTTTTAAATGTAAACCACTATCCAAGTGTTGTTTTACGTGGTACTTTTTAGTTGCATTAATCTGAAATAATACATATACAAGTAATTAAAAGCAGTTAAATTAAAATAAGACCAACTTACAGTTTTCGAACAAGCTTGACAAAAAAGATTTTCCCCGTCGGTTGTTAATTTTTTGTCCAATTTACTCCAATAGTTGTCAAACTTTGATAATTTATGAAGTGACATTTTTTTTAACTTTATCACAACACAGTAATACAGTAAGAATAAACAGTTTGACAATATCAGGGATATTTATACCAAACTATTTTAATCATTTGTGTAAGACAATAAAAGAATCCCCTCTAGGCAGAAGAATGATTCATTTGTTTTCTTTACTTAGTGAATAGACAAATAAAATGTGATTTATGCAGAAATCCTGTAAGTATTGAATATGGTATTAAGCCTGTCATTGTACATAATCCTAGTAACAATTTTTAAATTACTCTTTAAGTATAACCAGCTTTTGTATTTAAATATTTCTACAAACGATTAACAAAACGTGGACTTTACATCCCCTTTGTTAGTGTTTGTTACCCATTAGAACAAATTTTTTAAAAAATGATCAAAATTGTGAGCAAAAAGGCAATATAAAATAATATTCCCTAAAAAGGCGAAAACGCTAAAAAGTTATATAAAAAGGCAAAATAGGCAGGCACCAGGCATTTGCCTGACTATCCGCTCTCTATTTATGACCAAGCCGAGATATTTTATTTGACGGACCTCACGTTATTTCTTTTGGTTGTGGCTATTGGTTTTGAATAAAGTATTAATCAAATTTCACATTTATTTGTGTTGTTAATAAGGCATAACATCATTAATTGCAGGTACCTACTGCCAGTTGTAATGATTTTTAATGTCTTTAGAGATCTTAAAAATTCAAGTAGATACCTATTTTTGAATTTTGTTACAGTTCTTCGAAGGAAAATTGCCCATTTTCCATCAGATGTTCGTTATCGGTAGATGGAAACTTTTTAGTCATTTCAAGTTTGGGCCCTGACCATAACCACTTATGTGAGAAAGAGGCATTCATTCAGACATTTACTTAAGCAAAGAAGATTAACAGGCGCTGACAGAGAGGAGGTATTAAGCTTATTAAATTTAAATTGTAATAAGAAGTTAGTGAAAAATTATATTACATCAAAATATGGCAAAATTGTAACTTTAAGAGATTTGACAAATTTAAAGTCTTGCACCAAAAATGCTTCAAAAAACGAACTATTAGACACTGTAAACTACCTTAATACTTTTCTAAATGCTACTGTAGAAGTTTTAGTAAATGAAAATAATATTCTAGAAGGGATCTATTTTCAAGATGAAAAAATGAAACAATCATCAAGCTTACCCTGAACTATTACTATGTGATGGTACATTTAAATTAAATAATCTTAATATGCCCCTATATATTTTGTCGATCATTAATGGTAACAATGAAGGGACTGTGGTGGCAACATTTATTTTAAGCTCTGAAAATACTCTAACTATTACTCATATGATCAACATTTTCAAGTCGAATAATAGTTGCTGGGACAAAACCATTACAATATTCACAGACAAAGATTTTAAGGAAAGGAATGCATTTTCACTAGACTTTCCAAATGCAAAAATTTTTCTGTGTTTGTTTCATACATTAAAGTCTTTTCGGACAAGCATAACTTGTGAAGCAATGGGTATTACTTCTTATGACCGAACAGTATGCTTAGATATATTGCAAAAAATGGCCTATTGCCGTACAGATGATGAATATATTGAATGTTATCATGCATTAATGAGAACTGATTATACAAAAGTAAAAGATTTTTTTAATAAAAACTGGCATCCGATCAAAGAAGAATGGGTAGATGCATTTAAAGAAGAAGTACCAACATTTAATGTTACTACAACAAATTCTCTAGAAAGCATTAATCATAAATTAAAACAAGTTGTGACAAAATTAAGTTCAATCAAAAACTTTTTTCAGGATTTAATTATTGCTTTGCAAGTTATTGCAGGACGAGAAAGCTACAAAGGCATTCAATTTACTTAATAAAAAAGTTTTACACTGTTTTGAAGTGTATTCTCCTCAAGAAAAGTATCTTCGTCTTACGACACCATATGCTTTCAAGTTTACAGAAAAATGTTTTGAGAAATCAAAATCAGTTAAAATTTTTAAAGAGCATGATATGTATTTTACAATATCTAAATATGGAAATATTGAAATATGTGAAAATTATTGTTCCTGTAGGTTTTTTAAAAATATGGACCTCTCTTGCTGCCACATATTAGCTCTGCTGGCTTTATTAAAAAAAGGTCTATTTGACGAGAATCTAGTCAATAAAAGATTTTATAAGAAGTATTACATAGAAAATGAAATTAAATCCCGTGATCACTCTGACTTGAATGCTAATGTTAAGACTGAATATAACGACTGCCAAAACAGCAGTAATAATAATGGGAATATATCTATTGTCAAAGTATCATACCAAAAGTCGGTTTTAAGTGTCCATCAAAAATATAGGAAAAGTATGGATGTTTGCTCTAAGATGGCATCTTTCCTATCTGAGTATGGCCAACAGAAATTTAATGACGTTTTTCAACAGCTGGAAAATGCATTGGAGCTAATTAAAGATAGGAAAGAATTTATAGCTGTTGAGATTTCTTAGGGTATACAGAATGTAAACGTCTCAAACAATTGTGAAGAAATTAATAAACACCTCTATGCACAAAATAATGACATAGAAAATGATATAATACAGATACAAAATATGGACATGTCAAATTTGTTAGATCAAAACGATCAGTTGAATAATAAAAAACCAGCCAATGGCTATGAAAAATGTACAGAAACCTTTGAGTACAATGAACCACATTTATTGAGGAGTGATTGTGAAGAGCATATAACTTCTAACAACATAAACAATAATGAATTATTAACTCCAAAAGAAAACAGTGAGTCACTCATAGAAGTTGACACCTCAAGCATCATTAATAGTAGAAATGAAACGAGCTGCCAAATAGAAGATATAGTAAAAGTTCAAGGGCAATATCACCAAACAAATCAAACCTCAACTACAATTAGAAAAGAAATGTCGCTGGATTTGTCAAAAATTCAAATTAATAAATTAAAAGGCAAAACTATAGGTCGGCCAAAAGGACTTGGTCAGACCGTGATAGGTTTAAAAAAGAAAAATATAAAAGATATATTTACCAAGCAGTCCTTATTAACAAAGCGAAGAAAAATTTTAAAGGCTATATTGACGAACGACAGTAAGGAACTGATGAACGATGTTTTTTTTAATAACAAAAAACTTACAGATGTTAATCTTTCTAGTTATGAACAGCTTGACAACTTCTTATTGGAACCTGAAGTTGATGTAGGCTTAGTAGAGATATTTTTTGATCAAAACACTTTTAAACGACTTGAAACCTTTATCAAGTTAAAAATAGATGATCAAAATAAAATATATTTTTATTACATGTGTAAAAATAGATTAAAGGAAGAGGCTGTGAGATGCGACAGTTGCTTAATGTGGGTTGATATTTCCTGCACTTCATTAACTAGAATCCTAAAAGGGTCTAGAAAATGGTTTTGCATGGAGTGTAACAGTGTGGTCTAATTAATATTTAGTTCCTGCATTTAAATTTACAGTTAATGAAGATTTAAATTGTTTTAGAAAAATATTTCTAAATGTTATTTTAGATTTGTTTGCATATATGTATATAGCTATGATAAACTGATGGGTAAAATAGGATTAGTGATCACAAGCTTTATATGTTGTTTTCTTTAATGATGGTGGCAGTATTGTTGATAATAATACTGCAACATTTTTTTGTAAATACAAAATGATCCAACCATACTTGTTTATTGAGTTTGTTCTGTATTTTATAGAGTCTATAATGTTGTGATAAGTAGGTAAAAATGACATAAATAGCCTGACTTCTAAAATTGTTTATGTAATTTATCATTATTTTTTAGGTTTTCATATTTTGTGTTCATTAAAAGCACAGATTAAATAAATCAGATGTTTCACTCGCTGTCGGCACTTTGATCTTTTGAAATATATTTCCCCTCTCGCGCATAGCTTTTATACCCACCAAGCGCATACGCCACGCCCACTTTCGAGCGCTAATATTTGAATTCTTGCAGGGATGAATTTGCACATTGTGCTTGCTCTCTGGTACCAGGACCGTATTCCAGAAATTAATGACGTGTGTAATTAAAAGTTGTTCTTGATATTAGATGGTTTTTGAGTTGCCCTTGCAGAAAAGATTTTGAATCACAATGAATATATTATTGGTTTCCGGTAGCACTGAGAGAAAAAAGAATGAATATACAAAAACAGAAACAAAAATTACAAGAGATTCCTGCAATTTCACCTAATTTGAATTTAATACTGTATCTGATGAAGCCAATAATTTTGACGAAACTACAGCTATTGTTGGTTTCAAATTAAATTAGTGTAAATGTCGTTTTATTTGTTTAATGCCAATTGAAAAATCTAATTTGTATGCTGTGAAATATCTAGAAATTTTTATAGCTTAGGGTGCAATCAATATATATATTTGCAGTGATCATGATTCTTCTATCAATATCATCTTGGTTGAATATTTTACAAAATGGTTATTCCTGTTTCATGGTCTAAAATCATTCATAGCAAGAGAAAGTATTTTAGACCATGTGATGTGTTAATATTGTTGCTCCTCGATCTTGCCTGACGGTTAGTGTTAGTGCTTATCAAGAAGGCATATAGAATATATTGAGGTTGAATGAGAAAATTATACAAGTCTGTCATAACAGTTTTTTACCTAAGATGATTATGAAATCGTTGAGACCGATATTTGCTGTAAATCCATAATCAATTATTATACATAAATGAGAGATTTACACAAATTTATTGAACACAGTAGACTGCAGTTTCGAGTTGTTCACTCTTTTTCAAATCCAAGATTTGTGAAATGTAGTGCGACCAGAAAGGGTATATACAATCATCTATATATCTATTTAAAAAACGAAGGCAATAAAACTAGTGAAAGTAAAGGAATTCTCGTCAGAATGACTTAGTATTTCATTGTTGGCAATTTCTGAATAGGTTTCAAAAGAATGCTTGGGTTGATGTCTAACTGAGAGTTTAGAATCCGATCTGTTTATTTATAACGGTTAATTTCTAAAGCTTCTAAATAGTTTAATTGTAGACCTTTTCTCGCAGTATGTAATATCTTGAAATCAGGACCGAATGAATGATTTTCTTCCAATAAATGGTTTGAATAATTACACAATTTGAAAAAGAGTGAACAACTCGAAATTGCAGTCTACTGTGTTCAATAAATTAGTGTAAATCTCTCATTTATGTATAATAATTAAGATGATTATTCCAATTCCTCTCAGTTGCAGAAGAACAGATATATGTCCAAGAACATAATATTACAAGTGTGATAAAATAAGTGGAACTTTTCTTCATGTAATACATGTTTATTTATCGAAATAACAGAACAATAATCACGTTATTACAGGAAACAATTATATTGTAAAATAAATGGAAGTTCTAATGTAAAGAAACATAAACATATACATGTTTGAACGATAAATACGTAAACATTACCACAACATTATCATACGTTTAGGGATGGAAAAAAGTGTAACAAATCTAATTTATTATTTATTATTATCGGTATTTTACATAACTAGTCTAATGAAAATTATCATCTTAAATCTGCTGGACTACATATTTCAGAAATTACTGTCATCAAAACATAAACAGTGATGGAAATCATTTCAGTTGTAAGAGCTAAGTCATATACATTTTCCGTGTGAGACTTCATAATAAATCACAAAATCAATCATAGTCTCTGTCAAAAATATCACAGCACAAAAAAAACAAGTTTCTGACGCACAATGAGGATAGAAATTTTGTGTAAAATATTAGTGCAGTCCATAAACAAGAAATTGTCTGAGTCTTCTTTGTCAAGTTTCTTCAATTGTATTCAAAGTTATCAATGGACAATATCAGAGACAATATCAAAATATAATTCTTCTTTACAAAATGAACTATAAACCATCTACATATTATGAATTAATTAATTCAGAATTGGTCAAACGAAAATGACAAAAGTTATAATCGAAACAAATAAAAGATTTAACCTGGGTTATTGAAATCAGGAATACAATTATAATTTTTCAAAACACTTAGTGATATACACTCTTGACAACTATCATAATTAACAGTTATAGATCTTCAATATAACATTTTCTAATATACTACACATAGTAAGTTATCGATTAGTTTTTCTGTAACTTTTAACAGAAGAACTGGAAGATTCTGATAGAACTGAGCTTATTATGAGAACTGAATAAGAATCACTAGCAGCCAGAATAAAAAAGTGAAAAAAGAAGATTTTGTAAGATGATTTTTATTCAGTCTCCATTTCCAGAGCGATAGGCATGCATATAAACTCCTATACCGAAACTTCACATTTAATGAACACTGAACATGAAGTTGCACATTGAGATTTTGTTTTATATTCTCTTTTGTCGTGAGCGTAGTGGAGTACATTTTGTTTTGTTGTTTGTTTGCCGATTTAAATAAGTACATGAAATAGTTAAACAACACAGAACATGTATAAGCTACATCTAAATATTAAAAAAACAATCAGAATTGAAGACTAAATAAACATAAATGAGCAGATCAAGAAGTCTAATTTTCGTAACAAAGTGCATGAGGCATGCTTATATAAATTGTGAGGTCTGTAGTTAGAAGTTAACAAAATGAAGTTATAATACACAAAGTGTAAGCATCTATGACAAAAATCACACAGCTAAAATTAAGGCACTGGATTCTATAGCAACACTAAGATTTATCAATAAAGAATTCACTCCACAACTTAAGCTAATATGAAATTCATTCATAAATGCTGTACATTACAGAGTTTATAATTCTTTTGTGCTTTATTAGCCACCATGTCTTGATTTAAAAATTTCAATGAGGCATAGATCCTAAACCTTGTGTACAGAGAGAGTAAATATTCATATTTAAAATCAGCACAAGGATGAGAATATTCAATTTTTGCTAGTTCGGCCTTTATTTCGCTGCCAACATTATCTTTAATGGCATATTTAGGAAATAATTCACAAAAACTCCTCTCTAGTTTCTCAACATATGCCAGAAACTCTTCTGGGGGTGAAAAAAGTTTCCCAAATGTGTCACCACCAGATGTTGTATATGCTTTGAAGTATGTGAATATATCTTCATCTTGAAGTTCTTGCTTATGGGAATATCGTAAGCACACATCACAAGAATGCTGTTCAAAACACTTTCGCAAAAGGTACCCGCATACATATGATATGGCATTAGATTGAGGAATATCAAGGTTATGGTAATCACATGTCCCTATTGTCAAAGAGGAACATATACCCTTGTTGCCTTGGACTATAGGCTTGAACTGCTGGGTATGCTCTGGTGTCAGCGAAGATAGAAGACCATCAAAATCTTCAATACAATTTGCACCATCAGAGTGTTGAAAATAATTCAAACAGAATAATTTTTTGAAGGCTCTCTCAGCCTGTATAGGAGTTGGTTAAGACAATTCCCCTTGTTGTCGGATACTACCAAAAAGTTCTCCAGGCAATCTTGATTTAAACGCCTAGTATACAATGTAGATAACCCTTGAGAATTAAGTTTTCCCAAAGTCCCAAAATCGCGTTGATACTTATTTGCCAACCATTCAAAAACTTCATGATGTTTGTTATATCTCTGCCTTCTTTGAATACCTTAATCTCAGAAAAATACTGACACATTTCATTTAAAAAGTCAACTTGATGTTGTTTACCAATGAAAGGTCTATTAAAATCTTTACTTCCTGTAACTTTTGAGGAATTTAATATGTCAAATAATTTGTCCATTTTAGAAATGAAAGTAACTGTTGCTTGAGCTGCTGATGGCAATTTAGAAAACTCCATGTATGTATTCAGTGCAGCAGCAACAGTTGAGCTGAATACTTGTGCAGCCAACTTTACTTTCATTTTTTTGAATTGACTTGGATTGATATGATCTTCCGTCAATTTAGGACATAGTCTTAGTGCCAATGGTTTTTGTTTCTGATCCTTGAATACCTCATCCAAATGAAATTTAGAGGTTTCTCCATCTGGAGTTTTCAAAGTATATGAAAAAAAGTTATTCCTTGTTGACTTTAAGAGATGGGGCACATCAAACATGTAAAATATTTGTATATCATCGACAAAGAAGTATGGCCGTTCTCGAGAAACATTCATGACATTTGCAAACTGAACAAAATTAGATCCTTGATCAGAAATAAGAGCATTGATACTGAAACCTACTGATGTCAGTTTTCTAACTGATTCAAGAATTATCATTAACAATTCCTCTTTGGTGCAAGTATTGACTAAAAAATAACCTATGGGTTGTTTCCAGTTGGAAAATATTCCTCTAGCCATTATAACAAGTAAATTTTTGGTGTGGGCAAATTTTCTTTCTTGTAAGGTTTCATGGAAACCGACAATTCTATCTTGGCTTCGATTATAATATAAATGTTTTTTCAATGACATTTCATCAATGCAAATAATACAATTTTTATCAGCATCTTGCAACGTAGAAGCTTTTGTCTTAATAACATCAAAAAACGAATGGATTGAGACCAGCGGTAATATGCCAATTATTTGAAATTCTATGAAGAGTACTTTTTGATGGTAAGCACAACGGTTCTTTTAAAAAATTATAAGCATTTGGACTCAAAAAATATATTGTTAGTGCAAACTGTTTAAACTCATCTGAGTATCGTAGTCCATGCGGCTTTTTTTGTAGATGTTCAATGTGAACTTTCACAAACATTACCATCGACGGTGAAAGTTTCTCTTCACATGCAGCCATAAATTCCACCATGCTCATTGGAGAGTCACTGCTTTCAGTTTTATTATCTAATTCTTTCTGCAAATTTCTGATTTGCAATTTCAAAGATTTCTTCTTTGGTGTGTTGGCTGTTAAACTAGATGGAGTTTGCTGAGCAGCATCTGAAAAAATCACGTAACATAAAAATAAAATTGAAATTAGTTCCCAAAGTTCCAAGAATTCAGATGGTAGGAGTCGTTTGTAAACTGTGTATCAGAGAAAAATGAAACATCAGAATTTTTAGGGCAAGTGACAAATTTATTTGGACGTTAGATTGGAATAGAATAATTAGGAATTGTGTCAGATGGGACTACAAGTAATAAACCGATATCTCGGATACCTTGAGTAATGATAATAGCTTAGTACTAAAAATAAATCGCCTACCGTCAATAAGAACATATATCAGGTGTGGCAAAGTCTGGTATCGGCTACTAATTTCTTAAAGAGTATACTTTTTGAAAAATATTTGAGACAAAAGTTGCTCAGTTTGAAGTTTTCTATTACCTTGATACAAAACCAGTACCGAATTATTATTTCTGAAGACTAAATAAAGATCTTTTGTCTAAAGTTTTTTCTCTGGGAACACCCCGATTCTTAAGAAATGGGCCCCATTTCTTGGGTTGCAATTTAAAATTAGAAAACTACCTCCATCCCTCCCAGGGGGTGAGGGGTGGGATATGGTTTAGTATTCAGGTCATAGAAAAGCAACTAAGCAACTATTGTTGTTAGAAATAATTTTAAAAAAAAAATACCCTTTAAAAAATAAACAGTCATTGCCGGACTTTTGCACACACTTTATAAAGCCAATTCATTGGTATCAATTAATGTTAAACAATTACAATTATTTGTCCTCAAGCTAAATTCACAATCCATGTAACTGAATAAAATTACCCAAATATGTACCTTGTAAATGTTGTTTTGGGGTCACAGTCACATAACTAGAAGTTGATGGAACATTCTTCAAAGGTGAAATGGCAGTTGTACTTTCCTGCGGAACAAGTTCCGACATGGGAACATCATCACTAGCACAGGCCTCATCTATAATAAGAAGATGTCTGTCTCGTTACAAAATAACAAACACATATTACACAATATTGTAAAAATACACATTGTATTGAATTTCATTCAAATTGCATCCTTGTGCATGTTGTTGAACATTATGATGCATATAAAATTTAAGAACACCTACCATTTCTAATCATGTTCAAAGTTGGCACAGCAGTTTTCTTCAAACGATTCTTGGACATGCCACTGAACATCTTCTCTTCAAAGTGCACGCCACAAACTCGGTGACTCATATAAAGTTGTTGTGGTGTCCTATTCAATAAATCCAATCTTCCTGTATTTCTGACCCATTGCATACATCTGCAAATATTATGACTACAATAAATTGCGCATTAACCTTTGGGTGACTGAGTGGTAAAGTCGACAATCACAATTAACTTCACTAGTCAGTTACCCGTTTGTTACATAGTTTGAATCTCCATCATGACACATTGATAAAAAAATATATTCTGTGATGGATGGATATAACCAGAAAAATCAAAATTCTCAGTAACTTTATCATCCCGGGACAAGCCAAAGACAATAACATACTGTAATCAGTTCGAGTGGTAATAAAGCCAAGTATTGCATTTGGGTATTAGATTAAGTAAGAAAAGAGAAAGAATGACTATGATGATACCAAATTTGTAAATTTAGTAGCAAAATTTGATCTTAATTGTGATGAACAATGAATAAACTAATAATGAAACAAATCAAATTACTTGACTCACATAACAAAATATTATAGGACGATTAACACTGCTACAATCTACTTCAGTAAATGGACCATCTTGAAGAAGTAATTATTTCATATTACTGACAGAGAGTTTAAAAGATATCAAATAGAATATCATGCTTAATTTTTAATGGTCTCATATCATTCGAAACTGGATATTATTTTAAAAATAGTAGAGATGAAACAGTCTGTATATTACGTTTAGTAAATTATTTCTATAAGATTATGTATGAACATTAGGTGTAATAAATTCCAGTCATATAAATGTCTTGAATTTTCTCTAATATTTTCAACTGACATCTCATTCTATTATAATATGCAACAAGTGAAAACTTTTCATTTTTATATTCTCACCGTTCTGTATCCAATGGAAACTTGTAGAAACCACAACTGCTATTATCACTGGTGTTATTGTAACATAGCTTTACACAGCAATAAGTGGGGCCATCTTTCTTAGCTTATGAAGTCGGACAGATGCAACTTGCTTGAGTACTGGTCGACACTTTCAGTCACAAAACTGAGTAAAATACTACACTATCACACTATGTATGGATCTTACTGACCAAAAATAATCTCAAAATACGTGTGTAATCTCGACCATATGAAATCCTTTATCCTAAAAATAACATCATCAATTATTAACTCAGTCATATTTGGGTCAAGATATACTTACCTGAGAACAAAAGATTCACAATTCTCCCTATCCACGAACACGAGGTATTTTCTGTATTTTTGATACCTAAAATATTACAGGTAACATTGACATTTTTATCATAATAGTAGATGTAATAACTTACTGTAAGAAATATGCACGCTAAAACTGGAACACCACAATCAAAAGTCAATAAATTCAACGCGGCTTCACTTTCACAAGACAAGACACAAGATATAAATTTCGGAACACACTAATAAGAAAGCAACCAAGAATGAGCAATAACATTCAACCATCTTTTAAGAAATTTGTATCGAGAATGTAAACAATGGTGGGGGCAGATGAGGGGAACGGTCTATATGAGCATTGCCGGACGTATGTTATATCTCACCAACTACATAAATTCAATCCTTTATTAAATGAAAATAATTAAACAATGATACCTCAGTGATCTGCTGATGTTATTTGATACTTGAATGATGTGTTTTTTTTTCTCTATTTCTCAATAATTCAAAAGAATAGAATGTCTATAACTTCACATTTTCCAGCGCTTTTTGAATTTCAACGCAGTCTGACAACAGTGTAAAGTGTGCCAGATCAGATGCATTGGCAATGTTGTGATATGTAGCAGTGTCTTTTTCATAACAATATACACGTTCTCTTCTCACATATTCAAGTGGGAATCTATAAGACTGTTTTATTTCGTGTTATAGCTTATCTGGCAAACTGGCAAGAAGTTCGCGCATAATATTCATACCCACCAGGCGCATCTCAATCTTGAAACGGAATTTTTGGCCGAGTGAAATATCTGATTTGTATTTAATCTGTGTTAAAAGGAAGAGTCAATATATCCCACTTTTTTTTTATAAGGATGTCAGATTTGGGCCTCTTTTTTAAGAGGTTTGCAACTAATGCCAAATTTGATTACTTCAATACTATCTTTGCCAGTAAAGAATTGACCTATGTCATCATCTAGTAACGAATGGTTTAATATGAAAAATATGAGTCAACTTATATTCATAATAAAGGAATAAAAATTAAACTTAATATAGTCGCGGCAAACTCTTTTCCAATGTGGGGATAAACGTCAGCGCTTGACATTGTTGCCAAACGTATGAAATTCGACGTCAACATAATACTTAGGTTATATTGTTTACATTTATTTTGAAAATTAGTTTTTGATGGAAATACTCGTTCTCAACTAAGTAACAATACTTTTAACAGTTCTTAGATCATTTTGCGATGATTAAGCAATTGTAACATTTTGTAGTAGTCATGTATAATTTCGAGGAGCTTATATTTATCATCAATTAATATTGGGAATTAAAACGCATGTGGAAAACGTCAAAATTAGAAGTTGAAGAGCTGACAACATTGTAATTTATTCGGCAGTTCCAACAACCCAACAACGTGTATTTCACTAACATAGATATATCATTTGTAATTATCAGGGTTATTATGGAAGTTGGTATGTTAAGTTTGTCTCTCTCTAACAATTTCACCCCCACAACAGAAAAGATTTTGCCGTGACTCTACATCTGTTCTTAGATAAAAACTACAAGCCTTTTTATAGCTCGTCTCTTTTCATTGCGTTTAAACAGTCGATAACATATGTAGGTTGCTGAAAATGTACTTGAAATTGTAACCATCCTTTTTTGATGTATACTTAAATATGCGATGGCAAAATAAACGTTTTATTTAGCTAGGTGCATTTATCGATGACATAGGTAAATTCTATAGTGGCAAAGAAAATACTTATCTCATTTAAAGAGCAATGCTTAGTTGCAATTATATTAAAATCATAATCAAATTTGAAAATAATTGAAATCCATTCAAATTCATTCTGTAGTAGGTATTAAGTAATTAGAAACCTGGTATCAGGGCATGTATAACCTAAAAATTACTTTGATATTAAAAGACACAATCACATATAAGTAGACGTATTTACAATAAAAAATTGTCCAACATTATAAAAAAGTCACCAGATCTGGGGTCCTTATAAAAAAAAAATGGGGTATAGATATTGTTCTAAAAGAATAAAAATATACGTACCTATATGAAATAGTGTTTCCTTTAAAACACCTATTTAAACTTATTAACAAATTGATGGGCATGCACCTTGTAAGATATGGAGCTAAGCGCTCGGACCTGTAGGCTATGGAGCCGAGCGCTCAGATAAATTTAAATGGTGGTAATATATATGGACATTTGTGTTACACATGCATAGCTGTAGAGACATTGTGTGAACACTAGAAAGTACAATAATGTGTGCGGTTTAGAATTTTTTTTGTTTGATTCATTCATCTCTTGTTATACACGATGTAATGTGTACAGTTTCAAATATTACTTTTGTGTTGCATTAGATTTACCACACTGTGGTTACATAGACGACGCTTCCTTATATTTGTGGACAATATTTTTGCGTGTAGTTTGTTCTTAGCAGCTGTGGTTGTAGATGTGTTGTGCGAGCTTTATAGGCACTATAATAGAAAAAGTATTAGGTTCCCAGGTACAAACCGCTATATTTGTCGACAGTGAAAGTGTTAAATGGCATACGATTTTATAGTAAACATGATTATTAATGTATGCAACATATTTCAAACTGAAATTGGCTACAGCGATTATGAAACAGTTTTTTTAGCTATGAAAAAGCTAGTTTTAAAACAAATAAGTGGAAAAGTTAAAACAAGCAGATGAGATTTTTAGGTGTTGCATGTGGTAAAAGCAAAGAAAATCTAAGTTAATTAATTGCCAATGTGCAATATTTGGTAAACGAATTATATTAAATTTAATAATTTGATGTGGCCAGTACATGACTTTCTTATGCCTGTGTCCATGTTGTCTTAGCAAAGAGTGTATAGGGTAAAGAGGGGAGTGTTATTAATTTATTCATATTCTCGCTTATACCAAACGTAGAAAGTATTGTCTTATTTCTTTCGTATATCCACCTTGGTAAACAATTGAAGAATCATAAAAGTGCATTAATTAAAATATAACTAATAATAATAATAATAATGCATATTTGTGCTTTATACATTAAATATTTACACGTCAAACAAAGTAATATAATATGTATACATAAACTACACTATGATATATAGTATATATATATATATATATATATATATATATATATATATATATATATATATATATATATATATATATATATATATATATATATATATATATATATATATACTATATACATATACATATACATATACATATACATATACATATACATACATATACATATACATATACATATACATATACAGGGTGGGCCACCACCAACGCGTCGGTCTCTAGCACCCAAACGACTGAATTTTTTCAAAATCTGTTTTGGGCGAGAATATGTGAGCCTTCTAGGACTACAATCTAAAATTAATTTGATTTATACAGGGTGATCTACAAACTTGTTACTTATCAAAGTTATATTATTTTAAATGGAATACCATCCTTTTTAATTTTTTTTTTAAATAAGGTGAAAAAATAAGGTAGACTCATTAGAGTTCCCTATACCTAAACCTTACAGTTTCCGAAATATTTAACATTTTTTGAAAATGTAGGGTTGTCAAAAAATTCAAGTATTTTTCGATTCAGAAAAGATGAGACAATCTAATCTAGGTCATCGTTATAAGGATATTTGGAAGTACGTATTCTGTTGTTTATTGTTTCAAATCATAATTTATAAAATACAAAGGATAACGCGTAAAGTTAACAAACTTCAAAGTTAAATATCTTTGTTATTTTAAATACAACGCCCAAGAAATTTTTATTGGAATGGAATAGTCTTTTGACAATAGTTCGAAATGTATTAGGGTTCCCTTTACCTAACTTCAATACTTTTCGAGAAATTAGTGTATTTGTTAGATTTTTAGAAATTACGCCATTAACTCATGTCGATCAGTTAGAATTGTGTGATTTACGAAGGTTACAAATGTGTTAAACGGTTTTTCGTTTATTAAGGTTGTCATGGTTATACGGTTGCTGGTCTTGAAAAAGACCGTTTTACATTATGCACCGAGAGCCTACTGCTGGATTTGTCACTACAGTAAATGTTCAAACTGATGACCACCTTCTTGAATGCATAGTTTAATTCTTTCTTCCAAATTTTGTCTGACTTTTCTTAACATATCTGGAGTAATTGTGTCCACCTCATTTCTAATTCTCTCTTTCATATTGTCTGCAGTAGTAGCAGGAATATTGTAAACAATATTTTTAATATATCCCCATAAAAAGTAATCCATTGGAGTAAGACAAGGCGATCTTGGTGGCCAATGACATGGTCCGTTCCTTCCAATCCATTTATTAACAAATTTCCTAGTTAAATAATTTCTAACTGTACGATCAAAGTGTGCTGGTGCCCCATCTAATTGTAGCCACATATTCCCTCGAATGTTCAACGGAACGTTTTCGAGAAGTGTCCAAAAGTCGCGCTTTAAAAATCTCAAAAATTTTCTACCATTTAAATGACCATTGAAAAAGTATGGTCCAATTACCTGATCTCCAATAATTCCTGCCCATACGTTTATGCTCCAACGATTTTGGCGGTCAACAGTATTCAAAGCGTGCCTATTCTCGGTATCATAATAGTGAAAATTATGTCTATTTACCAAATCGTTGTTCTGAAATGTTGATTCATCAGTAAACAAAACGAAATTTAAAAAATCTTGTTGATCCCCTATTTTTTCAATTGCCCACAAACAGAAATCTATTCGTTGTTGAAAGTCATTGCCATACAAATTTTGATGAATTTCTATGTGATAAGCATGAAATTTGTGTTTTTTGAGAACTCTTCTCACACTTCCTTTACTTAAATCTGTTTGTCTAGCAATTACTCTAGTACTAGTGTGGGAAGTCTCAGCGATAGATCCTAATACTAAAAACTCACAATCTTCATTGCCAGTTACCGGTTTACTTTTATTAGGTTTTGGATAGGCAGTGTTACCTGTGGCTCGAAATGTTTGTAAAAGCCTTTCAAAAGCTCTCGTATCAGGATGGTTGCGATCAGGGTACTTTTGGGCATAAACCCTGGAAGCCAAAAGACAATTTTCATGGCATTCTCATGTGGTTAACACCATATCCACTCTTTCTTGCACTGAATATTTCATTGTAATGAAAAAATCATCAATAGTTATAAACACTGTCGTATTTTGAAATACGTCAATATGACAGAAATGTTTATAAATCAAAGAATTCTAACTGATCCACATGAGTTAATGGCGTAATTTCTAAAAATGTAACAAATACACTAATTTCTCGAAAAGTATTGAAGTAAGGTATAGGGAACCCTAATACATTTCGAACTATTGTCAAAAGACTATTCCATTCCGATAAAAATTTCTTGGGCGTTGTATTTAAAATAACAAAGATATTTAACTTTGAGGTTTGTTAACTTTACGCGTTATTCTTTGTATTTTATAAATTATGATTTGAAACAATAAACAACAGAATACGTACTTCCAAATATCCTTATTACGATGACCTAGATTAGATTGTCTCATCTTTTCTGAATCGAAAAATACTTGAATTTTTTGACAACCCAACATTTTCAAAAAATGTTAAATATTTCGGAAACTGTAAGGTTTAGGTATAGGGAACTCTAATGAAAGTCTACCTTATTTTTACACCTTATTTCAAAAAAAAAATTAAAAAGGAGGGTATTCCATTTAAAATAATATAACTTTGATAAGTAACAAGTTTGTAGATCACCCTGTATAAATCAAACTAATTTTAGATTGTAGTCCTAGAAGGCTTACATATTCTCGCCCAAACAGATTTTGAAAAATTCAGTCGTTTGGGTGCTAGAGACCGACGCGTTGGTGGTGGCCCACCCTGTATATGTATATATATATATATATATATATATATATATATATATATTATATATATATATATATACACACACACATATATACATGTATTATGCGACATAGACTGATTAACAGCCTATACACAGGTACTTATAGGGAAGAAAAGTCTGATTTTCCGAAGTCTTCAGCGTCATAAAATGCACTTAAAAGTACGAATTTTTTTAATCTATTTTTGAAAGTAGTAAAATTAATTTACACATTTGAAACAGTACGGTAATGCATTATGAAATCTAATTAGGTAGTAATTTGTTCCAATTCGAGATTTTGTCAGTCGTAGAAAATTAAGTTAAAATTTTTCGTTGCTTCGTGTTGGATAATCATGATTTTTAATGTGTTTAACGTGAATACGTTAAACACATTAAAAATCATGATTATCCATCAAGAAGCAACGAAAAATTTCAACTTAATTTTCTACGACTAACAAAATCTCTTGTAGCAATTACTACGTAATTAGATTTCTCATGTTCATGTTCGTAAGCAGTGCTTACTATGTATAAAAACTCATGAAGTATATTCATACTTCATGAGTTTTTATACATAGTAAGCACTGCTTACGAACACGAACATGAACATGAGAAATAGAATGAGACCTAATACCGATCCCTGTGGTACCCCTAAACTAACCATACCTTTTTTAGAAATATAATGTTGGTTAGAAAGAAATTGAGAACAATGGTGTAGGTAAGATTTTATTAGGTTACTGCTATTGTAATCAAGACCGTAAAATTTTCGATCAGCAGATCTACGAATTGAGAGCGAGTAAATTTGGGTTTTTCAAAGGATTCGCAGATGTATGAACACGAGCTTAACCCCAAATGCCGTTAACGTAATCCGGGATCTCTACCTGTAAAATAAATTTTCACAATAATCACACACCTCCAGATATTACTGAAGCGTGTGAGAAAACCAGCTGTTGGGTCAACAGCCTTCTTTATCCTATCCTTCTGTTACGCCTTTAAATAAAGTACGCAAAAACAAACACTAAATATTTCGTTAAATTGTGTATGTACTCTTATTAATACCTACTGATAAGTGCCAGTCTTAAATGAATACAAATTTTAGTAGTAAAATCATAAACTGTAGTTATTTTAGGATATTTTGATGTGGAAATCTTATACTTATGTAATATTTAGGTTTACTACCAAAGACACCAATTATGCTTCCAACAGCAGCTTTTCTATATCAAAAAGAATTTTCATCATCAGAAGAATTAGATAACGCAATAGTAGATTTAGATTTAATTAGATTACAAAGTCTTCTTGTGACCGAACGAATTTTGGGACCATATCATAAAGACGCTGTATTTAGATTGATGTTTCGTGGTGCATCTTATGTCGATGTTTTAAGATTTCAACGTTGTATAGATTTATGGCTTAGAGCTCTAGAAATTCGGATTGAAAAAGACACTATTTTATATTCTGATACATGTTTTATTGCACAAGCTGTGGTAAAATTAATGGTTGACTTTAATGAAAGACGTAAATGTAATGAAGTAACTGAATGTAATGATGAGCAAAGATTTGAAGATGTAATTGCACTATACGAATTATTAGTAGAAGAGCTGGAGGAAGCAAGAGAACTGGCAACTAAACGGCCTTTTCATAAACGACAGATTGAATGTTTTGCTCGAATTTTAAAATGTATTACACACCTTATTTATTTAATGATACAAACTGCAAATACTTATGAAAAAAAAATATATGTTCAACGTTTAATCGTTAACTTATCAAGAATGAATCCAAAAACAATTGTTACTGGAGATTCGTTACTACATTTGTGTGTTTCAAAATTAAACACATTACGCTCAAGTTATTTTATAGATCAAGAACCTATTGTGAGTCATAATTTATATACATATACTACAGTTTAATCCTTCTCAAAATTTTTTTACAGCCAATTTTCCCACAAAAAGATGTGATTAAATTACTTTTAGATTGTGGATTTGATGTTAATGCACGTAACGGAACAAATTCTACTCCATTACATATTGCTACATCTTTATATAATTATAATTCTTGGGTAAGTACTTACTTCATTGTAACTTTAATTGACTAATTTACTTTTTATAGTTGATTAAATTGTTACTACGATATGGGGCACATATTGATCAACCAAATTCTTCAGGGGATCGACCGACTGAAAAATTAACGTCGAATCCATTAAATGATGTTTATATCTTAAATTATATTACACTAAAATGTTTGTGTGCTGCTGTAATAAATAAGTATAAAATTCGTTATAGGAACCAAGTACCAAAATCATTAGAGTATTTAATTCAACAACATGAACATTAATCTATTTTTTTAAATATTTTATTATTTGATGTTTAAGTATTGTGTGTCTATTTTAAATAAATGAACTCATTATTTGTATATATATAGTTGAAGCACAAATCTAAGGTGATAATTTATGTGACTTTTGTGTTTCAATGTTGTAACTTTTATTAATGTAAACTTGATATCAGAATCTTAACAGTAAAATGATTCAAATGCTTTAAGTTCATTTTTATATTACTCTATTTACAGTTGTTTACATGAATGCCTTGACTACTGGGGAAAGCTCACACATAGAAAAACTGATACATGTGATGGTATTACTGTCTTCCACCAGCTCCAAGTCTCAGTCGTTAAACAATGACTTACTGCTTGAAAACATTCACTTTAAATGTTTACTTAAAAAAAGAAAAAAGTACATGAAATTATCAAAACAGAAAAACGGTTTAGCCTATCAACAAATTGGTATAACTGGCACAATTCAGCCCTTCCTGGGGTAGGCTAGTTATTCAATGTTTTTTTTTTTTTCTAGATCTTTATTTTTTAGTAATGATTTTGATGTTTCCTGACAGTTGTATGTGATTTAATTTTTTTCCACATTCTCTATCTCATATTAATTCATGGTAATTCTGGATAGAAGTCGTTTGGTGACGTTTGGGAAAACTGCAATTTGCCATTATCAACCCGGTAGCAATTTACTCTGCTTCTCGTAATTTGTACTGAAGTGTTGTCTAATGTTGCTGCTTGCTTATATAACAATTTTACCTAAGTTTCTCTTTATTTTCATTGATTTGCGTGTTACATTACTCTTTTCGGTGGTTTGTCGTTAAATTCTTATATTCAATGTCTATATTTACGCACTCATTTTCTTGTTTAAACGAGAGCATTAAATGTATCAAAATATACACAATGTTTTGCAATTAGACTGTTGCTTTCATATGCTCGAGGAGCTTTAAATAAACACACATAAGCAGCCTTGTTGCCACCATGTGGTGATCACTAGCACCGATAAGTCCATCTCAGTTTCATCTGTATGCACCCAGAAAAAAATTTTACTCATTTTAAAGTGGTTTTAATCTTTATTTTGTGATTTATGGCTAAAGCTACTGTGGGTGCAAAAAGTATATATACTGAGTTTGAAGAAGATGAATAAAAAACAAACATACTGTCTTAAATGGTACGAAATTTTAGTATGTTGTAAATTCAACCTTTGTGTAAGACCAGAGGTATACTTAGAAAACACTAAACCTTCCCCACGATGTTTTACTTGAAAATTTTAACAATTAGTTAACACAAGTTAACACAAATTACTGAATCTCCATATTCTGGTTAACACGCATAAGGCCAAGAGTTAGGCAATATCAAAATATGCTTTGACCTACATATTGAGAAATAAAATTTCGAGACACCCTTTTACCTGTGGTTCCATCAAAGGCGAGACTCAATGATTAAGTTACAATGTCAACAATCTACTCAATTAACAGCAAAAAACACAAATGAGGCCTTGATGAGGAACTCATAAGAACTTCGACAAGAAATATATAAAGTTAAAGCACCTTCCTAGTACTATGTATAGTATTATGGTACATCTGATGTGTGTCAGACACACGTATAGACAAATGTAACTTAACCTTCACGCCATTCCCTTGCGGGGTAGGCAAACAATCCCTGCCTCATGTATTTTTCATTCACAATCTTTCTCCATACTTTTCTATATCCCCATACTTCCCTAGCTTCCGTAAGGTTCATACAATGTCTCTGACGTGCCCTTTTATTTTTAAAACTCCTTATCTGTCTTTCCTTTACCATACATTCTAATGCATGCAGCCAAGTTGTACGCGCCCTACCAGACCCGGCCTTTCCTATAACCTCACCCTTATATGTTTGCTTAGTAAACTTGCGTTATTCATTCTCAATATGACCGAACCAACGTAATGTACTGCTTTTATATCTTATCTATCATCGTCTTTTCCCCGCCACACTCCGTCATTATGCCATTAATTTACCACATGCGCTTCTCAGAAATCTCATACCCATGGCATTTATTTTTCTTTCGTGCTTTTTTTGACATACCCATGTCTCACTTCCATACAGTACTGATGGGACAAACACGCCATTATAGATTGCTCGTTTCGCAGCTAGACTCATACTCTCGTTTCTCATTATCGTCCACATACTTTCAATCACTTTCCTTCCAGCATTGACCCTTCGTCCAATCTCGCCCCCCATTGTACCATCTGCAGTAAACATTCTACCCAGATATACCAGTTCGTCCACTTGCTCCACAATTCCATCTTGCAGGGTAAATACTCGACTCTCCTTTCCACCTTACTGATTGAACACCACAATCTTAGTTTTGTTTACGTTTACCTCTCACAGACTGTATCAAACTTCGTCAGAGCAGTTTGTAGGTCATCCGCACTGTCACTTAATAAGACGGTGTCATCTGCATACAACAGAAGTCGTACATTTACGTCACAAACCATTACACCGTTTGTATCGGTACATGCTTGTCCAACACATTTATCCATGTATACATGGACAACCACGGTGACATCACACAGCCTTGTCGCACTCCTTGCTCAATATTAAAGTATTCACTCACCCTAACACATGCTCGACTACCGTTGTATACTGCCCTTATTCAATTTATTAGACCTATATTTACGCCATATTCATTTAATATTTCCCACAGCTTCTACCTGTTCACTCTGTCGTATGCCTTCTTCAGATCTACAAACGCACAGTACAGCGTCCTTTTTACCCTTAAGCACTTTTCGATCACCTGCTAGAGAGCAACCATCTGATCGCCACATCCTCTCCCTGGCATGAAGCCACCCTGCACATCCCAAATCTTAGTTTTTGTAGTTTCTTATACTCTATCAATCAGAATTCTTCCAAATACTTTACCAAGCACGCTGAGCAAACGTACACTCACACAATCGTGGCATAAGGTTTGCACCCCCATACTTTAGCATTTCATCAATGATTTCATCTACGCCTGCTCCCGTGGCGTTTATCTCAATATCCTCAGTTTCATTCACCATTCCTTCTACATTCTCCTTATTTAACCCTGCAGTCTTATTTTCCACAGTACTGTACAGCTTTCTGAAATATTCTTGCCAGGATTTCCTCACTTCACATTCGTCCCATACTATTTCGTTGCTCGTATTCATCACTCCTGCAGTGTTCTGTTTTGGGGCACGTTTTGTATTTTTGACCCATTTCCAGAAGAGTTGTTTGTTTCCTTCAAAATCATTCTTCATTTTCTCTCCTTCCACAGCCATCACTTCCTCTTTACGTATTCTCACTGCCTACTTCGCTTCTTTGTTTCTTAATCTGTACACCTCATACAATCGCTTTTTCTCAATCTCATTTTTTGCAGCAATCATTGCCATGTACGCATCTTTTTTCTTACATACTGCCTCTTTTACCAACTCATTCCACCAAGCACATTTTTTCTGTCTACCTACAGTCGCAATAAGAAAAATTCTTCGAAACTCCACTTTCATTCTAACCTATATTACCCGGGGAGATACCAATTCGTACTGTTTAACACGTATTTTCGCTCTTTCACTTACGATTACCCCAACTCCTTTTGCGCCATGCACTTCAGTCTCAACACCTGACCATAGTGCTAGGCTGCCATCCTCCACAGCATCCTTTCTTTTGCGCTGTGTCTCCGATACATACAGAATATCAAAGTGTCCTTCGTACAGTACATTCGCAGTTTCAAATTCTTTACCATGTATACCTCTAACATTCCACGTACCTACTCGCCACTCATTCCTTGCACAGTCGTCAGCAACGGGGCCTGTTTGTTTCGACCTTGACCGTCCCTTGTAGCCAGGTCGATCCGAGGCAGTTGTATTGTTCTCTTGAGTAATACCTTAACGAGCAGACCGGTTACTGGCCAAATCGTGCCCTGGGCGATGTAGCATTCCTTACTAACGGTATCGTCCTACTATTGGACAGTTATTTGTCTACTGCCTCGACCCGTAAGGAAGTCAGAAGTAGAAATATAGACAGAGGCAAGAAATATATAAATAATAGAGTATAGTTACTGTATGGATATCTAAATGTATCTAAATATACATATACCTGTTTCAATCACATCACGATTCAACCAGATTGCTCCCTACGCGATTCCTGACTCGCGCCTATCACCGGATATTGTTATTTATTTGCGACCAAATGATTCAATTATTTTTAATTTAGCTTTCCGAGTTATAATTATTTATTAATTTAATATTTATTTATCAAATCTGTTTTATTATTGTCGCGAACTGTGACAACTTAAACTTTTTCATCCTCTAAGTTTCTTTTTTTTATTCAATTGAAGGGTAACAACAAACAACGATAATGTTGTCCCGTTAGTTCTCCCGACGTTAATTGTTTACTTTTAGGATTCATTAATTACAATTAAGATCAAACATAGTAACAAAGGTAAAAGTTAGCTTAAATTTTGAATTTACAGTCAAGCCAAAAAAATATTGTATAAGACAATATGCAACACACTGTTATAATTACACTTAGAATCACATATAGTACCAAAAACAAAAATTAGACCAACCTTCAAATTTGGAAACAAAGAGAAAAAAAATTTAAACGCTGATGAATTTCTGCCCGAGAGATATATTTCACTTATCAGCAATGTGTCGATAAACTTCCACTAGGTGTAAACACCCATTATTTTCTTGTTTCAACTTTCATGACATATATTACAAAAAGGAGTGGCTAAAAGCCGAAATTGACCAACTTATCGATTTATACCATGCAAAACCCGAATTATGCAATATTAAAAGTAAAATTTATAAAGATAGAATTAAAAAACAAAGTGCATTGAGTGAAATCGCAGAAAACTTCAGTACTACAACAGAAGAAGCTACGTGAAAAATTCATAATTTAAGAAACCAATTCAATAGCGAATTTAAAAAAGCTAAAAACAAAAAACTGGTGAAAGCACAGATGAAGTATATATATTTCAAAATGGCCGTACTTTAATTCTCTTTTGTTTCTACAAGGTGGTTCAGTATGCAGATCAGCAGTAGGAAATATCAACACGGTAAACTTTTTTTTTAACATTTATTTGCAATTTTATCATGTATCTACATAAATTTGTATTGCCATGGAACGTCTCCTTGGGGACTAACCAAAGTATTTTCGGTATTCTTCTCGTATTTGTTTTGCATCAAGTGAATAGTTATTACTGCCTTGTTGTCCTAGTGGTGGAAAATGATCTCTCGATGTTTCATTCCTTCGCCAACCTCCTGGTACTATTCCACCTGTTTCTGGATTTTCATGATCAAATGTTGCTTCAGGAGCATATACATTTGCAGACGTTTTTTGAGATATTAAATAATTATGCAAACAGCAAATGGCTAGTACTACATAATCAACACGTTTTGGGTTAAGAAGAATCGGTTTTCGTAAAACTCTAAATGTGCTAGATATAAGACCAAAGACATTCTCTACTATTCTTCGTGCCCTGGACAAGCTGTAGTTATAAATACTCATTGAACCTTGACTATTGAATGGAAATGGTTTCATTATATGTGGTTGTAAACCACATAGGGATAAAATACTTATCTTTTTTGGGATTTTTTAATGGTGTACCTACTTTAAATTATACAATCTAAACGTTTCGATAACACTTACAGTTATCTTCGTCAGTAGTAATGTTTGTTAAAAATTGTTAAAGATGTAGTAAACAATTTTGTCAAATTTGAAAAATTCAAACATAAACATAAGCCTGCTATTAATATAACAGTCCGAGAAACGTATAAGCCAACTATAAAATTGTAGTAAAGAATAACTAGGTCATTAAAATTAAATATTGTTAAACTGCCTCAAAGATGACAAACCAGAACACTCTCTACGACGAAAGCTAACAATGAAATTTGCCAGCCAAAAAACACATTTAACAAAATTTAATCGAGTTATGATGTAAGTGTAAAGTTGTGAAAAACTTCAATTTTAAAATGATAGAAGCATTCACAAATCCAAACATTACATCAAATAAAATAACCCAGTTAAATCTAACAAAGATATCTTTATCAATAATTGGAAGTGTTATTAACAATGAAAAGCACAATGCAGAACGTTCTTTGTAATTTTTAATTTCAATTTAATTTCAACTACTTATGTTAAATTATAAGTGCTGTGGAAATTTAACATATAATTGGTAAAGCATTTGCTTCAAGGTCTAGGAAAAACACAGCAAAAAACCTAGACATACCAAAAGTTGAAAACAAATTAAAATCAAGGTGTATCATTATGCTCTTTTTTAATTATAAGATACCAAAACCTATTTAAACGGAGATTTTCTTCTTGTCTATTAAAATTATTCGGGTGTTTATATATTTCAATAGCTTCACGTTGCAAACGAACATAATAATGGGTTTGTCTTGACAATATTTTCATATTGTCAAATTGAATGTCATGATTTAGATTATTCAGGGCATGGTCAGCCACAGCAGACCTCTCTGGTTGACCCAAAACATAGGGATGTTTTTTCTAATGTGTTTGACGCCGTTTCAATGAAATTAGAAACTCCAGTAGCTCTGAAAATGCCTCCATCAGAAACTCTGCCATTAACATCAACACTATGAGTTTAGGCAAGATTTTATCGTTACTAAAAGTATGTGTGCCTTTCCCTACTCTAAAACTGAACTTCTTAGTTGCCTAAATAAATTTAAAAACAAAAAATCGGCAGGTTCAGATGATATTTCTAGCAATGTAGTAAAGTCTGTAATTCCAGTTATAATTACTCCATTAGTGACACTTATTAATATGTCTTTTAAGCAGGGTACTTTTCCAAAAGAACTCAAAATTTCTGCAGTATGTCCAATTCTTAAAAGCGGCTCAGTTGATGAATGGAGTAAATATCAAATTTCTTTGCCATCTAGCATTTCAAAAGTATTTGAATATGCTATGTTGGATAGATTAAATTCACATTTATTCAAAAATAATATAACTGCATCTGAACAACATGGCTTCCGAGCAGGTTATTCCGCCATCTCAGCAATTCACTCATTCATTAATGAGGTTGTCTCTCGTTTCGATAATCGTGAATACCCTGCTGGGGTTTTTGGTGACCTCAGCAAGGCATTCGATTGTGTATATCATAATCTTCTAGTTACAAAGTTAAATTTTTACAGTATTCGAGGTGTTGTTGCAAAATGGTTTACATCGTTCCTTTCGGAGAGATATCAATTTGTCAAAATCAACTACCATGGTTGTTCACGTTCATCGTCACTTCTTCCTATAAATTTGGGTGTGCCGGAGGGCTCGGTTCTAGGACCGATCCTTTTTATTATTTTCATTAATCTTTCTTAAACCAATAGTAATGTACGCGGACGATACTTCGGTATTAGTCTCTGCGAAATCAATGAAAGATGTAAAGGCACGCGCAGGTGACATTCTTCAACAATTAAAGGATTGGTTTAATCAAAATTATTTTTGAATAAAAAAAAAGCAAAATTATTACCACTTAGGAGATTCTGTCAAAATGAAAGCAATGAACAACTTCCTTTTCAAAAGGATATCGGCATCACTTGGTCTAGTACCGTAAAATTTCTTGGTTTATTTGTGGACCAGAAGTTAAACTGGAAACATCACTGTTCCGAATTGATAAAAAAATTAAATATTTGCTGTTCTCAAATACGCAATATAAAGAAGATTATTGGAGTCCACTACACCCTTTCATTTTATTATGCTCAAATTCACTCACGACTGTTACATGGCGTTTGTGTTTGGGGAATATCTGGTGCGGCAAAGGGTGTTTATTGCGCAAAAAAAGGTAATCCGTTGTATCGTAGGTATTAAACGTTCTGAATCTTGCAGACCATAGTTCCATTCTCTTCAAATTCTACCACTTTCCTCTATTTATATTCTTGAAATCTTATTACAGACTTAACGAAAAGGAAAAGGCCACGTATTTCATTCCCTCCCCGAGGGGCGGGCTGCTCGAGCTTTCAGAGCTCCTTCAGCCACAATCATGGATTCCCAGCATACATACATACATTACGTATATATGCATGGTGGGATTAATGATGGGTGTGGTCAGGATAGGATCGGAAGGAACGGAGTTAGGATTCTGAGGGGGAAAATACTACCTCAGCATTCGCCTAAGCACTCGCACATGGTGTGCATATACGCAGTGATCATGCCGCTACATGTGTATGACGAGAACCCCCTGAAAAAACCTCATACAAGGTAGACGGTAACGGGAATCGAACCCATTACCTCCCGAATACTAAGCAGATCGTGTCACCACTACGCTACCAGCTCGGTTATATACTTATCAAAACCGGAACTCATTAACGCGTAATACAGATGTTCATAACCACAACACCAGAAAAAAATCAAACTTTTCTACTCCTTTAAATAAATCATTAATGACAAAGAACTGTCCAACTTCTGTTGGTATAAGACTTTTCAATGCATTGTCACAATCTATAAAAGAAATATACGAAATGAATTTATTCAAAAAGGCAATAAAGGCTTTGCTTCTAAAACACATAGTTTACAGCTGTGACGAATTTATAACCATATGTGATATGATTGTAGTGATAGTCCAACCTGTTAATGTTTTTGTATCTGTATTATATTATTTACACCATTTCCTATTATTGTATTCAGCCATTGACATGTCCCATATACGTATATGTATCAAATTGGGAATTAATAAAGATTTATTATTATTATTATATAAGAAATTTATACTCTGCATCAACCACTGCCATTAAGGTCGTACTCATGTTGCCCTTTGTATTTAAAAAAATAACTACCGCTATTGTGTGGTGTTTGAAGAAGAATGTGCTTTCCATCAATAGCTCTGAGGCATTCTGGGAAGTTCCATTTTTAAAACTTCTTGCTAACCTTTTGCCATTCTCCTGGTGTAGTTGGTGGCTGTACAAATTTAAATTCTATATAAATTATATGTTAATATGAATTTTTAAAAAAGACATATTTGTTTACAGGATGATGTGGCGGACACAGAGGATGAATTAGAAACACAAGGCATCTCGTTGGATCAAAACAGTGAAAGAAGTACACCTACAGGCTGTAAGGACAGAAAGCAAAACACTGAAATTAGTTGCAAAAGTTTAAAAAAAATGATGGACCACTACAAAACTTTGGATGAGAAAGAAGATTAATATGATGTTTTTGGAAAATATATTTTAACCGAAATGAGAAACCTTTCATCTGATTATTTACGTCGAAGAAACTTCAGCAGATTATTTTGGACATAACTGAAGAAGAATTACTTTCCTGCCCCCAATGCTTCTGGAGTGGCTGCTTGTTACAGCAATCCAAGTTCGGTTGCTTCTTACCAATCAGGATGTTCAAACCAAATTGATATGGGACAATCTTTGGCATCATATTTACGCAATGAAACCGAAAGTGGAAATTATGAGAATCTTTAAAATGCCTATCTTCATGTAACCATTCTTTAAAACTGAAATAATTGCGTCACAAACTTCTGGTACTATTAAACTTATGGTACACTTAGGTATTCGGAACAAATAACTCAGACTTGCATATGAATTACCTGTAATAAAATAATAAACCATAATGCTATATGTATCCATTTTTATTTATAATAACCTTTTTTGTGTGCCAGTTATAAAAACTGTGGTAACTTACCTGATGCTAAAAAAAAAGGACACGGGTAGACGTTCCCGCATACAAATGGCTGTTCTGAATTTGGTATCTTGTTTTAATACAAGGGGAGCAATTTTTGTAGCCAAGTTTTCAAAATCAGCAACTTTCATATGCACAAAATTAAAAAATTGCATTCGATCTTCAATAATTAATTCAGACATAAGCTTGCTCTATGCCCCATCGGCCATTACTTTCTTGTCTCAAAATCCACTCACAGACCCAAACAGACCGTTTTTGTTTTTTCTCCTTTTTTCTCGCTAGTTCTGAAATAATCACAATAGCCGCAAGTTTTCTTCTTGATAATTTCATCGTGTTATGGATTGTAGAACAGTAAAAAGCTTTTGTCACTGAGATAAATGTACAATGTACCTATGACATAAATATAAAAGTGGCAGGTGTAAACGGATCATATATTTCTAGAAATATATTTCTGTCAGAACACGTTTACTAACTATCCGACATAACTGTTTTATAGAAAAATGAAGTAATTTCTATCCAGATGTAAACATGTGTTGCGAATTTGTACCGGACACAGGATAGTTGTGTCCAGATAGAAGTGTCAGATGTAAACGTACCATTAATTATACCAAAGGGTAATCTTAAAGAAAGACGGCTACCATGAAGCAGCTGTTGTTTTTTTTTTTGCAACAGCTGCTTCATGCGGCCGTCTTTCGTTAAAATTATCCTCTGATTTAATTAATATTTAAAACAATGTTTTCCCCACAATGAATTTGGTAAATTAAAATTTAGTTCATAACCTCATAAGAAGTTGACCATATGCGTTGGGTTACGTATTAAACAGTTTATTAAACTTCAAATTTTATATTGGAATGAAAGATGGATTAAACCACTATGATTGTCAATTCACTCCTATATTTCAACATGGGTTTGAATTTTGTAATCCTTCCCGTCATGGGAATTTTTATGTTTAATAATACTAGGAAGTTGGTTTAACTTTATATATTTCGTGTCGAAGTTCTTATGAGTTCCACATCAAGGCCTCATTTATGTTTTTGCTGTTGAGTAGATTGCATTAATTTTTGTTATTGTGCATTTTAGTATAAATGTATATATCAGTACTTTATATGCTCTGAAGATGACAATGTTTGTCGAAACTAGTCACCATTTGTAACTAATTGTTCAAATTTTCAAGTAAAACATTGTGGGGAAGGTTTAGTGTTTTCTAAGTATACCTCTGATTATCACAACCCTATTTACAGTTTCAAATATGGAGTCCAACAGGGAAGGATTTTGTGTAAGATTTGATCAAAGTTTGATTTTTGTAGATTCTAGGGATGATTTTGCTGCATATTGCATTCTTGGGAATGGGAGGTTACAGGAGCATTAAACTTACACGAACGTCTTCGTTGTAGTATAAAAAAAACAGGGTGTTTTTCGCCAATAATTCTGTCAAATCTCAACCGATTTCTAAAAGTGATGAAAATGATGTGTCATAAATGGGGTAGTTGCATCTGAAGTATATATATATATATATATATATATATATATATATATATATATATATATATATATATATATATATATATATATATATATATATATATATATTCTGGGGGAGCTTTTGTACAGTCAAGCCAACTCGATATGTCCCCCACCCACTAGCCACCCCAGCTTAAAATTTCCAATGCAACTACCCTATTTGTAACAATTTATTTTAAAACCGCTTTCATTGCGAATACAATGATGCATCGTTTTTAGAAATCGGTAGAGATTTGACAGAATTCTTGGCGAAAAACGAAAAGTTCACAAACGAATGTACGCGTAGTAATTTATACACAAATGCCCTGTTTCTTTTAAGTTTTTTATGTACTACACATGACCTTATTACCTATTACCTACCAACCCGCAATCTGCTTTTTTTCACTATCGCTAAATCGACTTATGTGTGTGGATGTTTGTTAGTATCCACGATAACTCCCGAAAATACCTACGTACTTAAAATTTTGTTTTTATTTGACTTAGAGCCGATTAGATTTTGGGAGAAATCCAGTGGCGGAGAGGAGGAGTTTATTAGGGCCAGTTTTTGTTTTTTATCAAATATTTCTAAAAGAGCTGCATATTTCAAAGATATAAAAATACCTGAATATAGACCTTAAACATATGGATTATGTTCTATGCAATTTTAAGATGTGACAAAAAAATTCCTACGGTAGAATGTAAGTGTTAGTTCAAATTTTTTCATTATCTGAATAACGATTAATTTTATAAGAAAAAGGGTAGAGTATTTTTTAAAGAAAATTTAATTTTACATAAATGTTCTTTATATATATATATATATATATATATATATATATATATATATATATATAAGAATAACAAGCTGAAAGTTAGTTTGGGATAAAATAGTTCAAAACATACAGTTAGGTAAAGTGGGGTAAACGTGATAGACCTACACCGGTTGTTAAGAAAATGACAGAATGGGCTTCTATCTAGCGTACTTTAGTGTAAACAGTCTTAAGAATGAAATTGCGGTCAAAAAAGATCATTGTATTATCGACTTACGTATCCTAACCCACAAATCGGGAACAGGTTCGTATTTACCATATTTTATGGAAAAAATATTTGCTGTTTATTTACCAATATATCACATTTGTCCCATGAAATAACCAGCTTGGGGCAAATGTGATGTAACCTATACTACATTTTCCCCAATTCACATTTTCCCTTTATCTCTTTCAGACATGGTGCGCAAATATGTGCGGAAAACTAACGATAATAATTCAAAACACGCGGAACCCTATCTTGATAAAGCAATAAGCGATGTCACTGTAGGAGGGAGTACAATCTATGGAGCTCATAAAGAATACAACATGCCATATGCCACGTTGTATAGCCATGTGAAGGGCTTACGTGGTAAAGTAAAGAAAAACAAAGGTCGGCCCACTAACATCAGTGAAAAGGAAGAGGAAAAACTAGCGGACGGGTCAAATGTACTGGAAAAAATGGGGTTTTGACATGTCACGAAAAGAAGCGCTTGAATGTGTCGAAGCAAACAACAATATAAAAACCAGTTTTAAAGGTGGTACATCAGGAGAAAACTGGTTCTTGTCGTTCAAAAAAGACACAGCCTTAGCCTGAAGGTTCCGCAAAATGTTGAATATATGCGCTAAAGAAGGCTACAGACCCGTTTATAATTTATGGGTACTGTGATCTCGTAGAAAAAACCCTTAGCGAGCATAACTTGACTGACCGGAGCGCTTGTGGAACTTGGATGAGACAAGTCTGTCAATAGATACAAGAAAAAGTAAAGTTATTGACCAAATTAGTAAAACCTCTTCACGGCGTGTAAGCTCTCCTGGCCGAGACAATACTACTACTCTCACTATGTGTAATTCCGCAGGGGACAAAGGACCACCATTGATTATATTTAAAGCTTCATTTGTATGCGACCAATGGATCGCACCAAAAGGTACAGAGTTTCCAGGAATTGTTTACGCTGAAGAAAAAAAGGGATGGATGGAAAGTGAAATTTTCAGAAACTATTTTTTAAAAGGAATCATTCTTACCATTGGAAAATAAAGCCCAGTCATTATTATATATGCTACCCATGTCAGCTTGGAAATAATTGAAGCGGCCCTGAAAGAAAACAATTATACTTAAATTACCGCCTCACACCAGCCACTTGCAGCCACTGGACCTAGCAGTTTTTAAGTCGTTCAAAAATAAATGGGACCAAAAAATAATTACATGGCAGCGTCATAATCTTGGTTGAAAAGTACCTAAGAAAATATTTTCTCAATTTATTCGCAAAACTTGACAATCAATCTCACCAGAAGTTATAAAAAATGACTTTCCTAAGAGCGTCTAAACAAAAATGTTATCCATAGGGAAGGATTTCCACTAGATGCTCTGAAAAGATATGAATCTCATAATAAACAGTCTAAACAATCCGAACATGAGCTTGCTAAACTACCAACGGCACAGGAAGAACGGCCATCAACACTGAAGGAAGAAGAACCACCAATACCTACAATACTCTGCTTCTTCAACATTGCAAGTTGATTCCGATCTCCAACCCGAGGAAAGTAATTTGAAAAATTTTGCTCTCACACAACAAAATCCACAACCTGAAAAAGGACAAAGGTTTGTCCAGGCTCCGAGATTTTGACTTTCGAACAAGCAGTTATGCGAATGAAGGAGAAAAAGGATGGTTTGACTAAAAAACTTAAATCAGTCAAGTTAACAAAAAAAAATTGTGCCGAAGCCACCTTCGCGGAAAGACGACAGCCCTGTTGAGGAACTGCGTTCCTTTACAGTGAGTAAATGGGTGATGGTAAAATATTGCGCAAAAAAGGCGCTAAAGCATTTCGTCGGTTAAGTTAAAGAAAAATCTGGAGACGATTGGATCATAAGTTTTTTGAAATTTCAAACTAAACAGTTCATTTAGCCGAAATTTGAAGATGTTGACACCGTGGACGGTCAAGATGTCGTAGACATACTACCAAATCCAAGGGAAAACCAACGCGGCATTTTCGAATTTAATTTTGAGTTTGGTGATTATAGGTTTACATAATATTCAGAAACTTTGTACCTTTATTTGTATTTTAGCTCATATTTGCTAAACAAAAATTCTGAAATAAATAGAAAAATTCAGCTTTTTTCATACTTTTTCACATATAACCCATAGACGTGGTGTATTACCTATCCTAACAAAACACCAAGGCATTATTACATTCACCCCAAACGGCGAGGCAAATGTGATATAGTGTGATGCTTTTAAAAAAATAATGACAGTGTTCCACAAGGTTTAGAATATCGAATTGTGAGCATTGGCCATGCAAACTAGGGCCCGTTGTAATTTTTTTGAAATTTTAAAAAAAATCCAAAAATTTGGGTAAGCGTCAAAGTTAGAATATTCGAAAACTATGATACATTTACCCACTTCACCTTAAAAATAAATCATTTGCTGATAACACTTCTATGTTACGATTTATTTAAAATAATTTTCATAGCAACCAGAACCTAGAATAGTTTCTAGTCTTATCCAGAATATGTCACCCAAACATAAAATCTGTACCTATAATTAAAGTGGACATATGTTATAGTAGATTACAATATGTAAATGCACTAATACTGTAAAAAATAAACTTAACAAATGCAAAGCTTTATTACGTATTTGACGAAGATTACGAACGATCTTATCATTTAAAGGTACACACCACAACGGTACTAATAAATAATTGAGAAAATTGAAAATATTTGCACAGATAACATGTATAAAATACATGAATACATTTAATGCTATAACTTTGATTAAACGTCGTTTATAGTTCACCTTTATACATAGATATCACATGCAAGTGATACGTTAAAGGCTGATTTGGAAATATTCCGGTCTGCTTAAATAAACAATCGCAAAAAATTGCTTAACAAGCATATAAACAATAACATCCCCAAACTACTTCCTTTTGTATTGGCACAACCGGATTTGTAACTATCTACAACGTGTATTTTCCAACCCATATTTGGCTGTGTAAAGGAATTGTAATAAACAATATCCGGCCACGTTGTATTTGGCGTAACTTCCAAGGTGGCAGGGCTATCTTCTGGTTCACATGTATAGTCTAAAGTACGATTAAACTTTTTAAACGTAAGAAAGTCGTCATCCAATCTTCTATCTTGATCTGGTTTATGCTTTGCTATACATAGTGATCCAGCTACAACGTAAAATTAATATTCACAGATAACCTACATCCAACGTACCCGCTGTAGGCCTTGGTCGGCCTCTTCTGGAATATTCCACACCAGCCAGTACGCGCACTTTGGATTGGGCTTCATCAGAAAGTCGATCAAAGCCGCCATGCTGTTCATCTGTTATAATTAAGGGATGATAATATTCTGCACTGTGAGGATTATTGCCGCCATGCACTTTAAATGCATACGTTAAACCCCGCCTCATCCAAATTTCAGGAACCATCATTCCGTTTATATACCACGCTAAAGAAGTTGCTGTTTGCTCTGAAAGTAGATTTCTTATACTGAGTGTTTGGAGCAATCTACATACTTGTTAATCCTTGATAACCACGTTTACCACCTGACGGTCCCAACTGTGCATGAAAAATTCTAATATTTCTATCATAAATTTGCCCTTTTTCCCACGGTTCTTGTAGCTGAGAGTCTATTGTTGTAAACGGGTAGCAAGTCATAATCGGATCTTTACTTTTAAACTCTACTTTAATATTTGTCTTTGGATAATAGTCGTGAAAAGTGGGTTCCTTATTTTTATCTAACCTCCCTATAGCCCATATGATGTAATCTGACCCTTCTTCAGGATACTCTATATCACCGTTATCAGCTAGAATTATATTATGATTACAACATTTCTATATCAAACATTAACATACGAGAAATTAAGAATCGGCGAAAGGTAATGATGTTAATTCCGTGCTCACGTACTCCCGTATGAACTTGGTTGTTATCTTGACCACCGAGTAAATCATCTTTACAGACACCTTTGAACTGCCCCAACACTTTTACACACTGAAATGATGGTAAGTAGAGCTATTAAATTACAGTAGCGGGGTAAGGCTTACAGGAGTTAAAGCAGTTATGTTGTAATCCGTTGCGAAAACTTGAGCTTCATGAATGTATGCAACGGCAACATCTGATCCTAACATCTGACTTTTTTGCCGAGAGCCTGATAAACCATATGCAATATACTCATCTTGTTCGACTTGTCCTGCAAGTTGGATCGTGATTTGCGGCCCGAAAATGTCCCAAGATACTTGTAACTTTTTATGCAGTTGTAAACAGTTTGGTAAGTCACTTTTGTGAGGCTGTAAGTAATGTTCTTAGATATTGTGATGAGTTCTCGTAACATACGTACCAATACTTTAACTAATGATGGAGGTACGTTAAGTCCGTTAGGTATTAAAATTGAAGCCAAACTTCTTTTTGCTGCGTAGTCGTAGATACTAAACCAGTCAATATTGAAAATTGTTAAATCACCGGGTAGCTCTAATGATATGGTAATACCATCATAAGTTCTCAATGGATCTAGGCTAAAAATGTGTTATAACAAACAAATAAAATGCGTTAGTCAACTTACTATCCATATTCATCAGGAACTTTAGTACCTTTCGAATCGGGTTGTGCACCTACACCTACCCAGAAATAAGGCTCGCGAGCAAACCCATCAAAGGTAAAATCAGGTATGCGAATTGTTTTAGCATCAACCATTTCAATAGTACCTGATGTCACCTTATTAATTTTTCCTGATAATTGTGTAATTTTTTGAATTGAAGGTGGTTCAAATTCTTCAGGAATGTAAATATCACCAAAAGTATTTTGACTCCATAAATCATAAATTGCGAACCATTTAATGTCTGTGATTTTTTTGTTCTCAGGAAGTGTTAGAGTAAAATCTTTATTAAAGTATAACCGCAAAACGTCAGTTCTAAAATAAGATTGTGAGAACAGACAGAGGTATGCGTAATAACTTACTTTCCATATTCGTCAGGTATTATGAAACCTTGGGGTCCAGGTCTGTTAGATGCTCCTGCCCAGAAAAATGTGTCAGCACCTTGTCCATCGTAGTTAAATTTTGTTAGTAATAGTGTGTATTCGTCAACTGCGTACACATCGCCTGAGATTTGATGATGGTAATTGTTAAATTTTCCTATAAATTTTCCTTTGTATGGTCCTTCATCGTCTTGAGCATTTACTAAAAATGTAAACTATTTAACAATTTCTTAGTTATTAATTATAGTTATAGCATGAAAAAGTTTTTTGAAGATTTTTTGTACACTTGTTTGTAACTTTCGTTTGAAGAAAATACATATAAGCTTTGCCTCATATGTGACATCATTGTATACAGGGTGACTCACGGTTACAGCCCATTACTATTATTTCAGAGACGACTTCGATTGGAATTCTGAAAATTTGGACAACACGTCTACATACCACTTCCGGTTATACCGGAAGTTGGCATTATTTCAAATGGAACACCCTTTGAACATTATAGCAATGTTGGATTCTACGTAACGTTTAGGTGGACTTTTATCCCAAAAACTAACCGTTTGTAAGATATTTTTTTTCAAAAAAGTTAAAAGAAACATTAACTAGTTTAAAAATAATGTCTATTTTACAATATGAAAGATAGAGCGGCAATATTCACATGAGGACCAGCTGGGTCCCTAAGCTTTCCATTTATACTTTCAAAGTGGATTAATCGCAACAGAGTGCTGCAAATTTAATGCCGAATGTTCATGTTTGTAGCTAAACTTTATACGTAAGTAAATAAATTTAAAGCATAAAGCGCTGTTTATGCGTTTGTGCGACAAGAGTAGTTTTATTTACCTGGAGTTCAGTTCATGATATATTACCTTCACTTAATGTCGATGTATAACATTAATCAGGAAAAGGGAAAGATCACGTGTATTATTCCCTCCCTAAGGCAGGAGGGTGGGCTGTTTGAGCTTTCAGAGCTCCTTCTGTTACAATCATGGATTCCCAACATCCATACATTAAATATGTATGCATGGTGGGGTTAAAGATAGGTGAGGTCAAGATAGGATCGGAAGGAATTGGAAAGATACTACCCCAGCATTCGCCGAAGTGACCATGCCGCTATATGTGTATGAGGAAAACCTCCCGAAAAAACCTTATACAGGGTAGGCGGTAACGAGAATCGTATCTCCTAGTAGAAGACGGGCACCTCACCTTTCACTTTTTTACGTCACAAGCCCCGCTCACTGGGGCACCTTCCCCTCGACTTTTTATATGCCCACGTGGGGATAGTATTTTTTTCACTTGAGAATAAAAAAGATGTGTTAATTAGGATCCGTTTTTATCAAAGGTGATTGCATAATTATTATTACATTTCTTTTAATCCCATCTACAGATTGTAATCTAATTTATTTATGCATTGGGGTTGTATTCTAATAAGGGGCTGTAGTCTTGTAAGACGGGAATCTATTCGGGGGCTTCTGAATATGTGTTTATTATTATTAAACAGTTATACAACTTCATTTATATTAATTGGAAAGTAGAAATCAGTCGTCGATATCGCGTTAATTAATGAGTTTACAAATATTTTAAAAGTTTGCTGCTTCAACAAAACATTAAGGTCTAAATATTAGATGAAATAATAATCATTTCTACCCTGATGCAATAGCACTTTTTTATATGCCCAAGTGGGGATCGTATTATGGTCTATTTTGTAAAGCTAATAAACAACTGGATTATCTTTTGATATTAAAGAAGCTAATCAAGATAAAGATTTTTAAATACGCTGTTAAATTCTATATAATGATAATAAAATAGTTAATGGGTATTGCGTAATCAGTTAATTAACTTAATAATCCTCTTCTTTAAGCTAGATTTCGCCTCTATATTATTTTACATATATAAAAGTTTTGTCTCATCAGAAATACCTCCGTAAAAAACGGCTTTAAATTTTACATTCAGGTTAAGCATGCATGTTGGCCGCTTATTAGTGTGCTATTTTTAAATTTTCGGGTTTTACCGATAATAGGGTTGTCATACCATCACATAAGCATATTTTGCATACAAGCACTGCCTTAGCAGAAATACCCCTGTCAAAAAGGAACTTAGATTTATAAACAGACCCCTAGGGAAGATATTAGAGTGCGGTTACAGAAACACTATACATAAACCTGTAGTGAGAAATTTACTCGAAATAAATACATTGTGAGCAACATTTACGAGCTGTGGCAAGCGGATCTTTGCGATATAAGAAATCTAAGTAAATATAATGACGGGTATAATTATATACTGACGGTTATCGATGTATTTGGCATGATGGCGTGGACACGAGGTCTGAAGCTGAAAAACTACATGTTCTATAATCGACTTACTTTCGGTTATTTTTCAAAGATGCGAAAAAATACTCCAAAGTATACAGACGGATAAGGGCAAGGACTTTATTGCAAAATATGTCCAGCAATTCTTTAACTAACATCAAATCTAATCCTATAGGCAAAATTTAGCGATGCGATGCTTTCATAAAGGTAAGTATCGCACTAACGGGATTACAGTTATTCGAAAGTCAATAACCTTTACACATTATCTGTCTCAAGGCTTTATTTGCGGTAAAACCTACGATGCATTGTTTAGGTAGCTGACCCAGGAGGACATTATCCAATGATTTTCGCTGTATGCTCACAGGTACAGTTAACACTTTTACGTCGGTCCTTGTAACAGAGTATTTTGCTGCAGTTGTTTCTAAGGCTTTAGCGTTCGCAATTAGAATGGTGGGATTAATTCGCATACATCTCAGCAGTAAACTAGCGTCCATAATTCGCGTCTTGTAATTTGAACCGTCCGCCGACATTAGACTAGAGGTATCTCTTGACCATACAAATTTAACCTTTAACTCAATTCCACTTATGAGAAACTTTTCCTGATTAAATAAAATCCTAGTGCACGTGACCAATCCTCTCAACCTGTTTGATGGTCGCTGCAAGTAGTTGACGTTTTAATAAACCGTTACTGTCGTGACCGCAACTTGTTCGTAGGCCTTCGTGTGTTGTCGTGGTACCCTTGCCGGAAAATTTGAATGTGTATTATAATAATAAGGAGCCTAATGCTAACTTGTAAGACAGGTGTAGGGCTGCGCAACTTGCTCTCGGGGATTTGTTCCTTGTCGAGGCCCCAATGGCGGAAGATTTGAATTTGTATTTATATTTAAGTCTCTGCAGGTTGTGACTGGAAATATGAATCTGTATTATAATAAGAGGTATAATGCTAACTTGTAAGACAGATGTTGGGCTTAGCAACTTACTTTCAGGCTCTCGCTCCTCGACCAAAAATTTGAATTTGTTTGTAACGCCATCTATGAGGGGAATCTGAACTTGTGTTATAATAATAAGGTGGCCTAATACTAACTTATAAGACAGACATAGAGCTTCGCAACTTGCTCTCGAGTCTTAGCCCATGGCCCCTAGAGTGTGGTTAGGTCAACACTCTAATATCTTCCCTAGGGGTATGTTTATAAATGTAAACTCCTTTTTTTGGCTGAGGTATTTTCTCCTAAGACGGCTGCGAAGGCTGTTTCGGCGACCCCTACTCCAAACTTCCCCCGAGGATAACCGATTCTACCCGAACGTTGACGAGTACGCCAGCGCACAAGACCCAAGGCCAGCAACATTCTCGTTTCTCGCGCGTTTCGCTCTTTAAAGTGTAACCGTCATCGAGTGAGCATTATTATAATGTATTCTCCTGTTTATGAGGCAACATCAGCGGACATTAGAGATTTTACTGACTTGTTAATAAATTATTACAACATAACAGTTTAAGATGATGATGGAAACGATGATGTGATGAACTGAATGTATCTCACATCCAAGGTGATGGTGATGATTCACACACAGTCACAGTTTCAAAACCATGATGATGATGGGACGAATTACGGTTCATGAAGAAGAAGAAGACCGATAAAGGATGTGATTAAATAAATGATGTATTGTTGTTTATAATAATAATAATATATTTTTAAACGCTAAGCTTTCCTTCAATTTTGTTAATAAACTTGTTTTTCCTAACGGTGTTTGAAGCTAACAATGCTCCAGTTAATGCGTAAGGGCGGTTAGATCGGTAGCCGGAATAAGTGTGAGATTGACGTTCTTTTGCACTCTGTGCGTTCAATCATACTGCTATTTTTGAATTGAGAGCTGATTTTGTATGATTAAGTTAAGTCAGTCCGGTATTTGATTGATTTGATTAATTTTATTTGATTAATTGATTTGTATGTTTGAGAAAGAGACGAGGAAGAGACGAACACCTCTACAGAAATCCTTCATTAGCCTTTACACCACTATATGGCACCACAAACAACCCCAATTAGTCCTAGAAATATACCACTAGGTAGCGCCGCCTCTATTACAGAAAACATTCGCTAGTTTAAAAATATACCACTAGATGGTGCCACAAACAAAACCCTTATTAGTCCTAGAAATATAACGCTAGATGGTGCCACCTTAATTACAGAAAATATTCATTAGGCCATAGACAACTAGATCACGAGACAAATTCAAATTTTCCAATAAGCGCCACGACAGGAGGGTCCAGGCCCTAACACAGTTTCCTATGTTTTGTCTTAAAAGCTAGCAATAGGCCCCTTATTAGAATACAAGTTCAAAGTAATCAGAATGTAAACACTTAAATACAAACCCAAATTCAAATTTCGCCAAGGGACCAGGGGCTAAGACTCGAAAGCAAGTTGCAAAGCCCTATGTCTATCTTATAAGTAAGCATTAAGCCTCCTTATTATTATAATACAAGTTCAGATTTCCCTCATAGATGGCGTCATAAACAAATTCAAATTTTTGGTGAGGGGCGAGGGCCTGAAAGTAAGTTGCTAAGCCCTACATCGGTCTTACAAGTTAGCATTATACCCCTTATTATAATACAGATTCATATTTCCAGCCATAACCTGCAGAGACTTAAATACAAATACAAATTCAAATTTTCCGCCATTGGGGCCTCGACAAGGGACAAAGCCCCGAGAGCAAGTTGCGCAGCCCTACACATGTATTACAAATTCAAATTTTCCGGCAAGGGTACCACGACAATACACGAAGGCCTACGAACAAGTTGCGATCACGACAAGGGGCAAAGATCAGAGAACAAGTTCCGACACAATCTTACAATCTTGGTTATGCTCGGGGAGGGTTGGAGTGGGATCGCCGAAAGCCTCCGTCGCAAATATGACATGCAAATAACGGTTTCTCGAAACGTCAAGTACTTGCAGCGACCATCAAACAGGTTGAGATGATTGGTCATGTGCATTAGGATTTTATTTCATCAGGTTTCTCATAAGTGGATTTGAGTTAAAGGTTCAATGTGTACGGTCAAGAGATACCTTTAGTCTAATAGCGGCGCACGGTTCAAATTACAAGACGCGAATTATGGACGCTAGTTTACTGGTGAGACGTATGCGAATCAATCTCACCATTCTAATTGCGCGCGCTAAAGCCTTAGAAACAACTGCAGCAAAATACTCTGTTACAAGGACCGACGTAAAAGTGTTAACTATACCTGTGGGAATACAGCGAAAATCATTGGATAATGTCCTACTGGGTCAGTTGCCTAAACGATGCATCGTAGGTGTTACCGCAAATTAAGCCTTGATACAGATAACGTGTAAAGGTTATTGACTTTCGAATTAACTGTAACCTCGTTAGTGCGACTCTTACCTATATGAAAGCATCGCATCGCTAAATTTTGCCTACATGATTAGATTTGATGTTTGTTAAAGAATTGCTGGACACTTTTCGCAATAAAGTCCTTGCTCTTATCCGTCTGTATGCTTCGAGGTATCTTGCTAAATACATCGATAACAGTCGTATATAATTATACTCGTCATTACATTTACTAAGATTTCCCATATCCCAAAGATCCGATTGCCACAGCTCGTAAATGTTGCTCACAGTATATTTATTTTGAGTAAATTCCTCACTACAAGTTTGTGTATAGTGTATGATACTTGTTTCTGTAACCGCGCTGTAATATCTTCCCTAGGGGCCTGTTTATAAATCTAAGTTCTGTTTGACAGGGGTATTTCTGGTAAGGCAGAGCTTGTATGTAAAATAGGCTTATGTGATGGTATGACAACCCCATTATCGAAAATTTAAAAATAGCACTATAATAAGCGGTCAGCATGCGTGCTTAGCCTGATTATAAAATCTAAAGCCGTTTTTTTTGACAGAGGTATTTCTGATGAGACAAAGCTTTTATGTATGTAGAATAATATACAGGCGAAATCTAGCTTAAAGAAGAGGATTATTAAGTTAATTAACTGATTACGCAGTATCCATTAACTGTTTTATTATCATTATATAGAATTTAACAGCGTATTTAAAAATCAATTGTATATGTTATCTTTATCATGATTAGCTTCTTTAATATCAAAAAACAATCCAGTTGTTTATTAGCTTTACAAAATAGACCATAATACGATCCCCACGTGGGCATATAAAAAAAAGGGCTATTGCATCAGAGTAGAAATGATTATTATTTCATCTAATATTTAGACCTTAATGTTTTGTTGAAGCAGCAAACTTTTAAAATATTTATAAACACATTAACTAATGCGATGTCGACGACTGATTTCTACTTTCCAATTAATATAAATGAAGCTGTATAACTGTTTAATAATAATAAACACATATGAAGAAGCCCGCGAACAGATGCCCGTCTTACAAGACTACGGACCCTTATCAGAATACAATCCCCACTGTATAAATAAATTAGATCACAATCTGTAGATGTGATTAAAAGAAATGTAATAATAATTATGCAATCTCCTTTGATAAAAACGGATCCTAATTAACACATCTTTTTTATACTCAGGTGAAAAAAATACTATCCCCATGTGGGCATATAAAAAGTGGAAAGGAAAGTGCCCCAGTGAGCGGCGCTTGTGACGTAAAAAAGTGAAAGGTGAGGTGACCGTCTTTTACTCCTATTATCTCCCGAACGCTAAGGAGATCGTGTCACCATAACCCTACTAACTCGGTACATTAATAATCTACTGGCTTATGGGTTAAGCAATATACGAATAAAATTGGATCGTCGTTTTATTTATGCACAAGAAGTGAATTACAACAAACATTGGTAGCAGAACGTGGTTTTTGAATCAAAAATTAAGAAAACGTGGAAACTAAGAAAATTAACGCCGGTAACGTGGTTCAGTTGCGCTCACAATTCAAGTATTCAGATACCGCACCGGCAGGTGTGCAGTTCATTGGAATAACGAGAAGGGTAGTTTCTAAGCCCAAATCATCACTGATCGTGAGTTACTTTCTACTAAGTTCAAAAGTATGTAACTAAAAATTATTATTAATTTTATTAAATACATAAATAAAAGTTTACCTCGAGTAAGATTTGAACATACGATATCTACGCTCTAAACAACTGAGCTATCGAGTTACAAGCCCCAAACGATGTAAATGTTGTCTTTACGCATGTAGAACTGATGTAAATCTTAAATATAATATTATAGTCAACTTACTTAGAGCGCTACTCTAGCAAAGTAGATGTCGTAGGTTCAAATCCTACTCGAGGTAAACTTTTTATTTACATATTTAATAAAATTAATAATAATTTTTAATTACATATTTACTTTTGAACTTATTCGTTCATAACAAAACTTATAATAATTTAACATTAGTCAAGTTGCTATGGTATGTGTGAATCCTTGCGATATTGCAGGCTCACATTCCTTTAATAAAAGTAATTTGACTGTAATCTCATATATTTGGAATTAGAATTTTGTTAGGTCTAACATCGACTATCTTGATTAAAAAATATATAAAATATGAATACAAACATAACGTTTAATAATAAAATACTTTTAAAATTTAAATAACCTCGGAAGTATTAGGTTTAGGTATAGGGAAGTCTGAAATACACGGCGAAATAAACCACGTTTCTTTAAGTTTTCAAGTTGGGTGTGTTTAGGGCAAAAGTGGGCCTGGATAAGGAAAGCACACGTCCAGAATTAGAGTAGATAACCTAATAGATATTGGTGCGAGAATGAAATATACAGATATTGTGAGTAAAAAGTTGAATGTGAATGAAGCAGAGTGGAACGAACAAATAAAAGACAATGACGTTGAAAGTGCATGGATAAACTTGAAAGACTGTTGTCAATTGTGCCGTGCACGAGTGGAAAAGCGACTATAGGTACACAGAAAAAAATGTGCTCGGCGGAATGAATCGGTAAAATAGGCAGAATATAAGAGAAAAGATGCGTACATGGCAAGCGATTGTATGAGTTGTACAGATTAAGAAACAAAGGTAGCGAAGAAGGCATAAGTAAAGAGGGAGTGATGGCTGTGGAAGGAGAGAAAATGCAGAATGATTTTGAGAGAAACAAAAAACTTCAGGAAATACGGCAAAAATACAAAACAAAACGTGGTCCAAAACTGGGGTGATGAATACGAGCAACGAAATAGTATGGGATGATTGTGAAGTGAGAAAATGCTGTACGGTAGTGAGGAAAATCAGACTAAAGGGTTAAATAAGGAGAATGTAGAAGGAATGATGAGAAACGGAAGGAAAATTGAAAAACGGTAAAGGAGCAGGCGTGGATGAAATCACAGGTGTAATGCTAAAATATGGAAGTGTAAATCTTATGTGAAGATTTAATGTATGCCTTAAGTGTGGAAAAGTGCCGAGTGATTGGAATAGTCAGCACCAGTAAGGTAAAGGGAGTACAAGTGATGGAAAGATACAGGGTCGGCTCAGTGTACCGGGTGAAGTATTTAGAAGAGTACTGATTAATAGAGTACGAGAAACTACACAAACTAAGCGTAAGTAAAGGTCTAATAAACGGAATAAGGGCAGTACATAACGGCCGGGCCGAGTCAGTGCTGGAAGGAGAGTGACTGTGTGTTGAGAGAGTGTTGTATGTGGACAATAATGAAAAACTAAAGCATGTGCATAGATGCGAAACAGGCAATCCATAATGGCATATTTGTCCTTTGAGAAGCGCATGTGGTAAAACGAGAAGGGATCAGATGAAGTTGTATGGTAAGGAAAAGACAGGTACAAAAATAGTACATTACGTTGGTTTGGTCACGTTGAGAGAATGATCAACGCAATATTAACGAAGCAAATATATGTGGGTGAAGTTAGAGGTAAGGCCTGGCCTGGTAGACCCTGTAAAATTGGCTGAATGCAATAGAATGTATGGTAAAAGAAAGAAAGATAGAGTTTTAAAAATAAAAGAGCATGCCAGACACAATATATGAGTCTTGCGGAAGCTAGGGAGGTATGCGGAGACATGGAGAAAGATTGTAAATGTAAAATAAATAAGAGGCAGGGATTGTTTTGTCTACTCCGCAAGGGAATAGCGTAAATGTTATATAATGTAGTGTAATAAAATTGAGCCATAAATTTCTGACACCCTGTATTAAAACATGAAAATTTTTTTAGTGTTATAGTTCTTAGCCTATGATGTTTGTAGTCCAAATTTTATTAGATTTGATGCACAGGTTACATCAGGGGTTCCCAAAGTGTGCGCCTTGCGCCCTGGTGCGCCGTAGAACGTAAAGAGGGGCGTCGTGAGCAAGTCGAGCAAGAAAGGCACGGTTATATCATCCTTTTCTTGAAGCAACGTATGAGATCGTATTGAAAGCCAAGTTTATACTTTGTGACTAGCATTGTTATATATATTCTTTATTATACACTTATACAGAAATATTGTGACTTGGCAATCGCACACCGAAAACATTATAATACTGTTACCAATAAAGAATAATGCTGCATATGTTCTAACGTATTATCAGTTTACTAGCGAACTGAAAAGAAATACCGACGAATATTATGTTTCTGCTATGCGATGCCCAAGTTTCAATTTTTTTTATGTAAAGAATAATTCCAGTAATACTGATAAGGCATCAACCAGTGATGGGAAAGCAAAAAAGCGAAAATATCGCAAATACGATGGAAACTATTTGGACTTTGGATTTACTTCAATAGAAGTAAATAATGAAGAAAGACTGCAGTGTGTGCTTTGTTTGAAAATTCTATCATACGAAAATATGCTTCCAAGTAAGTTTTAACGACATCTCGAGACCATGCACCCAACGCTGGTTGAAACATCACGTGATTTTTTTAATAGGAGCTTACAAAATTTACAAAAAAACCAGAAGTGTTTACTCAACAAGCCTCAGTACCTAGCAATGCACTGTTAGCGTCATTCAAGGTGGCATACAGGGTGGCGAAATGCAAAAAAACTCACACTATTGCAGAAGGGCTTATCCTACCGGCAGCTCTCGATATGGTAAATATTATGGTGGGAGGATCGGCGGGAAAATTAATTTTCAAGGTACCCATGTCTAATAACATAATTAGTCGAAGAATCCATGACATAGCTGAGGACTTAAATTACCAATTAATAGAAAAAGTGAAAAACAAAGAATTTGGTCTGCAACCTGATGAGGCTACTGATAGTAATAACGGTACACATCTTATTTGGTACGTACGCTTTCTGGCTGACAATATTATTGTCATTTTATTTTGCAAACGCATTACCGAAAGTACAAAGGCTCAAGATTTGTTTGAAATCTTTGATAACTTTATTACAGAAAATGGTTTGGTTTGGGAAAAGTGTATCGGTGTATCTACCGATGGTGCTCAATCAATGCCTGGCAGGTATGGGGGAATACAAGCGCTTATTCATAAAAAAGCATCGCATGCTGTGTGGACCCATTGCATTATCCATAGGGAAGCGCTTGCGTTGAAGTCAATGAGCTCTGAATTAAACCAAGTATTAGAAATTGTCATTGGCGCAGTAAACTACAAAAAAACTAGGCCACTAAAAGCAAGAATTTTCAAAAAACTTTGTATAGATATGGGAGCTGAACACACGGCATTACTATATTATTGCAATTCACGATGTCTTTCACGTGGAAATGTTTTTTTTCGTGTGTTTGAATTACATGAAGAAATTCACACTTTCTTACGACGAGAACGTCATAAAAACTCCAGATATTTTGCTGAACCAGATTTTTTGTTAAAAATTTGTTTGTGTGACATATGTGAAAAACTTAATAAATTGAACCTATCTTTGCAAGGCAACAATATGCACATTCTGAAACTATTAAAGTAGATTGCGGTATATAGAAAGAAACTGCAGTGGATAAAGAAAAATGAAGATAGCGGTCAAGATTGTTTTCCGCAATTGTATAAATACGCGGCATCTAATGAGCTTGTTGTCTCATAAAACCTGATCACCCTTTCCAAGGTACATCTTTCGAAGCTCATTCAGTGGCTTTCGAAATACTTTACCGAATACAATGTAGAAAAATTTGCATGGATCCAAGATCCTTTCCATGCACAAGCTCCAAGAGAATTCACATCGCAAGAAGAAGAGAGTCTAATTCAACTTTCTTGTGACAGCAGCCTTAAAACTAGATTCTCGTTCTGTATTATAAGTGTTTTGTAGTTGTGGTTTCCTATTAGTGCAGTTTATCGGCCTATTTCCACAGTTTATGCTTTTTTGAGCGCGACGTTTCGGAAGCGGACTCTGCTTCCGTCATCAGGCTTAGTCCTGAGAAGGACTGTTTTCGCACTTGAGTCGAATTTTATATATAATTTTTTCCCAAGCACTTGACTACTCTCAGATTCGAACTTGGTACCTTTCACTTACTAGTCTGGCACTTTTACCACTGAGCCATTGAGTAATCCAATATATATTTTTAGAACTTATATATATATATATATATATATATATATATATATATATATATATATATATATATATATATATATATATATATATATATATAACTTTTCGTGGTTGCGCAGAAGATTATTGCGGATGTTGCGCCGTAACTTTACCCCGATCTAACACCTAACCTAAACAGGGAAAGGGTAACCAAAAAAGAGGAACCCAAATATACAGCGATAATACCATATATACAAGGTACCTCAGACAAAATACGAAGGATAGGCAGCAAATACAAGATACGCACTGCCTTGAAATCGACCAGAACACTCAGGGAACACTAACCAAAACCAAACCATACAATGAAGATCAGAATTCCAAGAATTGTGTATACAACCTACCATGCGAATGCGGCAGAGCATACATAGGAGAGAGCAGTAGACCACTCAAAGTGAGAACTCAGGAACACAAGAACAACGTCCGTAAGGGCGAAACAGAAAGATCATGAATCGCGGAACATGTCTGGAACGAAGACCACCGCATCCAATGGGATAACATAGATAGTGGCAAAGGACACAACTCGTCGGAAACTCAAAGAAGCCACATACATCGCACTAGCAGAAAATCCAATAAACCAAGCTAGTGTAAAAATGAAACCCATATGGTTCTAAGAAATATATATTGGATTACTCAGTGGCTCAGCGGTAAAGGTGTCAGACTAGTAAGTGAAACGTACCAATTTCGAATCTGAGAGTAGTCAACTGCTTGGGAAGAAATTATATATAACATATGAATTCGACTCAAGTGCGAAAAGAGTCCTTGGCAGGATTAAGCCTGATGACGAAAGCAGAGTCCGCTTCCGAAACGTCGCGCTCAAAAAGTAGATTCTCGTGTTCCGATTTGGTGGAGTTTTGGTTCAAACTGAATATCCAACTTTAGCTTCAAAAGCTCTAAGAATTTTCATTCCCTTTGCACCATCTTATTTATGTGAAACTGGATTTTCAGCTGAAGCCGTAATCATGAGCAAATATCGTTCTAAGATCAATGTAGAACAAGAAATGAGAGCGTCAAGCCTTATCCCACGCTTTGAAAAAATGTGTGCAGATCACCAAGCTCACCCGTCACATTGACTACGTAGCTATTGTTTTTTTATTTTTGTTATCCTTAGTCTCTTTTAAATGTTTTTTCTTTTAATTTTGTATTCTTATAAATAAATAAAAAAGTCAGCTTCATATTGTGGATGTTTTAATTTGTCTGCCTATCTACCTAACTAGTATAATTGCATCTATTTCTTTCGACTGCATCTATCTATTCCGTCTAGATAACTAGGTTAGGGTGACGAGATAAAACACTAAACTTGTAAGTGTGCCGCGGATTGAAAAAGATTGGGAACCCCTGGGTTACATAGCTAATCAGCTTTTTCAAAACCTATGTATTTTTCAAAAAAGTGAAATATTTTACAAATGGCTTAGGTAAAGGGAACTCTGAATAAACATGAATAGGAATTGACTGTAGAATTCAATTTTGCTAAAAAAATGGATATTCTCATTTAAAAAACATAGGTTTGTGAAATAAATTACTTTTGGATCACCCTGTATATTTCAAAATATTTTTAAAACATGATTACCGTTTTCCACTAAACGACCCAGATGTTACAGATGACCCACACTGTATATGCTATTTTTTATCATTCCGAGATTAAATATACCAAATTTAATCCCGAAGTTTTAAAATCCCAGATGCGAATCGCGCGCGTTCGTCATTAGGAATGTAGTAGTATTTTGGTTGGTTTTTTTGTCAAGGTTTTGCTTCACATTATGTCACAAGGGACTAACTAAAGTTACTTTTAATCCCTAGTGTTTAAAAGTTATACTTCAGTCCTTAGAGACAGGGACTGAAACAATATATTTAATCTCGAAATTACAAAAAAACATTTGTTTCCTAATGAGGAAGTATTTAAATGATTCAAAATTAGTTACATCACCAAATAAAATAAGTCTGAAATAGTGAAATAAGGAAGTTATTTTGGTATCTATACGGCTAGTATTTATTATAGATATCATAAACCTCTGCATTAAAAAGTAGAACATTATATATATATATACTTTTTGGAAAGAAGTAAAAATTGCCTAAGAGTGAATAACATTTAAACAAAGTTACACGTAATGACGCAAATTTAAGGAAAAGTTTCGTTTTTCAAAACAAATTTGCCTTTTACGTATTTTTATAACTCTAAACTGCCCATATAACGATACATTACCATAATTATTTAAAAGATTATGCAAATTCAGCTCAATTGTTAAATACTTAAAATGCGTAAAGAATTAGAAATTAATTACCATTTTAATGGTACCAGTAGGTAAGTGGAAATGCCACCAATTTACTAAGTAGGTAAAGTTGAAGAATTTAATATAAAATCATGGTACTGCTTTAACTTCTAAAGTCTCATACAATAAAAAGTAATGGTTACTCACCCAAACAGAATCCAAAATTTAGCAAATATATTAACAAGAAGAGGCACTTCATATCATGGAAGATCCATATGGTACCGGGTGCACTACTATTCTAGTTTCTGATTTCTTTAAAATTATGGAATTCTTTACAAGTGCACTTTCTAAAGACAATGAACAAGGTGAATTGTAACCAGGTAACTGTAAGCGGGAACCGGTTAAAATAAGACTCCACCTTTTAATCGAATTTATACGAAGAAAAGAAATTGATGACTAAATTCGAAATTCATTGAAAAACGAATTGATTATGAAATTGATTTTATTAATTACAATTTTATGGTTTCTTCGTAACGGTAAATACGTGTTCAACAACCTCTCGTGAATACTTAGCGTAAAATATTACGTAGCGTGAATCACGGATAACTAAACAGAGGAATGTTTAAACAGTAATTCACAAGAAATTTCAACAACTACATTTATATTTTATTGTGCATTAAGCAGGTACTAATTACAGTATGACTTTGGGAAGTCATAAACCGTTGCTTTTCATAATGTAATTTTCAGAATTTTCAGTTAAATAATTACAATATACATCTAAAGCTAGCGATCATTTAATAGAGTTTTATAATTTAAATAATATTCCGATAATTCTAAATATAAAGCAAATGGCGTTGATAGTATTCGACAATTTCAATAATCTGTTGTAAGATCCTTTTAAAATAAATGGGTCTTTGTGTAATGTAATAAGCTGTTATTACAACACTTGATCCTGATAGGATCATCACAAAGTTATCCTTGGATAAGGTCGTCCAATGTAACAATGCAGAATTTGACCTAAATTTATGAGAAAATTCAAGTGATCCATCGAATTTGGTCCCTATGTTATTTTATAAGGTCAAAGTAGCTACTAATGTAGCTATTTGTAGAATTCCATGATTATAATTAATAAATTATACCAAATTCTATTAAATTCAACATTTATTTACATTAATGCTCAACTGGTTTCGATATCATTCTCAAGAGTTTTTTAAAATATGATATTAACTAAATTTAAATAACTAAATATTTAATAAGGTCCAATTACCGACCACTTATAAGAACAAAAAATAGCACTATGAATATGTTTTAATATTTTTTCTCCAAAATAAGCGACTGTGTTATCGTCGAGGAAATAATGTTAGACCTTTTATTTGATCATACTGTAAATATCTTTAACAAGGGAAGCGAGGGGACTCGTAACATGCGTCAAAAAATGCTACCAAATATCAATCAGTCGCCATTTGTTTGCTGCCAGGCAAACTTTGGCGTCGTTCGCGAATTATTTCAAGTTTTGATAGTTAACTAATAAATTGGGTTCTTAATTGTAAAAACACCGCATTAATATAGGCTTCTATTTTAACATACAAATCTATTTTTTATTGAGTACTTTTTTTACAAATTCAATTATATTATGACAACTAGCGTGGAGCTTCGCTCCGTGCTATAGTCACAACACACCTCGATATCCGTTTACGATATTTGCTTTAAATGTTAGCATACAACATTTTTGGAACCATTCAACTTTTTGACGTGCAATGCTACAAAACTAATATTAATGTAAATACCAACTTATACATTTAAGTACGTAACATTATTAACCTTAATGTTTGATTTTAACAATTGTCATTCAGAATTTTAAATGATGTCAAATTACATTTGTTTAAGTATTCAACTTTTTAACATGCAATGTTGCCAAATTAAATTTTTGGAAATATTCAACTTTTTGATATGCAATGTTACCAAAATTATATTTATGAGTGTACCAATTAAAACATTTTAATAGGTAACATTATTAACCTCAATATAGACTTTAACAATTGTCATTAAGAATTTTATCTGTTGCCAAATTACACTTTCATTTACTGTCTTTTTGACATACCAAAATAATACTTATAAAACTAAAAATGCCATGAAAGTTGAAATGTTGTCAAATTACATATTGGATAGTATTCAATTATTGTAAAGTGAAATGTCATATTGACGTACAAAACTACCAAAATAATATGTATGAAAGTAAAAATTTCATGAAAGTTTAAACATTGCCAAATTACGTATTGGAAAGTATTCAACAATTGTAAAATAAAATGTCTGTTTGACATTTTGTGCAAGTACAGCTTGATAAGTAATAACTAAATTAAGTGGTTGATCCTCAAAATGCCATTTAGATCTTTAAGGATAACCAACTTCAATTAATCTAATGTGGTAAGATCGCACGACCTTGGGGGCCACTGAACCAAAACTCCACGCCCAATACATTTTTGGGGACAATTTTAATCTAAAAATTCACGTACCACGCGGTGGTAGTGTGGAGGGGCATCGTCCTGTAACAGCTTCATATTCTGTCGCTCATGTAAATATATGAAGGAGGCTAGGCAAAACTTCTTGGAGCAACTGAAGGTAGATACGACCAATCAGGGAAATGTAAAAAAATATGGTTCAATAATTCTATTGTGCTGAATGCCACAACAAACGTTTATGGGCTGTGCTTTAGGTTTTGCATTTGTGGAATGTCGAAGTGGATCCAAATTGTTTAATTCGTAGTAGCGTATATTATGCCGATTTATAGCACCATTGTTTCTAAACGTAGTCTCGGCAGAAAAAATGATATGAGATAAAAAGTTTGGATCAATCCCAACTTAAGTAATAATCTACTTGCAAAAGTTTAATCGTCTTTCGAAGTTATCATTGCGTAATTCCTGATGAAATTCAATATAGTAAGGATGATACTTATATTTTCTAGTTGTTCGATTGACCTTGTATTGTGACGTTTCACATGACATTGCCTGCTGACTACTACCGAGATGCGGGTTTTCTTCAATATGAAGCAGCATCTCAAGTTCTTTTTCTTGGTTACTAGTATTTCTATTTACCACTTTGCGTTTTGCATAGCCCACACTGTGAGTAGAATAGAATCTCTATCAAATTTTCAAAATTAAGCCGAGAGAGTTGGCGTCGAGCAGGATACTTCATTATGTATAACCTTTGAGTAAGAAGACAACTTCTTTAAGCATCTCCTAACACATAAACCGTATCAATTAATTCACTTTTAGAGTAATTCCTTATATTACTATTGAACACACAAACCTTTTACAATCTTAAGTGGCTACCAAAATGCAAGAACAGTTTCACAGGTTAAATATGTATCATGTGGGAAATTGTGTTCATGCCTACAGAGAATAATCACAAGAAAAGCAAAAAACAGTGATAGATAGGTATACGACAATAGTACATATTTATGAAGAATTGTGTGAGTTTTGATTCTTTTTAACACAGCGTAAAAATATACAGGGTTTTCCATTTGAAAAAGTGATATTTTGGAATTTCAAGTGAAGGTTTTAACATATATTTTAAACACCCTGTAGCATTTATCTCTACTATCTCTTCTTTAGAATATAGAATTAAGCTTGGTCTCTCCTTGGTTTAAATATGAACGTTTTCTAACAGAGATGATACATAATAATCAAGTTACCGTAAATTTTACGTGCATAAAATTAATATAAAGTTTTATAATTGCACGTAGAATCCAAAAATCGTATGATATATAGGATGTTATTAAGAAAATATCAACTTTGTATTTCCCTGCGTTTTTGGAACACTCTGTATAGCCAAGAATTTAAAATGCGCACACTTACTAGCCATATAATATGATAAATACATTTTATTGGCAAAGTTTTCCATAAAGCACCAGTTTATTTTACTCTATCGTTGACTCACCCTGACATTTTGGAAAACATAGCCTATAACGATTGGTGGTCTTTTTCTGTTAATAAATTCCTTAACTTATCATATGTAAAATTCTATGTTGTGAAATTCTCTTTGCAAATATCACGCGAGGTTTGATTTTAATTTGCAAATTTTTCCTATTTGTAAGCTCACGCTGGTTGCTTAAGCGAATTTGACACTTTTGTCACTTTAATTCTAATCGTCTAATTTCCAAGCAACCAGCGTTCGTCACGAACAGAAAAGTATCCGATTAAAATGAACGTCTTGTGGCATTGTATACGAATATTTTGTGAAAAAATTCTGTTACTAATAATGATCATCCTCTTTTTTATGAGGGCTTAAACAGTTTTGTGAAATTATGAAGTTTAAACTATTTCATCTACTTCGATTTTCCAATTATTTATAAAGAAAGGTTATCAACACGAGAGAAACAACTATCATACAATCTTCAAAGTATTTCTATTATCACTATGCATTAGGATAGGTATTTATAAGCACGTTAACAAACGTTAAACGTGAACGTTAAGACTGAAATATTTTTTAAGATTTTTTATTTACATCATTTGCTCTTAAATATGTACAGGAAATATAAATAATACAAAAGAGATTTATAGTTTACCAATGTCCCAGAGCCTAGCCAAGACCATGTGCCCCAACAATAACGCCAGCATGGCCTGCATGATCTTGAGATTCCCAGAGAAATGTTGAAATGTTGTCAAATTACATATTGGATAGTATTCAATTATTGTAAAGTGAAATGTCATATTGACGTACAAAACTACCAAAATAATATGTATGAAAGTAAAAATTTCATGAAAGTTTAAACATTGCCAAATTACGTATTGGAAAGTATTCAACAATTGTAAAATAAAATGTCTGTTTAACACGCAATGCTACCAAAATAATATTTTGTGCAAGTACAGCTTGATAAGTAATAACTAAATTAAGTGGTTGATCCTCAAAATGCCATTCAGACATTTAAGTATAACCAACTTCAATTTTTGAAAATAGTCAAATATTTGATATATTTAACTGAACTATATGTTCAAATTTTTGGAGATGTTCCTATATTCTATAAACAAATAAATAGTAGTTTAAATTATTAATGTATAAGAATAAAAATAATATCATTATAATTGTTTTGTAATTGAATTAAATAAATAAATATGTTTATTAATTGTGAAAGTACTTTACAGATAGGTTATGTATGTCAAAAATAACAAATGTAACATTCATACTGAAAACGTAAGGTTGTCTTCGATATTTTTCAATCAGTGGTAACGTTTACAGTACCGCAAAGGTAAATGTTGTAGTTCCAATGAAATTAAGAAATTGAGAATTTTAAATATGAAACATTTTCTTTATTATAAACAAAATTTGTTTCAAAAATAACATAATTACATTTAAATTCAGATACTTGAAATACAATAAAAATAAAAATTAGTTAAAAGCTTATTGGAAACAAATGTGCATGTTTATACATAAATTTAAATAAGTAATGAAAACGAATTAAACATTTTTACATTGAAGGGCCATTTTAAGTTAATGTTAATAATACTTACATAATACTGTTAATCAAAAGAAGTACATAATTATACTAAAAAGTTGTTTTTTATTGGGCAAAATGGTTATTTTAAATTTTGGGACTTTTAATAATTATTAATTCGACGCACATAATTGCCAACCTAAAAATGTAGAGCATACAAAAGTGAATTTCTTTCTATATTTAATAATAAACTATTTCAAATTAAAAATAATATTTAAAAACTTATTTCAAATTTAACTATTTATATAATGAAATATCATCTTGCCAAATTATAGTACATTATAACAAAAAGAATGTAACTTATAAAATCATTCCAAATTAATAAATATTCAACTAATTTGGTGAGCAAACTCTTTTATATCAAATTTAAAAAGTATATATTGATGAATTTCTAAGGAATTTGGGCGAAAACAACTAAGAGTATATATATATATATATATATATATATATATATATATATATATATATATATTGTGAGCGATTGGAAATGGGCTTGAGCTTAGATGGGCCAAATTTGGTTAAAATCCAAAATGTTTGAGAAAGGTCTAAAAATGATTTTCAGAGTAGTTTGTATCGATTTGTGGTGTCCACGTTTTTTGCTCACTGTATAGCTCTGTATTAATTTAGGATCAATTTTAAAGTTGTGTTGTGTTTCAGGCTCATAGTAGAACAAGCCTAACCTGAGTTTGAACATTAGCTCCATTCCAAGCTCGAGTTTTGAGCCAAAAAACTTGCGTTTTTTGACGGATTTTCCATCCAGTTGACCCAGAGAACTCAGTTTTCTAATTTCAGAGTTCGGATGCGCGAGATAAGCAAGATGGCTCTATATCTTGAAAAGTGGACGGTCTAAAAGAAAGTTTTAGCTTTTGATGTCGATCTACATTGGTGCAAAGTGTCGAAAAAATTGGTCGGTAAATAACGAAGTACCAAGAGATGCGCGAAGTCGACTTTCCTCAGAGTCGATGCGCGTGGAAAAAAACCACTCCTCCGCCCTCATATGTGGTGTTTCATTCCCTCGTGGTCGCGCGACGGTAGTTAAGACTATACGTCACGACGCCCTAATCCCTCCCCACTCCTTCGTCATCGCTCGCGAACTCTCGACCCTCACGTCAGGCCGTCGGGGAATTTTTATTTCGAACCCATGCAAACGCGATCGAGGCAATCTCGAAAGGGGGGACGCGCCGGCCGGATGCGAGTGTTTCTGTCGAAACGGTACACGGCACGTTTCTTATCTCGTCGAACTCGGACCGTGTGAAAAATTTGATCGGGTCGTATTCCGAATTTGAGGGTTTATTTCATAGTTTCTATTTAAATTGAAATAACAACATAACATAAAAACAAAACCTCACTGGCAACCAACGTGACCTATATAAGTTATTACAGAATTAAATCTACAGAGTACAACACATCGGTGTCGCCAACAGTAACACTTAACACCCCATCTTAATTTCATTTTTTGCTTAAAACAAAATAAATTATTTCAATTGAACATAATAGAAAACATGCAAATAAGTACAAAATCAGTCTCCTAATATTCTTAATAGGAGATATTGAAATTTTTCTTTCCCTAGAGCTTTTGTAAAAATATCCGCAAGGTTTTCAGATGAGCTTACGTATTTAATAATAATATATTTCCTTAAACACAGTTCTTGGATATATTGATATTTTATTTCTATGTGTTTGTTGCGTTTGGAGTTCTCAAAAGTTTTAATCATAGAAATCGCACTAAGATTGTTAATGTGTAAATACACTGGATTTAACTCACCAAAGTCTGATAGAATACCTTTTAGGTTTACTAGTTCCTGGGCTGCAAATCCAGCTGATATATATTCAGCCTCCATTGAAGACAACGCTACTCAGCTTTGTTTTCTAGAATGCCAAGCTATGGGATTGTTGGCGTGAAAACACACAAAACCACTAACACTTTTTCTGGTTTGTCTATCACCTCCCCAGTCAGCGTCACTCATTCCTTCTAAACCAGCTTCACCCTTTTTGTACATGAGTCCAAAAGTTTTAGTAGCACTTAACTACCGCAGAATTATTGGTCCTGCTTTCCATGCACTCATAGTCGGTTTATCCAAATATCTGTTTAAATACGAAACACTATCAGCAGTGTCTGGTCGCGAAGCGATAAAAAGACACATTAAGCAACAAATCAAACGTCTATATGGTACATTGTCTACAATTTCTACATCACTATTTATCGGAAAGTTCACTTCCATAGGTGTAGCCGCCGAACGACATTCTTCTATTTTAAAATCTTTTAGTCAACGCGATATCATTTTAGTTTGAGTAATCTTTAGCCCATTTTCCGTTTTATAAAATTCCATACCGAGGAGAGGAGAGACACAGTTTATATTTTTAACTTTGAAATGTTCATACAATTTTTTTATTACAATGTTAACTTGATCTTCAGGTGCTGTAATTAGCGCACCGTCCACAAACAATACTAAATACACTTAATCCTTCACGTACAAATAATAGTCACAATCCACAATTAATAATCCATTCACGCTATTGGTTACTTTTCAGAATTAATAACTTATAAAAAAATAACAAAATATCACCTTAAATAATGGAAATCATGGCCCACCCTTTACTAACGTTGAAATAATTAAGTGTTGTTATGTTTTAACTAAGATAATGAAATATCTCAAAAGTGGTTGGATTTAGGTATAAGGAATACTGATACCAAACGAATTGGGTTAAAAAAATACAGCGGAAAATGTAATAAAATACAGAGTGTTCTATTTAAAGTAAGCAACTTATAAATGATTTAAATTGTGTATGTTGGCGGCTAAGTTTAAAACACCCTGTATGAAATATCAATGGGATGGATATATGGAATTAACGGACAAGCGCTTGTTGTTTATTTTTTCACGTCACTAGCTTCGTTATTAATGGAGATATCGTTATTCAATGTGGACTAGGATTTTTTCAAAATTTAAAAAAAAATCGAAATATCTCGAAAATACTTCATATTTGATATAGGACATTGTGCACACATTTTATCTAGAATTTCATGTAGAATTCGAAAATAAAATAAAAAATATTAGGTTCCATTTAAAATAACAAAGTTGACGCCTACTTCCGGTATAACCGGAAGTGCCATATTCAGGACAATATTATATTTGAACTCAGCGTCATCCAAAACTTGCAGCTTTGTAATTTCAGATTTTTAACATAACTGTATCCGTCATTACTTTTAATCAAAACTCTTCGCGCCACACCCTGTATAAATAATTACAGAATTAAATCTACATAGAGTATAATATACCGGTGTCGCTTACAGTACACTTAACAGTAACAGGATATAATTAATGATTCATCAACATTTTGAAGTCAGCAGTTCGATTTTCATTGAAAAATCTGAACATATTAAACTTTTTTACTTTCATGTGTTTTCATTCCGTAATATAACAGACAGAAAGGATATATTTCTTTCTTCCATTTTGGTGCGGAATAGTCACAAATTGGTGTCCGGAATTACGCGCCTCCTCCCTTTCCATGTCAAAGGTAAATGTAGTAACAAAATGCACGGGTATTCTAATTTCGGTTTTGAACTGTCAATGGTTGTCAAATTTCTGACTTTGAAGGATAGAATAATCTGAGTCTACATTTTATAAACAACACAACCATTGGGCGCGTTCTCCAGCGCTGAACTGCTGTGTGTGAGCGAAAGCGATAGTTCGCTGAACTTCAGCCTAAGTAAGGACAGTAGTAGACAGTATTAGACCAATAATAGCCGAAAAGAAAAAATTATAAAGTTTTACTATTTGGAGATTATACGCACCAAAGGGAGAGTTTTCAAAATTAAAAGAGTTCCCAAGTTAGAAGTGTGAGCTTCACCCCGAAAAACCACCCTTAACAAACCCGAAATTGGTTTTTGGAATTTTTCTCGTAAACCATTGGTCGGACAGATAATTGTATACTTATTGAAAATGTTTCTCATAAAATTTTCTACAAAAAAGGATCTTTTGCGTATTTCATTTTATTCAATGTATTTCGAGAACTAACCGATTGAAGAAAGGGGTTGAAACGAAGACAGGTCGCCTTCCGACTTATAGTCCTTAACAGTGATTTAACCTTCAAAATATATACGCAACAGCTGATATAATACTACAAAATATAAGCAAAAGCATGTTTTTGTGTAATATTTTGGTTTTGCTTTTCTAAGATTTTAACTTATTTTAGTGTTGCTGCTCGTTTCGAGACCACTCATGTGGTAGAACTATCGGCGCGCTTTTTGTACGTGGTTTGCCCTATAAGTATAAGGCCTATTCCACTAAGCTACCTTTAATCTACATTCCATCGTCTACAGTGTCTTCCATGTACTCGGTATTCGTAAAACTTTGCCCACGACAAGTTCCGCACACATTTGTATAACGCAAGCCAGCCTTAACGCAGCTACATGTTTTCACGCACCCTTGGTTGCAGTTATTCATGATAAAATTGAGGCTGGGGCGGGCGCCTTTGTTGTGTATATAGGTGACAGTGCGTTGTTAATTTTCTTCCAGCCCCATAGATCGGGTTTTAAAGATAGTTCTCGCCATGGTTGTACTTGCAGGAAAGTACGCTGGGAATGTTGTTGCGCTGCAGCTGATTTGGGAGGTAATCTTGATAAAACTACAGTGCTATTTGCTTGATCACCTAATTTATTAAAACAACCGTATAGTTTCTTTACTAAATTTAAATATTATCCTCGCCAGGGGTGTTTACCGCTACGTCATGAATTTATTCATTTAGCTATCTAATTTGTTTATATTGTCTTCTCATATAAAACAGTGAATTAAATAAGGATACTGAACATTCGTAGTGCATTTGACGAAATCAACATACGGTATTGAATAAGCAAATGTAGTAGAAAGAGTAAACTTATAAAGGCGAAATCAATTTGTTTTATATGCATATGAATGTAATTCTCATTTGACTAATATTACATTACCTCCATATGTTTGTTTATCCTTTGACTGTTTCCTCATTTCCTACATTTACGTCTTTTAATCATCATTTATTACAAATTAAATCATAATAAATAAGTAACTGTATTTTGGAATTGTACAGCTTTAAATGCTGCCCATCTAGGGCAATATTTTCGAATCAGAATGTATTATGACGATTATTTTTTGACGTTTATAAAAACCAATAAACAGTATCAATTTTTGATCACGTGGGTGTGTTGAAGCCAATCACAATATTATTATACTGAGAATTTTCTCTTGTGTTATTTTCGCGAAAATAATATGGCATATGTCATTTCAGAATTTAATATATATATATATATATATATATATATATATATATATATATATATATATATAATGATTATTATATATATATATATATATATATATATATATATATATATATATATATATATATATATATATATATATATATATATATATATATATATATATATATATAGCAGATTAATTTCCGACCTTGTAAAGTGATAATGTTTACTGAACCTTCACAAGTAAACATGTGATTTGTGGTTATGGAAATGCACGTTGTTTCAATTGACTTTGTGTGAGGTTAATGAGTGTAAATATAATTAATATGTCTTGAATTCGAATTTAAAATAAAAAAGATTTTTAGGATCATAACAAATTACGTGAAGTGAGAGAATTTTAATACTCACTTTTGTTTACGCGATTTCTACGGACTGGAACTTTTAGATCAAAAAGTAATTATTTGATCGTGGTCTGATTGGGGCGGCGTGTAGGTGTACGTTCGTGTGATAATTTGTAATTAGTGTCGTCTAGTAGATCTTGGTTGTCTAGACTGATGCGCTTTCTAGCGAGCACTATGGGTCCGGAAGAAATTATAGAGGCACCCTTTCTATCCGGCTGCGCAGGGAGACGACATCGGCAATTAAACCCCCGCCGTAACGTTCTCCACAGGTGTTTCGGTAAGGCGTTGTAATAAAGGTTAAGTGCACGGTGAATAAGAATTTGAGCGACAGCCGGCCAATATGTACAGGAAAGTTAGAGAAGGGATTCGAATAAGAAGTCTGCGCTCGGTAGCGCATCTTGCGATTTTATGGAAATCTGCGGAAGGCAGGTACGGCTTCTGGCAGTCGCGTTAATTTTGAGATTGACCGTTGTGTAAGCAGCAGGACTAGAAGGCACTCTGACATAGGAAACGCTTAATATCTTCCGAACAACGTCGGAGGAGATAAAATTTATTATTTGACATTCTTCAATTTTAGTAAAATTAATTAGCGAATAATTATTTAAAGAAATGGTAAAGGGGTTCAGCTCTTCACAACACCACTCACACACTCGCACATTGCTCACACACACACACGCGCGCGCGCACACAAACGCGCGCACACACACACACACACACACACACACACACACACCACTACACCCACCACGCACGCACACGCACCCACACAGACAGACACACATACACGCACAGGCACAAGAATAGTCACCCACGCACGCAACCACGCACGCGCTCACACATGCACGCACGCACACACATACACAGTTACCTATAGAAACGGAAGTGGAGAGAAAAAAAGAGAAAAAGGAGAAGGGCCACTACTTCCCGCCGGCGTCAGACAGTTCGGGCGGAGTCAAGAAAGTTCCGGTAGATATAAAACGGGCGCCAGGAGCCTGTTCCATGCAAAAAGAGACCGTTGTGCCAAAAGAGAAAGGTGTGCCGTAACAAGAAATAGGAATTAGGCCGGAAGCTCTACCGGTCGGTTAGGCACTTGAATGCATGGACGTGTTGCTGGCGTAGATACACAGAAAGGTTAAAAGGGTACCCCTTGATTTATTTTTATATCGCCCTTAGATCAAGAACAGAGCTACGACACAGGAAGAGGTACTTTATAGTTAAGATAATGTTGGACACAGTCCAAGGTGGAAATGGGTCCGGCTAGGAATTTACTCCTAGACCGCAGTGATAAAGAAACAACTACTGGTAGTGTTGTGCAACGTTGGTCCAGTAGGGTTGCACTTTGAAGTTGTTACATAATGAATTAAATAATTCATAAAGAATTAACGTTTACTAGTTAGCAATTCCATTATATTTAGTTTGATGTACTATTAATGATTAATAATGATTAATTTGCTAACTTAAGTAACTAACACTCCTTTATATCTTTTAAATGTAAGTTACCCCTTTATTTCGTTACTACAGGTTGCTTGCTTGCATTTACCTTTGTTCATAACGTAACTAGGTGACACCATTTAATGTTTACTATATACTGCTTAATAATTGAATTGCAATAAATACGATTACGGTATCTAATTCTAATTAAGGGCAATCATCTCCCTTCCTGGTGGAAAAAAAAATTTTGTTTACAAATTTTTTTTAAGAAACTAACTGAATGTATAAAGATTAGTACATAATGAACATAAACATAAAGAATAAATAATAGGATAGTAATAGAATAATAGGATATGATAGGAAAGAAATAAATACATATCAAAAAAAAATTGAAGTCTTTTATATAAATACATTCTTAAAGTCATTTTCACTGTTGAAACTCTAAATTCATTCCACAATTGCACTAACCTAATTGACACTTTACACATAAAAATTATATAGCCTATCTTTATGAACTACCATTGACTTTCCCATTCTATTAACGATTCTACAATTTGGCACGCTTATTTTATCAACTTCAAACGGACCAATATAAAGTGTGTCTAATTTATATTTTCTATACTCTTTAGTTAGTATAATTTATTTAGAAAATACTAAATCGAAACTATCTATTTAACCAAACGTTGTAATGGTAACACACTTACCTTTTTGGATAGTGCTATACCTATTATATAATCCAAAATGAAAATCAATAACTAAACAATATTCAAAACCCCAAAAATATCGTACGCTGTCCGAAATCCAGCGTTGATCCTAGAAATCAGGAAAGGAAAAGGCCAAGTATTTTACTTTCTTCCCCAAGCTCGAGTTTTCCTAGCTCCTTCAGTCACAATCATGGGTTCCCAGGATACATGCATACATTACGTATATATGCATGGTGGGATTAAGGATGTGTGTGGTCAGGATAGGATGGGAAGGAACGGAATTAGGATTCTGAGGGGGAAAATACTATCCCAGCATTCACCTAACTAGCCGCACATGGTGTGCATATACGCAGTGACCATGCCGCTACATGTGTATGAGGAAAACCCCCTGGAAATCCTCATACAAGGCAGACGATAACGGGAATTGAACCCATTACCTCGCGAGTGATAAGCAGGCCGTGTCACCATTACGCCACCAGCTCGGTCCTAGAAATCATAGACACAACAAACAATCAAAATCAAATAAGCAATAAACCGTAGTTCTAGTAACAGCTCTCCTTAAAACTGGCGTAGCAGTTTTAATTTAAACGAATACGAAAAAAAAATATGAAGCATAAAGTTTTCACACAGCAAACAGAAAGGGTTAGTTTGCTACTATTTCTGTAAGCATATATCAAAAGCGTGAGCTAGAAGTCTTACAATTACAAAAAAAAGTGTTAACCAAATATGTATAACCCAGTGGCTGAGAGCCGAAATAGTTATAAGAAAAAAATGAATAGCTTCCTTATAGCGTGTGTTGACACATATAGTTATAGTGTAGATAATTATACTCATAAGTAAGACACATAAACATGCATTCACCATTTAACATCAAGGATCTATAAAGTGAGTAACCCTACATAAGCAGTTTCGTTTATAAAAGTACAAATATTAACCGTGAATCACTCTGTAGAGTAACCGTTGAATTACGTAAGTGTCAAAGTTCAGATTATAAACAGATGTTTGCTTCATACAACAGTACAATTTTGATGAAAATGCAAAGTTATTATACAGGAAAATAGAAAGAAATTTAAGCTAGATTAGCAGCTGTAAGCAATGAGTACTTGTGTGAGTGTAACTTAGTGAATTTCAGTAAAGTTTGACTAAACATTTACGGTTACAGGTACATAACCTCGTTAGATGTACTACCATTCAAGGTTCCAACCAAGGTAGTCACACATCCAAATTTAGAGAACAGTGTTATATTTATAACTGTAAATCGTATATAGCGATACCTTCGTGATGAAGGAATAACAATAAAAGAAACTCACCAGGATGTTGTTTGTGTATAATTACCTAACCGAGTGTATTATTAGACATACACCAATTTGCTTTTAGGGAGTGGATGACCCGATGTGAAGAAGCAACGTGCATTTCCATAACCAAAAATCACATGTTTACTTGTGAAGGTTCAGTAAACATTATCACTTTACAAGGTAATTATCATATATATATATATATATATATATATATATATATATAGTATATATATATATATATATATATATATATATATATATATATATATATATATATATATATATATATATATATATATATATATATATATATATATATATATATATCAAACCTTTCTTGTTTATTGGTTAGAGTGAAACTCCCAGTAGAAATTAATTAGCCCTATCTATAAGAATTCACGCCCATCCTTCGATTTTGACCATAGCCGCGGTATAGCATAATAAAAACTCAATTATATATAAGTTACCATAATACAAATTTTTGGTAGGGTGATACATAAGGTACTTTATACGATCCCTTTTTGTGAATATATGAAAAACTTTTTTAAGAATAGTTCAATTTTTAATAAATGCTCTTTATAAATGCTCCTATTTTTCGTAAGTCGGAAACTATCGTTCATATATGGTTGTAAATAAAAACAAATTAAAAATCAAATGACCTGTTTATCTATTAATCTTTTACACACCTGTTGAAGTACATAGAAATATAAGATTCGTTTATCATTTATCATAAATCATTTATCTGCAAAATGTACAATCAGGTCAAGGCACACATATGTAACAGTACGCAGCGTATAAGAGTGCACATTGTATTTTACAAATTGTACAACATATCGCCATCTATGAGTGCATGTCAGAAATCTTAAAACATATGTCTGCAACAAGGATAAATGCATTTTGAACCATAGCGCATATAGTCGTTGCAGCAAGCAAAACTTGTTTTTGTGTATTGTGGATATATTTGCCGTACTAGGAAGCTTTTCAATGCTTTATGGTGTAACATAAAGTATTAGGTAAATAATAAAACTCATCGTTTTAAGTATTTATGTTCTTAATTTAAGCCAAGTGTACAAGAGTATGCACTAAAGTTTACAAGAGTACGCGCGTACTTGTATATTCCAGAACCAACATTACGCAAAAGACTGAAAATTGGCACTGCTCCAGTGTCACTTGGACGATACAAATGTATTTTTAGTGAAAAGCGAAAAAATGAATTAGCAAAGTGTGTGCAAGCAATGGATTGCCAATTTTACGGATTAACCATGAAAGACTTAACCAGTATTGCTTTTGAATTCGCGAAAGATAATGGTGTAGAGCATAATTTTAATGCTGAAAAAAAGGTTGCCGGTAAAACTTGGATACGTTGTATCTGTCAGATACAAAAAATTACATTACGACAACCAGAGAAGTGTTCACTTGGTAGAACAGATCCCAGTTTGATTTGTTTTTTAAAAACTTGAAAGATATGTACCACTACCAAAAATATGATTTCGCAAGTAATTTTATATACAACATGGACGAGATGGGCATATTTACAGTGCTCAACAAGGTGCACAAGGTGTTTACACAAAAAGGCAAAAAATCCGTGAGGAAAGTTGTTAGTGGCGCAAGAAGTCAACTGCTTACTGCAGTGTGCTACATGATTGCTGGTGGGGTGTATGATCCTCCAGCTTTAATTTTTCCTCCTAAAAGAACGAAAGAAGAGCTTAATACAGAGGAACCTTCAGGAACGTTACCACTTATTTCTGAAACAGGCTTTATAAATTCCGAATTATTTCTTGAAGAAACATTTCCAAAAACATGTTAAAGCTGCCAAAGATGCTCCTGATTTATTAGTATTAGATAATCATTCATCTCACCGAAGCCTTAATGTTATCAGATACTGCCGTGGGAGTTCCATTCATCCTTTATCGTTGCCTCCGCATGCCATAACTGTTTAGAATTTGATATTGACCTCAAAGAATGAAAGAAACTTATAATTGATGTTAGAACCGAAATTAAGGAACTAAAGGACTCTGGTGGTACTAATACAATAAAGGGTTCTACTTTCTTTGACATCATTGATGAAATAAATGACATCAGGAAACGTGAAAATAATATTCTTGCCTTTAACATACCTGAGGGAAACGTTAATAAGGAAGAGGATACGGCTAAGAAATTAGTCTCTGAATTAACATCTGATGTTGAACTCACTAATGTTAAAGTGTTCAGAGTTGGAAAAGTAACTGCAGGGAAGTTCGTCTTCTAAAAATTGCAAAATCATAGATGTTACTACAGTACTAAAAAATGCCAATAAATTAAACTCTACCAATTTTAACAAGGTTGGCTTAAATCGTGATTTAACTCTTCGTCAAGGAAACTTTGCATTTTGTATCCGCAAAGAATTTCGTGAAAGAATCGCAAATTGGGAAACTAATATAACTTTAAAATATCGGGATAGTATACCCAAAATTGTTACAAAAACCATGTAAATATCCAACATACACTACTAGTTCTAATTGAATGCATAGTATTTTACTAACATACCAAACCGTGGGAGGCTTGAACACGAAAGTGAATAAATTCTATACACTTTAGCGTATGCATCGGATATAATCTCAATTACAGAAACTTGGCTCAAAGATAATATATATTCAGATAGAAAACATATGAGAGGCGGTGGTGTTTTAATCTCTATTAAATCATCTTATAGTTCAGAGGATCTCTTTCTCAAATCTCCTGTCCCAGAAGTGGAACTTAATCGGTGTAAAATGTACTTTTCAGAAGACGATTGTTAATGTATTAAATTTGTACATTCCACCGGCATTATCAGTAGATCAATACGATATCTTATTTGATTATTTTTGGAGAACATATGACTTAGGAACTTATTTATTATAACTGGTGATTTTAATATTCCAGAGCTTCAGACATGTACGACATAAACCACAATTCTCGCATATATAATATTCTAAATCGATTTCTCTGCCACTGTAATCTAAAACAAACAAACAGTATTACAGCTAGTGATATAAATTGCCATATAACTCGAGATATTAACGCTTTGGTTGATGAAGACGAGCACCATCCTGGGCTATCAGCTAAAATCTCTTGGCTACCGAACGATTGTCCATCTTTTAATCCTCAGGATAACTTCTTACGATACAATTTCCGATTATGTAATCTTGAGAAACTTTATAATGGCATCAGTAACGTAGATTGAACCCAACTAGAAAACTTTCAGTGTGTATATTTTTACAATGAACTGTATTCTGTTATTGATAAATATGTTCCACTCGTAAACGTCGGTATCCACATTGGTATTCCAAAGAAGTAATAGCTAAAATGAATCTCAAACCTTAAACAATACAAGAAATATAATCTGCTGATGCATAACGCCAAATTTATAAACACGAGACGTGATGCTAAGTACCTACTTCGCAGAGACTTTCATAATTACATTAACGCAGTGCAACATAAAATCAAAGTAAACGCAAAGGAGCTATGGAGTTATGAAAAATGCAAAGAAACGCTGTATAAGAATTCCTGGTAAAATGTTGCACAATGGTTTGGTTCTTTGTAAACCTGAAGAAATTGTAAATGCGTTTGCTACTCACTTTAAAAGTGTGTTCTTATCAGAATATTCTAACGGTACTAGTGTAAGTGAGACCTGTGACAACATCAATGTATTACACAAATTTAAAATTAGTGCTTTGGATGTACGGTAAGCTGCTCAAAAAATGAAAGCAAACTTTACCATGGGTTGTGATAGCATACCTGCATTTTTTGTGAAAGATTGTATACCTATCATGGTTTGAAATCTCATTAGTCAGACTTTATAATTTAGCTATTAAGAACTGTGAGTTTCCTGAAGTGTGGAAAACCTCTAAAATATGCCCGGTATTTAAATCTGGTGTCACTCGTGACATATGTAACTATCGTCCGATCGCAATAATTCCTAATTTTGCTAAATTGTGTGAACATATCCTAGCGTCATATGTTCATCGTCAGGTAAAATCTCAACTCACTATGAAACAGCACGGGTTCATTCAAGGTCGTTCAACATCAACAAATCTCTGTAACTTCACTGATTTTATATCGAACAATCTAGATAAGAAGTATCAGATAGATGTTTGCTATACTGACTTTAGTAAAGCGTTTGATCAGGTACATCATGATATTATTGTCAAAAAACTTAATAATTTTGGTTTTAATAGAAATATTATTAAACTGATTACTTCATTATAAATAAATAGAAGGCAATATGTTGAATTTAATGGTGTTCGATCGCAATTATATAATGCTACAAGTGGTATAACACAAGGGTCTAATCTTGGACCCTTGATGTTCTTAATATTTATTAATGATATAGTGAATGTAATAAACATAAACTTATATTTGTTGGCAGACGATCTTAAGTTAGTACATATTATTAAGGATGAAAATGATTGTGTAGCTCTTCAGAATAATATTAATGATCTATCACGCTAATAGTCGATGAAAATGTTAGGGTTTATTTTTTGTAATACAAGAGAGTTCGCAAATGTCGAAGTCATAATGTCACTGTATTATGCCTTTATAAGAAGTAGGTTAGAGTATTGTGCAATAATTTTGAGGTCATGCTATAATATCTACATTGAGGCATTAGAAAAAGTTAAACACAAATTTTTAAAATATTAATTTTTTATTAACCATAAGAGATATCCTGAAAGGTATTATCCTTATGCACAGCTGCTCAGGGAATTTAACATAGATTCGCTGAAAAGCAGAAGAGGTGTCCACGTGCTAAATTATTTACATAAACTCTTACATGGTACTATAGATAATTCTGAGTTGTTAAGCAAGTTATGTATAAATGTGCCACGTATAACATCAAAAAATGCAATTGCTAAGAGTACGCACTCTGTCTTTAAAACCAATCATCATAAATACTTCAATACGTTCTTTCTGAGATAAGTGCATTTTTAAAATGAAACGTGAAGGAAACGTATTTTCAATTTTTTCTCATTTATCAGATTTCAAACGTCATTATTCGGAAAACCTCAGATTTTAGAGATATGTTATACAAAAGTGTCCAGAATTTACCGCAAAAAATGACGTTATATGGAGGGTGTTCCATAAAAAAATCAATGATGACTCCATATCTTCTTTTAGAGACACCCTGTATACAATTTTCTTATGTCAAAAAATCCGCAACTAAAAATACTAATCGACGTGTCCGAGTGTTTTTCCACAAAATAATTACCTCAAATGCAAACGAATTTGTTCCTTTCATCATGAACGCACTGTATAAACGTTAAAGCCATAAGTGTATTACCACCTAACCTCACCCTGCCCCATGCAAGTGCGACAGAGGATACATAGTAGAGATAAGCAGACCACTCAAAGTGAGAACTCAGGAGCATAAGAACAACATTCGCAAGGGCACCAGGAATCACCGAACATATCTAGAACAAAGACGCGAAGAGCTTAAGCGCAACACATCAGCGCAGCATGCGCAATAAACTACTGCTCAACTACGAAAAGTTTAATATATATATATATATATATATATATATATATATATATATATATATATATACAGGGTGTTTCATTAAGGCTGGCCACCGGCCATATTTCAGAAACTAGTGGACATAAAAGTGGAGAAAAAATTCATTATAAAAGTCGCCACGAGAAAATCCTGAAAATTATTTTTAAGTTCCGTAATTCATCGCAAGGGGCGCAATTGAAAATTAAAAATAAAATTATAAATTTCTCCGAAAATTCCCACATTAAGGCATACCTTTGGTAACATCGTTAGAAAGCTTAGACAATTCTGCATCATTTTGGTCTAAGGCTCATTGGCGTACCGACCTTAATAAGAGTGGGGAAGCTATTGAATGTGTAATCATTTAAATCGCTGTTATTTTTAAACGACTTATCCGATTGTAGTAAACCTAGGCTTGTTTAGAAGAAAAGGTAAGTACTTTTAACTGTCGCATCCATTGGTACGCGATAGCTCATAATAAAATTGTTAGAGGGCGCAATTTGTAATAATACCAGTATTTTTGATTTTATTCAGAAAAATTAAATCATACGGTATAATTATGACATCATAAGCGGAAAGTAGCTTAAATTTGTAACAAAAACGTAAATAACGCAATTTGATATCTTTATTTGTTCCAGAGTTATGGCGAAAAGAAGACTTTTTAACCGTTTAATTTAATAATTGATTGTTGCTATGGTTTCTTAAGGTGTATAGGTTGGATTAGTAATGAGGAATCTGCATTTATCATAGTCTGTGCCTCCCTTCACACTCTATCTAGGCTTAGGACTAGTCCAAACTAAGCAAATTGCAAAATTTGGAGCGTGTTAAGAGGCCAACGGGCCATAACAACGATATCAAAGTAATGATTGATTTTGTTTAAGAAACTTTTCAATAGAATGGTACAAAATCATGAACAACTGTTAAAAAAGTAGTGAAAATCTATAAATGTTCAAATTGACGGCCGTTTTGTAAAAAACAACTATTAATTCTTCTTCTGTACGTTTATAACATCATATAAAACTTCTAAGGCATAATTCTAATGTGGTGTGTTTTAAAATAATAATCTAATTTGCTGCGGAACAAAGTCGGCTCGTTTCTATGGAGGTAAATAAATTGAAAAAGTTGTCAAATTACTTAATTTTGATTGATGTTATGTTGTAAAAATTTTTTCCTTTATTAGTTTTGGGTTTCATTGTACCTTATCAGAAATTAGTGCTATCCTTCAAAAATGTCGTATACCAATGCCGAGGCTTACGACATGCTTGCCGTGTATTATGAATGTTTTCAAAATGCAGCTATTGCGGAACGACAATGCGCTATCAGATATCCTGATCGAAGGCACTACACTAGAAAAGTGTTTCGGCGAATGGCAACACGTTTAAGACAAACAGGAAATGTACGACGTATTCCACTTCCTGTCAGAAGACGTCGCATAAGAAATGAAGACAATAGTATTAATGTTCTTGCGTACGTAGAATCGGAGCCTCACGTAAGCATCAGGGAGATTTTCACAGAACTAGGTGTAAGTGTTGCTTCTGTGTTCAGAATTTTAAGGGATTTTAAGCTGCATCCTTATCATCTAGTTTTACACCAGGCTTTATCAGACACTGATTTTGAGAGGCGGCTCGACTATTGCTATTGGCTGAGAGACATGTGTAGTGAAAATCTTCGATTCCTTTCCAAAGTTTTATGGACCGATGAGGCTACTTTTACTAGCTGCGGCAGAGTTAATTTGCACAATATGCATTATTGGTCGCAAACAAATCCTCACTGGATGCGCGAAGTGGATCACCAAAACAGATGGAGTGTAAATTTGTGGTGTGGTGTTTTAGGTGACAGAATTATCGGACCATTTGTTTTTCATGGACACCTAAATGGTGAATCTTATTTAAACTTTTACAAAATGACTTGCCCAATCTTTTAGAAGACATTCCCTTGACGTGAGAGCATCCCTGTGGTATCAACATGATGGATGTCCTTCACACTATTCCCGAAGAGTCCGTGATTTCTTAAATGTTAGATACCCAAATCGCTGGATGGGAAGGGTAGTTTGTTTCCGTGGCCACCTAGATCCCCGGATTTAACTGTATTAGATTTCTACTTGTGGGGAAGAATAAAAGATATTGTTTACGAAACGAGACCAACCACCCGAGAGGACATGCTTCACCGAATTGAAATTGCAATAAATTCGATTCCACGAGACGAAATCGAAACAGCTGTTTCCAGTACAAGAAGAAGAATTAATAGTTGTATTTTACAAAACGGCCGTCAATTTGAACATTTATAGCTTTTCACTTGTTTTTAACAGTTGTTCATGATTTTTACCATTCTATTAAAAGTTTCTTAAACAAAATCAATCATTACTTTGATATCGTTGTTATGGCCCGTTGGCCTCTAAACACGCTCCAAATTTTGCAATTTGCTTAGTTTGGACTAGTCCTAAGCCTAGATAGAGTGTGAAGGAGGCACAGACTATGATAAATGCAGATTCCTCATTACTAATCCAACCTATACACCTTAAGAAACCATAGCAACAATCAATTATTAAATTAAACGGTTAAAAAGTCTTCTTTTCGCCATAACTCTGGAACAAATAAAGATATCAAATTGCGTTATTTACGTTTTTTGTTACAAATTTAAGTTACTTTCCGCTTATGATGTCATAATTATACCGTATGATTTAATTTTTCTGAATAAAATCAAAAATACTGGTATTATTACAAATTGCGCCCTCTAACAATTTTATTATAAGCTATCGCGTACCAATGGATGCGACAGTTAAAAGTACTTACCTTTTTCTTCTAAACAAGCCTAGGTTTACTACAATCGGATAAGTCGTTTAAAAATAACAGCGATTTAAATGATTACACATTCAATAGCTTCCCCCACTCTTATTAAGGTCGGTACGCCAATGAGCCTTAGACCAAAATGATGCAGAATTGTCTAAGCTTTCTAACGAGGTTACCAAAGGTATGCCTTAATGTGGGAATTTTCGGAGAAATTTATAATTTTATTTTTTAATTTTCAATTGGGCCCCCTTGCGATGAATTACGGAACTTAAAAATAATTTCCAGGATTTTCTCGTGGCGACTTTTATAATGAATTTTTTTTCTCCACTTTTTATGTCCACTAGCTTCTGAAATATGGCCGGTGGCCAGCCTTAATGAAACACCCTGTATATATAGGTTCTAAAAAATATATATTGCACTACTCAGTGGCTCAGCGGTAATGGTGTTAGACTCACAACTCAAAAGTACCAGGTTCGAATCTGAGAGTAGTCAAGTGCTTGAGAAAAAATCCGACTCAAGTGCGGAAAACCAGTCCTTCGCAAGACAGCCTGATGACGGAAGCAGAGTCCGCTTCAGAAACGTCGCGTTAAAAAGCGAACAAAACTGTGGAAATAGGCCGACTAACCCAATTAACATATAAACCACAATTACAAAAACACTTACAATACAGAATTAGTAACTCGGTACGGCCCCGAATTATAACAACTTTTCAGAACAGCTTGAAACATCTAAAAGCAAGCTAGCACTAGAGGAGAACCACCTAACCTCTCTCTGCCCCATGCAAGTGCGACAGAGGATATATAGTAGAGAGCAGCAGACCACTCAAAGTGAGAACTCAGGAGCATAAGAACAACATTTGCAAGGTCACCAGGAATCACCGAATGTATCTAGAAGAAAGACGCGAAGAGCTTAAGCGCAACACATTCGCGCAACATGCGCAATAAACTACTGCGCAATCACGAAAAAGTTATATATATATATATATATATATATATATATATATAGGTTCTAAAAAATATATATTGGATTACTCAGTGGCTCAGCGGTAAAGGTGTCAGACTCACAACTCAAAGGTACCAAGTTCGAATCTGAGAGTAATCAAGTGCTTGAAAAAAAATCCGATTCAAGTGCGGAAAAACAGTCCTTCGCAGGACAGTCTGATGGCGGAAGCAGAGTCCGCTTCCGAAACGTCGCGTTAAAAAGCGAACAAAATTGTGGAAATAGGCCGACTAACCCAATTAATGTATTACTGTGGTATTACAATTTCATAATGAGGTTAAATAAAAATACAAGTTTAGTGCATTGTGTGTAAATATATTAAAGAACTTAATTACACTTCTAAACAGAAGTTACATTTAAAGTATGCACGTTTATGATTTTTTAGGTCGATTAGGTGGCTGTAAGAAATAAGTCTGCACTTACTACATTTCATGTAAATGAAAATAAAGTAAAAGTAGCCCTTTATAGGTACTCTTTGCTAACGCAACAAAACGAGAGCATAGGAAAGTCATTTGCTAACTAAATCAGATTTTTTTATTACAATTAAAAGCCGGAAACGTGTGTGCAGCTTTGTTGTACACGAATACAATTTTGCTTTTTAATTTGACGGTTCATGACAAGAAAGTCATAAAATGTAGCATTGCGGGTACCGTAACAAAGTTATGGTACGTAAGTATTTTATTTATAAAGGAGATTTTGATAATTATTTTGCCAAAGAGAAGTTAAATATACAAAAAAGAACTAGTCGTGAACAAAAAATTTTAACTAAAGTGATCATTGAGAACTCAAATTTTCATCTGGTATTGTAATAATTCTTTCACTCATTTGTAAGTGCTTATTAAAATCAAAACCACTGTTATCTTTTACGGTATGATCCGCACCATGCTCTAATAAAAGTAACAATATTTCATCAGTACAATTTAATACAACACCTCTTAACAACGGAGTCCATCCTTTATTATCAGATGCATTTATATTAAATTTATGATTCAAACATAATAGTACATTATCGCAAATATTAGAATCTACAGCATAATGCAGTGCAGTCAATTTATTACAATCAACAGCAGATATATCTGCACCCTTGTTTAACAAGAGACCGCTAATTTGTAGATTATTACCAGAAAGAGCAATCATTAACGGAGTTCTTTTCGTAATTAGAGTAGGATGGTTAACATTTGCTCCCACATTTAGTAAGAATGTAACAATTTGGAGTTTTTCTTGTTCTATTGCTTGCATTAACGGAGTTTTTCCTTCTTTATTTTCCGCTTCTAATAAAATTTGCCTAAAAAATTATATAGTTTTTCTTTTCATTTATAAGTGTTGATAATTACTTATTGGTGATTATTTTACGAATGACAGATGTATCACCGAACTGAACAGCTCTTGTTACATGCATCACGAAATATTGCACAGTTTCTGTTGCGCTCTTAAAGTGTAACCAATCCGATTCTGTTTCATTACGAAAACATTTAATACGAAAGCTGTAAGCTGTGCAAGGTGCTAAGCTCTGTACATTAAATTGATTTTGTTTGCCCCTGTAATTGTTATAATAGTATTGCGTATAAAACGTAAGTAGACCTACCAATAAACATGTCTCCAATATCCAAACTCTGTTTGTATTTGTAAGTGGTAAATAGGTCCACTTGTGTTACTAAATGTACTTTCCCATGATAATAAAATACTATTTAGCGTGTTTGTAACAGTTTTTGGTTTTTGTTGAATACTACTCATGATTATTGATCAAACGTATGCTTGCATTTTACATTTCTACGCTTTAATATGGATTCTCTGTTTGGCGGTGATTTCTAAGTACTTGTTAGTCCAGAAAGCCACGAGAGGTCACATTATATGAAGCTTATCCGTAAGAAAAATAGTACTGGTGGTTGAGAAAGACAATCACTGTTGCCAGCAGTGGCAAAACTAAAGCAGTACAGAATTTGAAAGACAACTTACATATATCTAGTGCTCTATTAAGCATTTTGCAAATTAATTTATATTATTGAAGTTATATGAATATATATATATATATATATATATATATATATATATATATATATATATATATATATATATATATATATATATATATATACAGGGTTATTACAAATGATGTTCCCGATTTCAATTATAAATATTACTGGATTAACCTGTTTTAAGGCCATTTTAGTTGGTACCACTGGAAAGAAAAACTCATAAAGTTTTGTTTACATTGATTTAAGTACGTATCAGCTGTTTGTTAAAGTCAATTGTTGTCAATTGTGTAATGGCTGAATTTGAAGACAGGAATGCATTTTATGTTTTGGATTATCACAACCAATCAGTTATTAGTGTGCATCGTCACTTGAAAACCAAATTTAATGAAGATCGTCCTAGCAATCACCCTATTCGCCAGTGGTACTTGAATTTTAAGAGAAATTGGTGCATTTGTAAAAAGAAATCAACTGGAAGGCAGTCAGTAAGCAATGACGCTGTAGAGCAGGTAAGGGACAGTTTTACGCGTAGTCCACAGAAATCTACTGTTAAATGCAGCAAACAGCTTGGTATACCACAGCCAACTGTTTGGAAAAATTTACGTAAACGTATAACTTGTTCAAGCATTAAAACCAAAGGACAAAGTTCTAAGACTTTCTTTTTGTGAGAACATGCATTGATGGAAAATTAAAACTGTGTAAAATGTTTAGTCTTTAGTGATGAAGCCACATCCCACTTGTGTGGTACCGTGAACAAACATAATGTCATAATATGGGGTTCGGATAACCCACACACCTACAGCGAGCACTTACACCCCGAAAGTTAATTTGTCTTGTACTATCATTTACAACAAAGTGTACTGACCTTTTTTCTTTGTTGAACAAACAATAAATGGAATAAATCTTGGACATGACGACGGAATGGCTTCTACCGAAATTAGAACAAGAATCCCTAAACTTCATTCTGGACTTCAAAATCGGCTGCCTGGCAGATGAATCGGCCGTGCAGATCCAAGTGATGGTGCACTCTTGAACTGGCCTACAAGATCTCCGGACATCACCCCCTGTGATTTTTTCTTGTGAGGATACATCAAAGATAAAGTGTATACACCACCAGAAAGCATACCTGAGATCCAACAACGGATTACCAGAGCTATCGAAACAATCGACCTGAACACTCTTAACAAAGTATGGCAAGAGCTTGATTACACGCTTAACATCTGTCGTATCACAAGTGATTCCCATGTGGAACGTTTATAATTCTTGGCACCCGGGATGAAACTTTTTGTTTTTCTTAAAATGTAACCATTTTATTTTTTTGTATGATAGATAAAACTAGATTTATGTGCACTTGAAATCATGAACATCATTTGTAATAATCCTGTATATACACCGGGTGTCTAGAATCTATCCACGTTCTATGGCTACCTTTGTTATTATAAGTCGGTTAAATTAGCAAAGTTGGTCAGAATTGCATGATAATTCAAGTACCGATAAGATAATTCAACATTGTTGCCAACTTTCTAAGATATCTGAAAATAACTAAAAATCGTCCAAATTTGCAATTGGCTATATCTTTTTTAATATTCAAAATACGAAAAAGTTACAAGAGAGAGTTTTGATAACTATTTTTACGCAAAATGGGAAAATGCGAATAAAAAACATTTTTAGTAATGATTTTTCGAGCTACAAGCCAAACATACATTTTTTTAAATAGACTCATTCGATGGCTTATTTTTTTCTCATTTCAAAAATGGATAGCTTTGTATATTTAATATTATTAGTTAACTCACAATTTTCAAAAAAAAAAATTATAATATTTATTAAACAAATTAAAGCGTGCCGTGAACATTTAAATAACAAAATAAGCTCATATTCTACTACTAAATTTGTGGAAACAACAAGAAATAATGTACTACATTATCAAAATAAAAAAATTCGAAATAAATTTAACTTACAACGAAGAGTAACAGAAAAAAATGTAAACAGATAACACAATTATAGAAGTGTTTCAAAATGCCCTCCATTATTTTGAACACACATTTGACATCGTTTTAAAAATTCGTTTTGAACTTTTAATAAACTTTGGGTTCTAATTTGTTGTATAGCAACACGAATTTTATTTTTTAAATCGTCTAGATTACTAGGTTTTACTCGGTACACTTTGTCTTTAATTGCATCCCACAAGAAAAAGCCCAGGGGGGTTAAGTCTGGAGATCGTGGCCGCCAAGCTATTGGACCTCGATTTCCTATACAATTATTAAAACGTTCCTGTAAATAGTTACACACAAGTAATCCATTGTGTGCTGGTGCCCCGTCGTGTTGACAAAGCCCAGGGGGGTTAAGTCTGGAGATCGTGGCGGCCAAGCTATTGGACCTCGATTTCTTATCCAATTATTAAAACGTTCCTGTAAATAGTTACACACACGCAATCCATTGTGTGATGGTGCCCCGTCGTGTTGAAAATAATTCAAATTTTGTATTAGGTTCAACGGAAAGTCTTCCAAAATTTCTTCAAATTCGTTTCGTAAAAACGTTAGATATCTTCCGGAATTTAAATTGTATTCATAAAAAAACGACCCAAGGATTTTGGTACCAATAATACCGCACCAAACGTTTACTGAAAAAGCATATTGATCTATCCTCTCAACAGTAATATGAGGATTTTCTTGGGACCATTGGATATGACTTTTTCTATTGAAGATGCCTTTGTTTGTAAATTTTGCTTCATCAGTAAAAAGAATGGTTTTAGAAAAATGATTGTTTGCTCGACTTTCATTAAATCATCCATGTAGCGAAACGTAATCTTTTCTGATAATCTTCAACATACAATGTATTTCCTATATGAAAATGATATAGCTTAAAATTATTTTGTTTCAAAATAACGTGGGCTTCACCTTTGGAAGTGTTGCACTTTCACGAAGAGATATAGTAGGTTTAAATTCGATGTAAGCTAAAACACGTTCTTCTGTTTCTGTGTTAACATTAATTTTAAAATTTTGAGGTTTAGTAAAAGCCCCACATTTTCTTAAATTCGATTCGAGTTTGGCAAATAATCTCACATCAGGTTGTCTTCTTTCCATATAAGTTTGAAGATATAATTCCGAAGCAGCATTAGCATCTCTGTTAGATACGTAATAGCCAAAAAGCATATCATTTCTTTCTTCAGAAGAAATTAATATTCACTATTTAAGTACGAACTACAACTGGTTACAACAAATAATTAAATATCTACTATTTGACAGTCAATCAATAAAGAGTTTTGTTTTTAATTGTCACAGCACACCATGGTAAACATTGCATTTGTTTAGTAAATACTATGATTACAATTTTTTTGAAAATTGTCAGTTAACTAATAATACTAAACATACAAAGCTATACATTTTTGAAATCAGAAAAAAATAATCCATCAAATGAGTCCATAACCACCTATAGTTGTCATTTAAAAAATGTATGTTTGGGTTGTAGCTCGAAAAATAATTACTAACAAAAGTTTTTATTCGCATTTGCCCATTTTGCGTAAAAATAGCTATCAAAAGTCTCTCTTATAGCTTTTTCATATTTTGAATATTCAAAAAGATATAGCCGATTGAAAATTTGGACGAATTTTAGTTATATTCAGATATTTTAGACAGTTGGCAACAATGTTGAATTTTCTTATCGGTATTTGAATTATCATGTAATTCTGCCCAACTTTGCTAATTTAACCGACTCAGTATCTCTTATAACAACGATAATATATATATATATATATATATATATATATATATATTTAAATTAAACATACACGGTGGATACTCTAAGCGGAATAAATTCAGTAATTCAAAAGGGGCGAAGTTCGGAAGAAAAATCATGATTGGCATTCTTTATAATTGTTTCCAGCCCTCAATCTGGGGGTTACAGTTTCTCCATATATCCATCCCCGGGGGTGAAGCCACAGCCAACTTTTGTTTTCAAATGTAAGGGTAGGTCAAGTGATTCACAGTGTGAAAGCTTGTATTAAGAGGAATACAACGCAGTATTTATTTTCTCGGGCATTTGAAAAATAAAGTGAACAAACCTAAATGAACAACTATCTCTGGCTCAATGGTATTTAATTTCGAAAATGATTGAAATGTCGGTAGGTACAAATGCATTTAAAAGGTCACAATCTGCAGATAGGAATTAAAAGAAATGTAATAATAATTTTAATTACAATTATGCAATGTCCTTTATAATTAGCGCATTACAAAAAATAAACCACAATGTAAAAACAAAAACATTTATTCCCGGCAGAATGATATTTAAACTCCATGTTAGATAGACATAAACACCAGCTTTAAAAAATACCAAGGCTTCTATCAATAATACGGTTTAATCATTTTCATTCATATTTAAATTTTAATCTTACGTTACCTGTAATAATTTTAATAACCATAAAATAAGTATTAACTTAAAAACGCCAAGTCCATCTGCTTCTATCAATAATACGATTTAATCATTTTTCATACGTATTCAATTTTTAGGCTTACACTACCTGTAATAATTTTAATAGACATGTTAACTTAAAAAAATACCAAATCCATCTGCTTCTATAGAACATCAATAACACGATTTAATAATTTTTCGTCCGTATTTAATTTTTAGGCTTACACTGTAATAATTTTAATATACATGTTAACTTAAGAAATACAAAGTCTATCTGCTTCTATAAAACATCAATAATACGATGTAATCATTTTCATTCATATTTAATTTTTATTTTTACGGCATGTTTGCCTTACGAGACTAGGGTGTCTTATTAAAATACAAGTTTATGACAGGGGCGAAGCCCGCGAACATATTCACGTCTTACAAGACTCGGACCCCTTATTAGAATGCAACCCCCAATGCATAAATAAACTTTTCATACAGGTAAAAAGGTCACAAGGATTAAAAGAAATGTAATAAAAATTATGCAATCTCCTTTGATAAAGACGGGCCCTAATAAAATTAATAACAGATTAAACCTTTTTATTCTCCGGTGAAAAAAAAACGATCCCCACGTGGGCATATATATATATATATATATATATATATATATATATATATATAATGGCGACCAAAGGTATCCCAAGGGCAACGTCACGAAAAAACAAAATGGCGACGGTAGGTGTCTGTAGTCTACTACTATCGAAGAGCAAGAAGTTGTGAAGCTGTAAATGTACTTTTTGATGAGACAATGTGTGCGACTATGTCTCAAGAACAATTCCCTTTAAGTGATGTAAACAAGCAACTACTTATATGTATTTTACGGGAAAAGCTTGAGAATGAAAATTTTATTGTAAAGCAAGCTGTTAAGATGCTTACACGTTAATTGTTCGCAGTAACATTGAGATTACAAATAGCACAGAGTATGTTGTTATGGTTGGCGAAGACGTTGATCTTTTAGTCCTACTGTTAGCTCTAGCCCCTTCAACATTTATTTTTTGAAGCCAGGAAAAGGAAAATCGAACCATCCATGTTATACTGCCAACAACTTCAAATATCCAAAACATGTTAAGGATAACATATTATTTCTCCATGAATTCAGTGGGTGTGGCACAATTTCGCAATTTTTGAGACAAGGAAAAATAAAATTCGTGAAGTTGGATAAAAATAACAAACTGCAAGATATTGTTTCCACTCTTAGATAACAACGCTAATGCAAATGATATCGATGAAGCCGGTCAACTCTTTATCACTACGCTGTATGCAGCCAAGTATGTTGAAACTTCGTCGGATAAATTACGATATGAGCTTTTCGCAAAATCATGAATGAAAACAGGGTTTCAATCTTGCTTCTCTTCCTCTTACTCTAGTAGTCACACGTCACCATTCTTTGCGTACTTACCACCAAATTCAAATATGGATTGGAAATAATAAAAATCCCCTAGATTGGGGTTGGAAGAGTTCTAAATATGGTCTTCTTCCAATCACCACGAATAAAGATTCGGCTCCACAATCCGTCTTAAATACAGTTTCGTGTAAATGTGAGAAGAGATGCAGAGGATCGTGTAGTTGCCGAAAGCTAGGCATGAGTTATTCAAATATTTGTTTTGTCGGGGACAAGCATGCACAAACTGTTTGAAAGACGAAGACTTAAATCCAGAAAGCCATAACATTGAAATTGACGAGGTTATTGAAAAAAATAATTGAAAACTACCATGAAACAGAAAAAGAACACGAAGAAAACGATAATACAGGAGATCAGAAAGAAGATGAACACGAAGAATACGATTATAAAGAAGCCCAGATAGAAGAAAGAGACCAAGAAGATATCTATGGGCCATCAACATCAAAAATATTGGAAAATAACTAATGTGGTGTGTATAAATTACCATAGGTATATTTCATTTCTGTATATTTTAAAAAAATGTATGTAATTTTAAATTATTATTATTTTGTTCCAGAAAGAAGTAGATTAGAAAGAGCAGGCAGCCGAAAATGATAACATGGACCATCAACAATAAAAAGTGTTATTGTCTATTAATTATGTAAATAATATTACACTTTAAAGATTAATTTCACTTTTTTTTTGTATTATTATATGAACGTACTACATCGTTATGTTATTATATTATATACCGTATACTGTTATATATTAATTTTTAATATATAAGGTTACGAATTATTTAGTAAAATACAACATAGGTATTATTTATGAAAATGTAAAGTTTCACCATTATTAGACATATTAAAAACTTATCTTTTATTATTAAAACATATATTTTAATTTTTCAAATTTGACAAAATTGTTTTGAACATCTTTAACAATGTTATTAGATAATACTACTACTGACTAAGATAACTGTGTTATCGAAACGTTTCGATAACTATATAACTTTGATACTTGATCAAGGTTATTTATTTAAACACTGTTAAATGCCAAATTACAATCTCGACAAATTTTGTCGTATGACTTTTGTAGTAAGTTTGACGGATTTAAAAAAAACGTCCAAAAACTAAACAAAAATCCATTTTTTTTAGAAACTTCAAAAAACGCCAATTTTGAACGTCATTTATCAACCCTAATATTGGACCGAGACCATTAGATTTGAACTTCATTTTGTAGAGAATTTATCGCTCTATATTTTGGACCCGATTAAGTTTTTTGATTAAACTCATAGTTTTTGGGTTATTGCCGAAAAACTAAAAAACTCCGATTCTGGAGCTGAATTTTCAAGACGGCGGCCAACGCCGACCTTGGTGGTGGGGGAAAACATATTTTCCTAATATCAGTCCTATACTTTTTTTTGTGATTGTGGATCTGAACAGGCTAAATTTGGCCTATCGTGCTAAAGCACTCAGGAACACTTAGGAGGATGGATAGAGGGATAATGAATTGCCAATAGATGCCTATGAACAGCTACCTTAAATTTTCTCATATCATAAGTGAGAGGAAAACAGGAACTAGGGAGATCATTCCAGAGTTTAGAAGCCGTGTAGAAAAATGTGGATTGCGTCCGTTTGGTACGACAAGTGGAGATTTGTACTGCATACTGATGATGTGAATGAGCGAACCGAGTGTTTCTCGCAAAGATAGCCCGAGATGGTTTCAAAGAAAATAATTCAGCAGCACAATAGCCGTTGTAATAACGATAATACAAAGAAAGAACTGAAACCATCCTTCTATGCTCAAGGGACTGTATGTGAGAAGTTAAGGACGGGTCATTTATAAGCCTAATCGCTCTCTTTTGCAATTAAAACAATTTCCAGCTTTCCACTGATTAATTCCGAATTCAAACCTAATTTGATTGGCGTAGTAGTTTGTTGTAGATTTTTGTTTTTTCATTTTCTGCGCTGTCTTCTGTGGGCGCATATATTTCAATTATACATAATGTTTCTTTAATTATTGGTTTATTTTAATAATTCTTGGGCTAACTACTTCATATTCCGTTACTGCTTTTTCTATGTTAGGGTGTGTTAGTGTTCCTACCCCTTGCACTGCTCGACTCGTTTCTTTTATATAAGTGTATATCATTTATCCAAAATGTTTAATCCTGTTCCTTTTTTTTTTGTCTCACTGATTCCTAATATATGCACTTTGTAATTTTCTAATTCGCTTACTAATTCTGGTTACCTGCTTTGCAATGTTGTAATATTCCACGTCCTTATTTTGAGTTCCACTAAATTTGTAGTTTCCAATTTCGTTTGACATGTCCGTCATCAGTCGTCTCCTGCGGTTCATTAATGTTTTGTATTCTCTCATCCTAGTCAAATATTTCTTCATCTATAAATCTTTTGATACCCTACTGATGTTCTTTTATCTTTTTTCCTATCTTCCCTCAATATGCTTCTTATTTCTTTCTGCTATTGTCAATTCATTCTCGATGTACATGTTTGTCCCTCTTAGATATTTGTTCTTCTCCATAATTTGTTTCTTTGTCCCCCGATTTTAGTTCCACAATTAAGTACTATTTGCTTGTTGTCCTTATTTTTGATAGCAAATTCTCTTTTGATATTTACCTCAAGGTCTATTTTTTCTTTAAATGTTTGTTCCATTTAATCCTCTAGTTTATTTTCGTTGAAATGAACGCCTTTAATTACAATGTTATTTATGCGTTTAGCTTTTTTTTGTTTCTCTAATCTTTCTTCTAGTTTACTTCTTCTGTTCTCAAAAGTCTCCATTTTTTCCAGTCTTCTGCTTTTTTTCTCCCAGTCCGCCTTTGCTTTATGGAACTCTGCTTCGAGTTTCTCAAAGTTTCTGTCGGATTTCTCTTGGTTTTTATTTATTTCTTCTTTTAACTCGTCTTTCAACTCATCTAATTGCTTTAGTCTCGCTTCCATGTACGTTCTTTTTTTTTCTTGATATGTTTTCCGTGATTTCCCTATGTCATGATTCTTTGCAGTTTATGGCTTTTTTTTAATGCTATTATTTTCCTTTCCCAGTTGTCAAATTCTTCCCATCTTCTTTTTAACCAATCCCTTGTGATGCTATACTATTTACTCGGTTTCTTCTGTCTGCCATACGTTACCTTAACTATGTGAAAGATAACATTTACCGGATAGTCGAATGTCTAATTTTCGCGCACAATTATGGGTAGTTCATTTACTTTCTGGTAGTTCTTTTAGTTCGACCTTCAACAATGTAGTTCGCATATTTTTAGTAGTTCTTCTGCACTTATCACTCCTCGTCACTTACACGCGATTTTCGTCTTAGTGTTATCTACTTACTAAAGTTCTTCACTAACTTATTTACTTATTCCTTTATATTCACTCTTATTTTATGAACTGTGGCTCTTCTCATGGGTGCACTCACTATTTGATGTCACGAATTATTATTACTTTTCCTTATAATCTACTAACTTTGGCCAAATCTCTCCGCACTGTTGGACACGCCCTACGTAGGTTAAGCAACGCAACACATTCTCCAAAAATAACTCTAGATATAAAGTTTCATTAAAATTCGTTACACATTTTTTAAGTTATCATACAGTGGGTGGCCAAATTATTAGTTACACTTGCAAATGTTACATTTTTCTCAGTTTCTATCGCTATAATATTTAAAATAGTGTCACATTATGTTTATGGGCTAATTGAGAATTCTGAATATGATTTGACAAAAGGTCGGTAAGTGAACCAAATGTTGCTATGTTAAAACATTTTATTATTTATTATAGTCAATTTCAATTTTAATAATCTGTAACATTACCACGTATGCAATAGTTATAATGTCCACAATCTAAGCCTTGGAAAATATAAAACATGTGATAGCTTAAAATAAAAAAAAACAATTTTTAATGTCAAATACTGACAATATCAGGACCTAGTGCTCCAAATATCGTCACACTTATTTTTATACACAATATGGGCATATAAAAATGTCTTTATCAGCTTTAGTGCTTCATGAACATATCGTTTGTATAAGGAACACAATCGCATATCAACTTGACTTTTTTCGTTGCCCACAAAACACAACTAAGATTCGGAACTTTTTATTTTTGTACTTACTTCTTTGTCGTGGTTTTTTGACTTCTGTACCTGTTTGCCACGAAGTTTTGTGTTTTCATTTTTGGGTGCTTGTTTCGATGATGCCCAAAATAACGCTTTTGTTACTTCTTGGGCTCTGCTGTCGAGTGCTAGTTTCCGTATTGGGGCGGATATCTTTATTTCCGGTGTAACTAAGAAGCCCGTATCCTTGAAAGATCTATTTGGATTATCTTTATCAGGAGTAGAGTGTGCTATATTCGTATTTTTTTCGGTGCGTGGTATCTTATTTCTACCCTTCGGAGGCTTTGGTGCAAAGTCGTCATCACTATTTATATTGTCAGATGAAGAATCATGGATTCAGGTATGACCTCCGAGTCAAACGGAAAAATACCTGTGGCTCGGAATCCACATAGTGTTTGAAGTCGTCATTGATTTAAACCACACTTGAGTAAATATTTCACCAAATCTGGTTTTGGTTAAGGGTTTTTGATTTTCTGCAGCTTCAGCAATATCGATGACCAAGTGCGATTTTGCTCCATCGAATATTAAGAGGGCAGGTCCCTTATTCGTGTACTTTTCAAAATGGCCGAGCCAATGGATAAAGGATTCAGATGTCATGCTTCCTTTCGGTGTCACTATTGCAGATGATCCTGGAGGTAAATGGTCGCTCCACTCAGATTTAAACCTTTTCCGTCTAAAGAGAATAAATGGTGGTATTGCCTGCCCCAGAGCATTCCCACAGGCTATAATACTAACGTTTTCCCCGTGCTCTGGAGCAGTTAAGTGCACACACTAAAGCACCTTTTTTTTGCTAAAACAGTTTGCTGTTTGTGAATAGTTAGACGACAACCTTTTCGTCCATATTGTACACAATGCCAGGTTTATGGAACAATTCTAATTTCATTACACTTCTTTTAACTTTATGAAATAATGATTTACAACCACGCGGTTAATTTTTTGGGCTCGGGCTGGATTCATCTGTTGAGCATTGGGCCTGGCTACATCGGGATGTCTTGCAAAAAACAATTTAAGCCACGTCCGTCCTGCCATTTCAGATGATTTCGAAAAAGGTGTAGGAATTTTCAGTGCACTCACATACAAATAAACGCTTTTTTAAACAATTTTGCTTGTTAACTATCTCTGCCAAATTGTGAATTCTTGTTACAAGATCTCTTTCTTGTTCGGAATTTAAAACAGTTCTTCTTCCAAGGCGTTTACGTGCATTTCGAGTTCTATAATGTAAGCCAAGTGTCGTTCGGGGAATTTGATATTGCTTCGAAGTTTCGCTGATGCTCATTCCAGCCATTACAGCTTCTAACGCTTTTTGAAGATTCTCCACTGACCATTTAGCTCTCTTCTTTTTCGGCATTCTGTAGAAAATGAAGCTTTTTTTTATTAATGGGAAATTATGTTACAGTCTAAGTTGCAGCATGTCTCTATTATTGCCATGGCAACATTTGGAACTTGTTTACATGACAATACCAGGAGCCTAACCTAAACGAAAATTTCGATTAATGGCGTAGTTGTTTTCACATTGAATAAAACACAATATGGATTAAGAAATTATAGGCTTATACCTTAAAACGTTTCCAACTTGAAATATAATTGCTTGGAAACACAGTTATACTTCACTTCACTTATGCACGTTGTTACAATGATATTGCACAAAATAATAAGTACTCTAGTGCGAGCTTCGTTACCGACTGAGTCAACCTATATCATTTTACAGCGTTCGCTTTGTAGTAACAGACATACTGACAGCGTCACCTACGACATATATTACAAACTCGCGATTTTAATAGAGATGGCATTAATAAGAGCATGGCATTAATTGGCTCAACGACCTTAGTTTTCTTTATTTTCACAATAAATAATGTAGAAAAAAAAATTTGTACAATTTTCTTAATATTTAATAGACCCTCCTTTGGTTTCAATTACAGTTTGAACTCGACTGGGCATGCTCTGAATGCATTTTTTTACATTCTCCTTTAATTCATCATCATGATGCCAAACTTGAATTAATATTAAATTGAATTGATAGTTGGTATGAAAAAAACTACCTTTTCCCAGTAAACAACCGTGTTCTTTAGCCCAAGCCAAGTGTTTCATCTTCATTGCTGGGGCCAGCTTGGTTTTTTTACTGGTCTGCAGCATTTTAAATCTATCTCTACCAGACGGCGTCTTGTTGTTCTAGCAGAAATGGAAACTCCAGTTTCATTTATCAGTCTAGTCAACCCTTTTGTACATTTTCTCCTATTTTGTAGGCAAATGTCGCAGATTTTTCGCTCGTCTTCAGGCGTAGTTAGTCGCTTTCGTCCACATTTTCCATTTCTTTGACTTGTTAAAGGTATTTGTGTATCAATTTTCACTTTTATTCGGTTCACACACGTCACATTAATGTTCAATAATGAAGCAATTTGTCGTGGGAAATGATGTGAATGTTGTAGTAATGCAACCTTTTCCGAAGGAAGATCTTTGGCTTTTCCCACTTTACCGATTCCTCTCGTACTATTTTTGTCTTAGTACACTATATTTACACAAAATTACACTATATTTACAAAAAAAGACACTAAGGTAATGTTATTTTAAAAGATCTAAGGGAAACAAATTAATAATACCCATCAAAACAATAATATCATAAACATTCAGTTAAGACTGTCAGACTAACAGATAATGATGCGTAACTCTCCAAACAATGTTGCCATGCTGCAAAACGTTAAATAACATTGTCAAGACATAAATATCAAGCTGTCAGGGCGAAGAAATAATTTGAAAATGAGAATAGAGTAACTAGCTCTCATAAAAAAAAAATAGCGTAACTAGTAATTCGGCCACCCATTGTAGCTGCACACAATTTTTTTTTAACTTAACCTTCACGCCATTCCCTTGCGGGGTAGGAAAAACAATCCCTATCTCTTATTTATTTTTCATTCACAATTTTTCTACATACTTTCCTATCTCCCCATACCTGCCTAGCTTCCGCAAGGTTCATACATTGTCTCTGACATGCCCTTTTATTTTTAAAACTCATTATCTTTCTTTTATTTATCATACATGCTACTACATTCAGCCAAGTTTTACGCGGCCTACCAGACCCGGCCTTTCCTTTGACCGCACCCACATATATTTGCTTCGTTAATCTTGCGTTGTTCATTCTCTCCATGTGACCAAACTAACGTAATGTACTACTTTTATATCTATCCATCATCGTCTTTTCCTCGCCACACTTCGTCATTTTACACTCATTATTTATCTTATCCCTTCTCGTTTTACCACATGCGCTTCTCAGGAATCATACGCACGGCAATTATTTTTCTTTCTTCCTTTTTTTTTGATATACGCCATTACAGATTGGTCGTTTCGCAGCTACGCTCATGCTTTCGTCTCTCATTACCGTCCACATACTTCCAATCACTTTCGTTCCAGCATTGACCCTTCGTCCAATCCCACCTTCCATTGTACCATCTGAAGTAAACATTCTACTCAGATATACCAGCTCGTCCACTTGCTCCACAATTTCATCGTGCAGGGTAAATACTGTACTCTCCTCTCCACCTTCCCGATTGAACACCACAATCTTAGTTTTGTTCACGTTTACCTTTAGGTCCATGCTCTCGCAGACTGTATCAAACTTCCTCAGAGCTCTTTGTAGCTCATCCGCACTGTCACTTAATAAGACTGTGTCATCTGCATACACCAGAAGTCGTACATTTACGTCATCAGCGATTACACCATTTGTAACGGTACATGCTTGTCTAACACATTTATCCATGTATACATTGAACCACGATGACATCACACACCCTTGTCGCACTCCTTGCTCAATATTAAAGTATTCACTCACACCTCTCCTCACCCTAGCACATGTCCGACTACCGTTGTATACTGCCCTTATTCCATTTATTAGACCTTTATTTACGCCATATTCATTTAATATTTCCCACAGCTTCTCTCTATTCACTCTGTCGTATGATTTCTCCAGATCTACAAACGCACAGTACAGCTTCCTTTTTACCCTTAAACACTTTTCGATCACCTGCTGGAGAGCAACCATCTGATCGACACATCCTCTCCCTGGCATGAAGCCATCCTGCACATCCCACATCTTAGTTTGTGTAGTTTCTCGTACTCTTATCAATCAGAGTTCTTCCAAATACTTTACCAGGCACGCTGAGCAATCTTATTCCTGTGTAGTTTTTGCAATCACTCTTGTTCCCCTTACCCTTATACAGTGCGCTCTTCGAATCCCTTGGCACTTTTCAACACATACGGCATTGAATAATTCACACAATCTTCGTATAAGCTTTGCACCCCCATACTTTAGCATTTCACCAGTGATTTTATCTACGCCTGCTCCCTTGCTGTTTTTCAACCTTCCTACCGCTTTCTCTCCCTCATTTAACCCAATATCCTCAGTTTCGTTCACCATTCCTTCTACATTCTCCTTATTTAATCCTCAGTCTTAGTTTCCACACTACTGTACAGCTTTCCGATATATTCTTGCCAGCATTTCCTCACTTCACAATCGTTGCTCGTATTCATCACTCCTGCAGCGTTCTATTTTGGGCCACATTCCCTCAAAATCACTCGGCATTTCTTTCCTTTCACAGCCATCACTTCCTCTTTACTTATTCTCACCGCCTCCTTCTCTTTGTTGTTTCTTAATCTGTACACCTCATACAATCGCTTTTTATCAATCTCATTTTTTGCAGCAATCATTGCCATGCACGCATCTTTTTTCTTACATACTGCCTTTTTTATCGACTCATTTTACCAAGCACATTTTTTTTGTCTACCTACAGTCGCCCTTCTACATATCCGCACGGCACAATTGACAACACAGTTTTTCAAGCTTATCCATGCACTTTCAACGTCAGTGTCTTTTATTTGTCTGTTCCACACAGTTTCATTCACATTCAACTCTACTCACAGCATCTGCGTATTTCATTCTCGCACCATTATCCATTAATTATATATATATATATATATATATCCCTAATTCTGGACGTTCGCACTTCGTTAGCTTTCCTTCTCCAGACCCACTTTTGCCCTAAACACACTCTCGATATAACCAAAAAGTGGTCAGATCCACACTCCGATCCGCGCATTACTTTTGCGACTCTCACTACGTTTCTAAGCCGTTCATCATACTCTATCAAGTCTATCATACTTTTAGATTTACCTCTCTGCCATGCATACATATGTACATTTTTATGTTTAAACTACGTATTGGATGCAAACAGGCTTATCTTCACACAGATGTTCACCATTCTTATTGACTCTGTGGTCTCCGAACTTTCCTAGGACGCGTTCAGTATGTTCTCTCTGTACACCTACCCATCCGTTCATATCCCCACTATCATCACTCTTTCGTTTGCCTTACATCTGTTCAGCTTCCGCTAGGCTGCCATCCTCCATTTCCGCAGCATCCTTTCCTTTGCGCTTAGTCTCCGATACACACAGAATATCAAGGTGTCTTTCGTACATTATATTCGCAATTTCAAATTCTTTACCATGCATGCCTCTAGCATTCCACGTACCTACTCGCCATTCATTCCTTGCACAGTCTTCAGCAACGAGGCCCCTCTGTTTCGACCTTGACGGCCCCTTGTAGCCAGGTCGATCCGAGGCAATTGTATTGTTCTCTTGAGTAATACCATAGCGTGTTACACGTCCAATCCGCACTAGGCGTCGTGTGGGCTTACATTAGTAAGCGGGTTGCCAAGCCAGCTACAGTGAAAATGGGCGGGATCGAGATAAGGAGTAAAATGATTGAATAACAAGGTCAAACACCTTAAACTTACCATAAATTCACAACTCGTATAGCTCAGTCCGGGAAAAATGTCTCTTGCCGCCACCACAATCTTAAATTTTGCTAAAATAAATCGTCTTAGGCGAGATGGTAAGTTAATCCTATCTGACTGTGGAAGACAGGATTGAAGCCTACTCAGTAAATTCATACACTAACTTCTCAAAGTCTTACACACTCCCAAACAAATCAACTCAAAACTTCAGAAAGTTTAATAATACACGGGTCGTTATAACTTACTGAACACACCCTGTATAAATAGAAATTCCCATTCATAAAAATAAAACGTTAACTTAGGTAGTTTTTCAAATGTCCCTCGTATATCTACAACTTTATATTTCTAACTGTTATAAAACTTTGAATAAAATAACTGTTCCCAATTTAGAAAAATGTAATCAAAATAAACGAAATCGGTTTAACAATGAATTGTTATCTAAAAGAAAAACTATTCCTAAATTGCTGAATAATTCAATGTTAGAATGTGTTTGTACCGTCAATAAAATTGTTATAGTTTATCAATACTTTATCTGTAAAATCGTATATAGACATTCATTAATATGTTCAAATTTTATTACCTCATAACGATAATTGAATGGTAATAAAAAAAAATAAGTACTTTGTTGATAGTGTTCGGCTTCAACACTTCAAAGCTAAAATGAAATTTTGCAATCGACCTGGCTTATTATGCAATTTCAGGACGAACAACAAACTCCAAATAGATAAAGATTAAATTCAGTGATAAACAACAACGAAAAATAAATGTAACCTGTAAAGTAAATTGTACAAATGTATCACATTTGACATAAATAAACAATGAAATCAATTAAACAATAGATATGTATATATATATATATATATATATATATATATATATATATATATATATATATATATATATATATATATATATATATATATATATATATATATATATATATACACACAGGGTGACATAGAAAAAGTTTCATGTATAGTGGCTACGCGATAGAGGCCACTAAAATAAGAAAAAAAGTTCCTATGAACTTAGGTCCGCAACGCCTCAGTTAATGTTTTTTTTAAATCACTGCCCTTCATTGTTGCTATTAAAATTTAATTGTTGAAGTGTTATGTTATTGTTTTTCCAAATAAGTTACTTTGGCGCTTTTGGATAATTTGCATGTATCGGATGTATTTTTCTCGTAAACCGTTGGTCCTAGCGACTTCAATAAAGTATACCTTTCTGAAGCAGAAAAGATGGGAAAACAAATTTTTCCAGTTCTACAATGACATACAGTGTAAGGCAAAAAAGTTAGGACCGATTCAAGCAATGGAAACTTGTATGTGGCGCCCTCTATCAGTAATAAAAGAACTAAGGTCATATTTGAATTCTGTGTTATAAAAAGCCCCTGTATACAAAATTTCGTCCGCTTATTACATCATTGTAATTTTTATACACAGAGTGAAGGGTCAAAAAAAAAAAAATTATAATATATCGTAACTAGGGAAGTACATACAGTTCAAGCTTGAATCGATTGAGATTTGCCTCCTCGATAGCTCAGATGGAAGAGCCCCACTCTAGCAAAGTGGAGGTCGTGGGTTTAAGTCCCACTCGAGTTAATCTTTTACTGTATGTACTTTAAATGTTAATTTTAAATAAAATACAATTAATGATTATTAAATTGAATTTCTGTGCGTTCACTAAACCAATTTCTATAGTTATCTATTACTATTGCATACAGCAAATAAAAATTAACAATCAGTCACGTGTTGTCATGTGCGAAACCTTAGCGAATTGCGGGCTCACATGGTATTCACAAAAAGTTGACTGTGATCCTTCACTCTGTGTATACAAATTATAATATATTGTAACTAGGGAAGTACATACAGTTCAAGCTTGAATCGATTGAGACATGCCTCCTCGATAGCTCAGATGGAAGAGCCCCACTCTAGCAAAGTGGAGGTCGTGGGTTCAAGTCCCACTCGAGTTAATCTTTTACTGTATGTACTTTAAAAGTTAATTTTAAATAAAATACAATTAATGAATATATATATATATATATATATATATATATATATATATATACATATTGTCAAATTCGCATGTAAATCTCTACAATAGCGTGGTTAAATGAACCACAAATCCTTAATACTAAACACAAAATAGCTCAAGTCCGATTACCTTTTACTTTCGAAGAACTGTAATTAACACAACAATAAAGGGATGTACTTACAAAAAATAATCGTACTTGTCTTGCTTCAATAAAACTTAAATCTAGTTCTTGCTTAATAAGGTAATTAATCCCTTATCGGTGTAGTAAAAAAAAATTGTAATCCATATGGTCTGCTCCCCAATAAACCTTTTTACTTTTGTGAATACACTATGCACATAATCACAAGAGGTAAGCCGTAATCACTAACGCAGTGTCTAACTTTCGTTCACTCGCGTACTTGATGTATGGGCTCTTCCGCATATCATAACATCACCTTATGACTTTAATGTTTGCCCTTTCAAACATTTATTACAATGAAGAATGTTTACTTCCATGTAAACGGTAAAATTCTGTATCTTCTTCGTACACTCCACCTGGTATTACTAACACTTGTACAAATGTACCTCATACAACATTAATAATGTTCACAAATGTTTTAACTAACTTTACAAATTCGTTTCGTTTACTTAAATGGTCACTAGAGGCTTTCTTTATATAATAAATTTGGATCACGCGCTCCACTACTAAACACTGTCACAAAATATTTCCTACGTTATGTTCAAATCTGCTTTCGCACTTTTAAAATTTCTTGAAGAAAAATCACTGATGTTTTTCTTCAACTTCTCAATATATTAATGATATAATATTATTTATGAATGTCTACACGATTTATCGCCCTAAGGGTTATTGTAGCCGCTTTAAAAGCGTACTACGAAAACTCAAATTTCATAAACCACACTAACCCATTCTAATGGTTCCCTTCAACGCGCGCGATCTGTACTTAACTTCTGACTATCAAAATCTAAATCTCTGTTCTCTCATTTGGGCGCTCACTTATATACCTTCTGCTCGCCATATTGCCAATACGTCACATCAAGTTCGGGCAAAACTTAAAATTCACATCACAAGTGAGCATGACTCTACTCTCGCGTCACAATGTCCAACGTGGACAATCACGCTACCCTTATACAACACTCGTCGCCATCTTTATTTTACGTCAAAATTTACAAAATCTTCTCGAAGAAATCACATATCCTCACCACATTCATTCAGTGTAGTCTCCAGATCATAACTCAACTTTTCATACACATCTTGCATCTGCGCGAATTTTATTTCCGCACAATTTACGTGAAAACATCACATCTAATGTCCCTTTACATACACATATACGCATTCCATTTATCAATATTGCACAATATTACCAAAAATTTCTACAATCAAAAATATGCATATGAATCCCTTATTGTACGTTAAAATAACGTCACAAAAATGTAAACTCATTTATTCGTCCGCCTACACCCCTTTCATTTAAGCAAATTCCTTTACACCAGGTAGCAAAAGACTAGTAGTCCTACCAGAGGCGTATCAATAAAAATTTACCCAAAACAATACATGTCAATCAAATCTCACGCTTTCAACACGAACATTTTTCTATAACCTTCAGATATTCCTTCTACGGTAACTAAGGCTTCATTAAAAGTCCAGTGGCGTATCATTTACACCGCCTACATTACTCATACTCACAAAAAATTCTTTTCATGCAAACTCGCTTCAGCTGCACTCAAAACACGTTACACACGTTATCAAAACCCTTCATATACACGGTGAGTCAAAATAGCCTTATAAGCGATCAGACCGGTTACTGGCCAAATCGTGCCCCGGATGTTGTAGCATTCCCTAATAAAATATAGACATAGGCAAGAAAGATATAAGTCATAGAGTGTATACTTACTGTATGGATATCTAAATGTAATATTATATATATATATATATATATATATATATATATATATATATATATATATATATATATATACATTTTCACTTACATACCCTTCAATCACATCACGTTTCAATCAGATTGTTCCCTACGGGATTCTTGGCTCTCGCGCCCGTCAACGGATGCTGTTATTTATTTGCGACCAAATTCAATAATTTTTAGTTTAGCTTTCCGAGTTATAATTATTTCTTTGTTATTTAATTTAATATTTATTTATCAAATCTGTTTTATTATTGTCGCGACCTGTGACAACTTAATGTTTCCGTCCTCTAAGTTTCTTTTTTTTTATTCAATTGAAGGGTAACAATAAATAACCATAATGGTCCTGTTAGCGCTCCCGACATTAATTGTTTACTTTTAGGATTAATTAATTACAATTAAGATCAAACACAGGTAAAAGTTAATTTAAATTTTGAATTTGCAGTCAAGGAAAAATATTGTATAAGACAATATGCAACACACTGTTATAATTAAACTTAGAATCATATATGGTACCAAAAATAAAAATTGGACTAACCTTGAAATTTGAAAGCAAAGAAAAAAAATGTTCAAAAACTTACTACTTAATACGGATCTGCCCTATATAGTCACATCCTTCGTATTTTTATATTTGACAAAATGCTACTGTTTAGATTATTATTATTTTTATTATAAGTTTTTGTTATTACTTTTGTTTATTAGTAATATTCAAACCGATAAAATCTATTCAGTACTACTTGTATTTAGATTAGATTGTTCCCTAAACGCGACTTGCTATCATTTATTTGAGAAAAGAAATTATTTAATTACTTTCATTTAGAATTTCCATTACAAATTAGAGCCAGTTATTTGTTTATTACTGTGGCATAAAATAAGTTATTTTTTATTAGTTCTCTATAATTGATTGTTATTGCAAAGATGTTTACCTGTTTGAGTTCAGTCCTTAGACAAGGGTGGTATTTATTTACGCTTTAAGTTTACTTTACAATTTTACCGGTTTTAACAATCACATCTGGCATGGGTTTAACAGCCGTACCTCTTCGTAGAAATTCAATACTACAGCAATCCTAAATATTTTCGCCCTATTTCAACTAAAGTGCCATTTACACGTTACAGAACTTTTACTGGTTAGATTATCTTTGTTTATTATTAATATTCAAACTGCCAGGTATAAAAATCTGTTCAAAAGCTTACCCTTATTTTATTAATTTAGAAGTTGTCATTTTAACACATATTTATTTCACTTCATAAAGCTAGAAGCGGAACAACCATAAACATTAAACACATCAGCATATCTGCTACTTCGTCCGTCACAATTTTTTTCACATAAACAATACTTTATTTGGGTGTTTTGTGCATAAGCACATAAAAAACATCTATTTCACTTCTGCAAATTTTAATTGAGCCTTTATTTACAATCTGTATGAAAATTTTTTACATGTACGGTGTTTAGGCAAAAAACAAATGCAATTATAATAATAAATTATCGCAATTAATTTTATTGTTAAAACATAACTCATATTTATAAATGTTGGCAGTAACATTTTAAAAAATTAATAAACTTAAGGATAATCCACACACATGTCAAAATTACCAGGTTAGTACGAACACACCTTTATACGAAATACAATTTATAGAATAGGTTTGTACCAAACAATTTCACCACCTAAACAACCGCTTACCATTTGATAGTGTCTAGGATTAAATTTACAACTAACAACAACATCAGGATGATAATTATTCATCTCAGTTATGGTGTATAATTCTCTAGGTTGATTAGGTACACAGTAACACAATTCTTGAATTTGTTCATTAAAACCTAATAATCGAATACCCGTATCATAAGGTGAACAAATAATTCGTCCGTCACTAGAAAAGCATAGTTCCTTAATATACCCTTTTCCCACACTTTTCTCCTTAATAAAGTGTGTTAATCTAGGCAAATTTAATACAATACGATTACGATCCTCCGGTTTATCACGAAAATGTGCTTGAAATATATCTTCGCCTATTATACCACTATTTATCACACCCATTGTTGTATGAAAGTTTTCAGGAATATTTAATAATTGAGAATGTCTATAAGCACTTAAATCATCATTCCTAAGGAATCCCATCCATATATCAGTTGGTCGTCTATTACCATTCTCAGGTACTGGTTCTTCAGGAATGGCAGGTTCATTAATATACCTAAAGGCATGATCGTAATCACTTGTTTGTCGCGTTTGTATGTCATGTACTGATGTCCACTACAACCAAAATTTCGTATAATTAACTTTTTAAATACATACATACATACCTCTTCATTCTCATCAGCTGTTATACTCCTTGACAAAGCACACCATCCCATAGGATGAATCTGTAACGAACTAATAACTTCTGCTTCATTAGGAAAATCATCAATAAATTCTAATCTGTTAGATTTACGATCTTGATTAAAAAGATGATTGAATATAGTGGCGGAAGGAAAAGTTTGATCACTTAATTGCATTAGTCTATATAAATGTGGCTAAAATGTTGCATTTAATGAGAAGTAGTACTTCAGCTAATATTTACCCTAAATGACTTTAAATCATCACTTAAAGTATTTAGATTTAGATCGTGAATTATGATAATATATCCACTAGTGGTACAAATAATCATTTTTGAACCATCAGGTGTCAGCTTTGTCCGCATAAGACCATTCATAACAAAAACGTTATTAAAAAGTACATTGCTTTCAGAGTAATTCCTTAGATCCCAAGCATAAACATTCCCATCAAACGCTGAAGTAATCATAACTTTGTCTTTTTCCAAGTATTCAATATTCTTAACCTAAAAAAACATGTTATATTTTAATTACTTACACGAAGTAATATAACCTTACCCAGTTAGCATGTCCTCGATATATACGTAGTTCTGTTTTTAATTTTCGTGTGTCCCATAATTTTACTGTGTTGTCATCCGAGCACGTAGCAAATGTATGTGTGTCCAAAAAACTACAATAATCTCAATTATTACATAAATAATTTTAGAATAATGAGGTATAAAATACCGAACACAATTAACACAACTATGATGGGCTTCACTAATCTTTTTAATTTGTCTTTGATCAGAAGCGTCAAACAGCAAAACAGATCTTTCCTCACAGGCAGCAACTAACAGTCGTCTAGAAAAGTATAACTTAAACATCTTTTTCTTACATACTGATATTACTTACCCATCTAAACTAAATTCCAAGTTAAATATTGCTCCTTGATCAGCAGTAAATCTTTGCATAGGAATGTTCGATTGATATGCATCAATATTACTGTAAACTTTACGATAAATATCATCACTATAACCCAATGAATTTCTTAAACCTAATTCCCTATTTCTTATTATTTTGTAATTAATTAAATTGTGTGAAAAGTATTTGCAACTTTTTCTTGACATTTTGTAGTATCAATCACAAGTTTTTAAATTATTTAGTTTAGGAAGTTAAGTTTTATATTACATTTTATTTTTAATACAAATTTAATTTAATTATTTATTAAATGTTTAAAATACAATGAGGATCAGAAATAAACAAATCTTTATTAGAAATACACATTTTGTATGGAGAGAGTACTTATAATTTATACTGGTTGTTTGCTATACAAAAAAACCGTTCTTTATAATAGTATAATTCTTTATTTACTCAATTACTCTCATTTTGCAATCGGACTTATATAAAAGAACTAAGAAATAATAATATGAATAACATTAAATTAAAAAATGTAACACTAGAAATACGGCATAATTTATTTACTTAAACCTACGATACCGGTTAAATCGACCGGAGCAATGAATTACATTGTAAAGGCAAAATTATAAACCCTAACTCTGAAAATTTTTTATTTTGAAGATACTAATACACAATGAGTAATTAAATACAACATGGATACATAATTTCTTTAGTTACCACGCTTTTTTACAGATTTTGCAATCGTCTTTTGATTTATTGGCACATTTTTTAGTTTGCGATCATTTGTTTGTTGATTGCGACCAATCTTGTTGATATGTACAGTTCAACCAAGCAAACAAAAGCCCTGAGAGGGCGTACCTGTTTTTCAACAGGTACATTCCATACAAAAAGTATTAAGGTGGCAAATTTAAATCAAATGTATGGATTGCTTATTCAAAATTCTGTGAAGAAATTTATTTATTTTATGTTAGGTACATCAAATGTTATTGAATTAATTACCAAAAACATTTAAGTATTTATTGTTTAAGTACAAATAAGATGGTTTTGAAGTTATAACGTTTTCTACAATAATTTACACAATTTTTAGTTTTATTATAAGTTTTTGTTTTTAGTTTTGTAAACATTTGTAAAATACTTGAAAAAACATCATTCTGATCACATTTGAATATAAAGTGACTAATAAATTACCATGATTCCTTTCTACAGTTTCATCATAAGTGTAAATAATATAATAGCATTTAAAACATTCACATAAATAAAGTGTAATGCTATTCACAATAGAAACAAACACATATGCATAATTAAAATGTAAAATAATTTCCAAGATTTTATGGAAAAATAAGCGCATATCGTTGATTATTATTGATTTATAACTTGTAACTACAAAATTAAAAATGGTTTTCTATGGGCTATCAAATTCATCAACTTCTTCCTCACTGCTTTCATCTGACGATCCAGTGTTTACCATAAAAGATAAAGTTTCAATTGTTTCGTCAAGTAGTTCATCACGTTGCCACATTTCTTCGGCTATGTGATTAACATGCCTGCATTGCTTGTCCCAGTCAGATGCATTTATTTCTGCAAAAACATTTCGCACTAAGTTCTCAATATTACTTCCACTTTGAGAAACGTTATTCATTGCCACCTTATGCTTTACTAAGCTCCACATAAATTCAATCGGATTGAGTTCACAATGATAAGGAGGCAAACGAAGTACACTGTGTCCATGTTTTTTAAGTAATTCATCAACATAGTAAGTTTTGTTATGCTTAAATTGCTTTACTAAGTCCAACAGTTCAGCTTTTCGCATGGTGTATGTTGTCGATACTCCATTACTTGTCAGTCAGTCTTGAATTTCTTGTTTCCTTGTTGCTTGTGTTGGTGGTTTATTAATTTGAACGCTGTGATATGGCGCATTATCCATTACAACTATACCATTGAGTGGTAAGTTTGGTATTAACTGCTTTTCCAACCACTGCATAAAGTTGGTATGATTCATCTCATCGTGATAATCGCCAGATTTACTTTGGGACTTAAAAATTAACAGCCCATGATTAACGAAACCATAAGATCCACCCGCATGAACGATTATGTGCCGCTGGCCAGCTCTGATGTTTTGGTACACACCGGGTTCATCATTGGATTGCCAGCACTTGCTAACTCCGTACGAAGGATGGATATATGTTTCATCTAGGTACGTAACTGGTTTTTTATTTTCTCCTAGAGCATCGTTTTGCCGTAAACTTCTTAAATAGCGAGAACGTCAGGCAACAATATCAGTGCGCTCCATTAAAAATGTTCGTTTATCGAGGCATTTTCTAAATTTGAAACCAATTTGTAACAAAGCCTTTCGTAAGGTTTCACGTCCTCCGGAGTAATTAATCTTATCCTCCATTTTATTGACTAAAATGTTCAACGTTGGCACCTTTTTTTCTACAGTATATACTTCATGAACGGTCCTTTTTAAAATACCTAAATCTGCTTCATCTAAAACCATTTTATTAGAACCTCCACTTCTTTTTTTCTTAGAAGGAGACTTTAAAACTGAATTTTCAGCTGTTGTAGCTTCATTTCTAATACAAAGAAATACGTCATTTAGAAATTACGTTTAAGGTTTACAAACTACGTACCTACCTAATTTTTTGTATAAAACTAATCGATTTTCCTGTTGCCGCAGCAGCTAGCTCAGTTGCCTTGTCCAAAGGGAATGTCCACACACCATTAGCTTTTTGTTTATCGAAAAATTCCACAACTGCTTTAATGATGTTCCGGGTTTCGGAATGAACACTCTTCTTCGACTTACTAGCCATTACGAATAAAACCTGAAAAGTTCGAAATATTGAAAATCAACATGATTTGATATTTTAAAACTTGTCATGCTCATTTAATTTAAGTGCAGCTACGTATTTCAAAATCGTACACTACTCTAAATATTGAAAAATCGATGTAAATCGATACTTAAAAAAGCATGCTTACTGTTTTAAGGTTATGAACTCTATAATCGTTTTGTTATTTAAAGCTTCATATTAAAAGATACATGTGCACAATACATACCGTTTCTCTCACAAATCAGTAAAAAGAGCCTTGAAAAAGACTTTTTATAAAGACTAATCGACAATAAATACTCAAGAAACACGAAATATGACAAATGTCAATTGTTTGCGTTTGGGAATGTACGGTCGGAGACTTCTTAATGGTAATTGGACAAACGTTTTACCGCTATAAATTTTTAAATTTAGTTCACATATTTTCCGGGGTTTTTGTTTGCTTGGTAGAGCTGCAGTAGACTTTCTTGTACGGACGTACTGAGTTCATCGGCGGGTTTCAAAATATATTTTCGTTAGTACATAAATTACAAGTTATCCATGAATTTACTGCTGCTAAAGTATGTTGAAAAATACTTGTAGAGGCCACCTCCTGGAAGACGATCTGGTTGTACAATTCCTTGCCATTTGGTCCAAAACATCTACCCCATATTTAGTATTGTTGTAGAATTTTACGGTTTCTGGTAGTTTCTTGTGTCTCTCATCAATCATTGGAAGTTTATGGATACTACTGAGAAATCACACATTTTTCGACCTTTTCGCTTGAAAACTTGTTAGAGAAATATCGTCACATACAAAAACCTTCGTTGGATACAAATCATTTCTCGATTTTTTTATAGCAGCTGGTAAAAACTTCTACTTCGGTTCACAGTTCCAATTAGCGATGTCGACTCCTTTTGCAAACTTTTGGCCAAATTGAGAGATGTGAAAAAAGTTATCTACAGTTACATTCCTCCCCTTTTTTAGAAAGGGTAACACATTAGTTGGTCTTGAATCGTCCTTGCCCAAGTAAGGAAATGCATTCAACATATATTTTGTTTAAACAAAATATATGTTTGTAGGAAATAGTTGTTCATCAATTGTAATGTTTGCTCCTGGTCTATCGCACATAATACAGTTACTCAAAAACTTACTCCATACTTCAGATACTGCAGCAAACATCAGATTTTTGACGATCTCGATGAGTTAATTTTAAGTCTAATCGAGTAAATCGCTTTCTTTGGTTGAATTTATCTCTGGACATTATATCACTAAAGAAATTAGGTCCCTATGTTATGTTCCACAATTGATCTACTGGAAAGTTTTTAGCACCCTAGATCCTATTAGCGTACAAACAAGATATAAACACGTCTCATTCTTCCAAAGAAGTTGTTCATGGGCTGCCACCCAATTGTCTACTTGCTTCAGTTTCAGTACACTTCCTAAAATTACACATCATAGAATTGTCAATAAAAATCCTTCAAAAACTTGCCAACGTTTCGTTTAGCATATCCGGTTGGCCCAGGTTCTTCTCTAAGTATGTTATGGGGAGATATACGTCCACAACCGTTATTCAAATCACTTAGAATTCTCCATTTAGTTCCGTCACCTGCATCATATTCTACACTAATGTTCAATGTTCCTGGAAAACTGGATAAATGCTCAATCTTTGTCACCATCACTACTGGTGCTCAGCAATGCATCTTCCAAAAGGTAGGATGTACCCACTTCTGATGACACTATACTATTATCACTACGATTATCACCGTCGGAATCGTACAAATTTAAATTATCAGTTTCATTTTGCAGTTCGGCTTCAGTAACATATTTCAACATCTTGAACGTAAAGTACCTAACTAAAGTTCTTGATTCAATGTGTATGAGTATTTATACTTGCCAATTTTTCAAAACTTCTAGGAAGTGGGTAGCCATTGAAAATATCATTACTGCAAACTATTTCACTTCTTGGAATGTTAATTAAACGTTAATATGGATGTTTAGAAATTTGTCTAAAGCACACAGATCAGGAAATAGTTGTGCGGTCATAAAGACGCAACCGTTCATAAAGCTAATTATGATACGCAAAGCAATTGTATGCACAATGCAAACATACATTCCCAAGAAATTATATCTTTAATCACTTTCAGGAACAGTAATAAAATTTTGTTAAAATCGGTATGACAGAAAAAAAGTTTGAAGTTATTTAAAATTAAGATCGGTCATTTCGACCGCATCCGTACTACTAGTATTAAAAAACCAAGGACGCAAAAAAATTCTACATTTAAAACCTCTAAAAAGTAAACAAATCTTCTTGAATTATTCTTGAATATATCCTTGAACATAGCTAAAGCCGCGTGCAGACTATTCTGACGTTCCGTGGGCTGACGCATTGATGCGTAACATATGATGTAATCAGACATGAAAGATTGTTCACATTGCTCTGACACGTAGTACATGAAACTACGATTTTGCTCGACTTCGACAATTAGTTTTGACCCTTTAACAACTACTCCGTGTCTTTGACATGTTGGAAGAAGAGACGAGGAAATGGCTGCACTATGTATTACATCTATTTGTTCTTTAAGAGACTGGGTGCATCCTGTCAATATAGACCGAGAAAAGTTCGGGGAATTCCAAAATTTAATGCCTCAACTAATAGACAATAAACTGCGGTTTAAGTAGTATTACCGTGTGAAAAAGTGAATTTTACTCTCTCCTAAGCTTTGTTGGTCGAGAAACAGTCTATTTAATTCAGGGAAAGAATTTCAGCTGAAATGCGGCTTGCAGTTTACTTGAGGTAAGTTTATTGTTTATGAAAATAGTAGTAATATTAGAACATGTTCCTGTATAGTTTAAATATTGATTCCCTAAACAGCTACAGTCAATAATATATATATATATATATATATATATATATATATATATATATATATATATATATATATATATAATTTTACTAATACTAACATAGTATTTTTCTTAATTATTATTATAACGATTTGAATATTGCCGTGACTCGACAATTAAAGAAATAATAGTAATGTCAGGTTGCTTTTACCTAGTACCAACTTATTATTTAAAACAGAAATGCCTGGGGGAAAAATAAACAACAATATTTCGGAATAAGACGGTTTATTATTTTCTCAAGTTTTGTGTCAAATTTTAATCTAAGCGTAATTTTTTTGCATATTTTGCCATGTTCAAAAAAGATCACATTCGTTGTCGCTTTTTGGTGCAGTTTGAAGAAGGAACGTCGAGCGCTAACGTCGGTTCTCCTTCATTATTGGAACCATTTCATCGACGTCAGCAACAATTGCGCCATTCCAAAAGATGCAGAGGTACCACCATCAATGGAACAGTTTCCTTATGTAATTGTAGCATATGAACCATTCCCTCTTAAACCCTATAGTAAAGCAGCCATTACAAGTGATGAAGAGAAAGTAGTATACAACTACCGCCACTCAAGAGCTCGAAAGACTGTAGAAAGTACGTTCGGAATTCTAGCCGGGCGCTGGAGAATATTTCTAAAGCCTATTGAAACTGAACCAGAAACTGCCGATGTAATGGTTTTAGCCGCCGTCTTTCTACACAACATGCTCCGGAATACCCAGTATTTCACCTTTTGAACAACAAATTAGAATGGAAAATGGAAGTATTCATGGTGTTGCCAACCTCGAAACTATTCGTAAACATTTCGTGAGACAAACGGTCGTAAAAAATACTTTGTTTCTCAACATGGTTCAACAAGTTGTCCTTGGCAATGGGATTACATGGGAAAAGGTGGGGTTGTAAAGATCCAGCATCCTTTACGTATGTTTTTTAGAATAAATTATTCGGGGACCACCCTATATCTCAAATTTCAAAAGTTTACGCGATATTGCACCACAAATAATTCTTTAATCACCGCTGACGTGTATTTCTAAAAACCAGTAAGTTTTTGCACGTCAGAACAATTTCAACCAATCCCATAACGGCATCCCCCGCACGGTAGCCGCGAAGCCGCCCAACGATGCACCTTTATAAACCCGCGACGCGCTGCTCTCAGAGATCTCTCAGGGGATCATCTCGAAGAAGTTCGCTCTCCGTTCATCATCTATCACCACCTGCCCGATCGTGACCGAGACCGCCACGCCGTTCCAGATATCCAGTAGCCGCCCGTAACGATTGCTTCGTGTAAGCACCGACCTGCTAGCGCACCACCTCGCGCCGGCTACCTAAAGTTTAATCCCGAACTGCGATTAATAGACACGTAGGTTGTAGAGTTATCATATTTAACAATTTACAATCAAACACTACAGAACGTAAATAACGACGGGCTTAGTCTCCAGGAGTTATAACGTTATCATTACACAAACACAAACATACAGAGCGTAACGAAGGGGTCACCCCCACGTCGCCTGACACAGTACACATACAGAAAGAGTGCCACGCAGGGTAGATCCCGACGTTGCTCGCAAACACTTGAGGGTGAAGGTTTGATACAGGGCTGTAAAGACCTACGACCTTTTTTTTCTTAGTTCACCAGGTTAGACAGGCTATTCCCTTCCGTCTCCTGATTATCACTAAGACCCCGCTTAATACACCTACATACAATACATACAGACAAACACACTAACCACACACGGTGTCTTTAATCGCAGGAGAATATATAAAGAAACCTGTTGCATAAAATTGTATTCCGAATAACCGTCGCGAGATACCTAGTGCAAGACCGTTCTTAAATAAATTAAGAATACCGCCGGAAATTATCTAATGTTCACTTGCAGTAAATACTATAATTACGACCTGGTGTATCTTACTAGTTACTTTAGTAAAAAGGGTACATTTAAAAGTAAATTCATTTGAGTATAGCAAGTATTTCGTTTCCTTTATAATTTGTATATAATTAAATTTAGTTACGCCGTTAGGACGTAATCCAGTTGCTTAAATAATCTAAATGCGTTGTCAAACCGGTTCTAATCAAATAAAAATAGTCCAGAGATCTCGCATTTGCATACGCGAATCTCGCGCGTGTATTGCTTCATTGGAGTACGACATACCAGCTTCAGCGCTCCAGAGTTACTGAAGAATAATAAATATGCCATGCGCATAAGTAGAGAACCGTATTGATTTTCTCCGTCCCCGAAACGATTCGAGTTCGTTGCGCTGGCGCCTTCGACCAAAACTGTATTGGGGCTACCACACCAGCTTCTGTAAATACAGGAGCGTAATACAAATATTACATACTAGGTAGGGAGTAGAGCGCACCCAGTAAGCAGCCTCCCCCAGGAGAACGAGTGTGAGGAGCCGTCAGGACCAAAAAGAGAATACATTTTTAGTTGTTATTAATATCATTTCTTTTCTGTTAAATTATGAAAAAATATACATTTTAAACCGCTTAAGCATAATTATTTAAGGTGATATATATATTGAGATGTTCAGAAAGAGGTAATAGAAGTATCGGACAGCTTACATAACATTTGGGTAATAAAAAGGGGTGATTTCTAGCTCGATACAAGTGCAAGACACTATTTTATATAAATCTGGTTCACGATGTGTTTAAAATAAATTTATTTGATATAAATTAGTCTGAATATCATTTGCTTAGTTTGGTTTCATCATAAAAAGCAATTTGCTGCTAACAAAATTGTCAAGAATGTTAAATATAACCATTTTCGTAAAGTCATTTTAGTATTGCAATTATTGCAATAAAAGTCAATTTTTCAAGGGTAATTTGGCAAGTGGACATTTTACAGGTGTTTAAACATGGACTATATAGTTAGGATTATGTTAGGGATAGTGTATGTTTAGTTTTTGAATGCAGGAAATACAAAAATTTAATAAAAGGGTTATAATATGGACAGTTTAGACATTTTTCGCACATATTTTTGGAAGCGAAGTAGTGACAAAAATTATGATACAAGATTCATAATAAGAACAACATATAGAACAATTTGGTATACAGACATTTATAGTGCCGTACATTTATATAGTGAAACATTTAAAAAGAGTGTTAGACGATGAAACTTTTTCAATGCAACATTATATAACATTATGCATTGCAAATAATTAGTGAGAATAATAAAGACAATAAGTACAAACCTTAAACATAACATTTTAAGTGTTAAAAACATTTTTAAATATAAATTATTTTCATTTTTAGATTTAAGTTTGGTTAGGTTGTAATTTTTAGGTTTTTTATATAATTTTATACTTTTTCCACATTATTAGACTTAGATTTTGCTCTTAAAGCACATAATAAATGTTCTTTCTTATTATGACACAGTTTTTATAAGGATACAGCGCTTTTCTCCGCAAAATTATGCTAAATCTGAGGTGAATTTTAGATAATATTACAAAAGCTTAAAATTTTCTTTAAATTAAATATTTTCAACACAAAAGATATGTATGCTTATGTAGAATGTTCTCAGAATTCCATTTTTGCAATTAGTTTTAGTGTAGCTTGTAAGTGTAAATAGTTAGAAGCTTATTTAAGGTAGATTAAGTTATTTCGTATATTAATGTTAGGAATTATAGCTTGTTAGGTGTCTTTTTGTTCAAAATTTTGCGTAGTTTTCATTTCCGTTTTTAATTTTCAATTCCGATTATGCATAAGAAAGTTACGGCCAAATTTCCATTTGTGTCCAATTTGTAATCTAGATCCACCAATCATAGCCATAGTTACTTTTGCAATATGGCTGTAAAAAAAATGAATTTTTGGTAACAACCAGAAACATATAAAAGCAAGCGCTCAGGAAATCACTCTCTCTCTAGAATTTGTTCAAAAGTGTAAAAGGTTAAAACAGTGTTGTGAAATTTGTGAGTACATAACCTAATTTATTTTCGTCAAGAAGTTTTACGTTACGAAGAATTTTCGAGAGCACTTGTTTTTGTACCGACGGTTTGAAATAAATAATTCCATCTCCGATACCTGTCGGTTTTGAAAAATAATTTTGTTCGTGTTAATTGGTGTCACGATTTTGTAAAGATTTGCTTTTGTGTTATCCAACTTAAATTATTTCCGTTTATACCAAATTAAAACCCATTTTTAATTGGTCAAAGTTGTTTTATTTCCTCGGACAATTTCATTTAAACAAAAATTGAATCGGTAGCTAAAATAAAAGTGTTATCAACAAAAATTTTGGTTATTTAAAGATAATTTTAAAACGATATCACTCATTAAGCCTTAAAACTATTTAAATAAAAAGTTACCGAAATTAAATAAGTGATTGGAGTTTGCCGATTTTGGAGAAAACATCTTTAAGTTTGGAAGTTGGTGTTTTCGACAACCGAGATTCGAGTTAGCAGTATTGGCTGATGGTAACAACCGTAATCAAGTGGACATTGCCTACATCCAACTGGAGTATCCGAAGACATCAATCAACCGTGAGGACAGTATATGTGAGTCAGATCTTAATAACCCTATTCATTGATATTTTCCTGCAATTTATATTTGTTACATATATGTTTTTGGTTAAGAATTTTAAATATTTACTTGTGTAAACACCTGTAAAGATATTAATTTCTTTTCTTTTTCTAAATTCTCATTTTGATCTAAACATTTATTTTCTAAATTATTCATTTGACATCTTTGACAGTTTCTAATTTCATTACAACGCATGCGTTTGGTAGCAAATTATATTCAGAATTATTTGTATACTTTCAATTCAATTACACAAAGGATATTTCTTATACACATTTACAGATACAAAATTTTTAACTTCAACTAAATTCCCTGAACCCTATCCCCATATGAGATCCTGAGCTAGTCCGGTGCAATAAAGGTTAAAATATTATTTCAAGCATAATTATCAACATTTAAAATTTAAAATATTTCCTTAAATAAATATAATTAATTATAATTTTACCTCATAAAAGTATAAGTCGCCATTTAATAATCAAAATCAATAATTAAACATTACAATTTATATATATATATATATATATATATATATATATATATATCTAATGATAATTAAAAAAATAAACAATCAGCGTATCCGTACAGGTGTTAGAAAATCACAATAAATAAATTTACTTCTGAAAGGAAGACGCTCCCTGACCCAGTGACCGAGATATAAAATAATTGTCGCCTTGAAGCCGTTAACTTTTATCAGTCCATTGTATAAGATTGCTAAGAATAGAATAATATAAACAATTTTTATATTCACGAGTGTTTCGATTCTTTTTAAGTCAAAAAGGAGCTACAAGAACCAACCGCATTGAGTGGTGTGAATAAACTGTTTAATTGATTTGCGTAAATAGTAATTATTTAACCTAGATAAAATTCCCATGGACTGTAAAGTAGGTTTTGTTACGGTATAAACTGGCAGTAAAACGAGATAACAGATAAACTTGGCTTTTGCACGACTGCCAGCGGTCGGGTGAGAGTCAGATGTTAATTAATTTTGCACACTGAAAAATAGTATACCATACATAAGTCAAAATAGGGGTTGAAATCGTCATAAAACCGGAAATGGGCGCCAGAGTATTTGAAATGTCAAAATAGGGGATGAAACGCCCAATTACGATAGTTCACAGCTCACTCAAAATACTCAAATAACTTGCTTACCTATACGTGGTCTCCGCAGGCGGCTATAGGACCAGGGGGTCTTTCGCTAACCTAAAAGACTTCAAAACAAAGATTTGTACGCTTAACTAAACTAATAGCATGCCGCAAAAATCACTTTTGCGATAATCAAACACTAAACTCTAGTCAAGTTACGTTAATTCAAAAGTCAATCAGTAAAATAATTTCACTTCACCAAGCAACGGAATGATATAACAAAACGCTTTAATTATGCATACAACCGTTTGAAATCGAGTTCCTCAGATCACGTTTAATTATGCTCAATTCATAAACGAAACAAGAAAAGAAAATGCAATATTTATCGGCCTCTAACTGTACGTTAAAGTTAAATAATCTCTTGAAAACTTTCAGCCGTGATTGTTTCATTCAAACTAAACTAGATATAATTATGTTAATTTAATGAGCAAATCAAATTCGAACATTAATAAACACTTCAAATAAATTTGGACGATTATCTGTATGAAAGCATTGGCCTTATAATTTAAACGATAAAATAGTCAAAAGTGAATCTCTTAAAAAATTAAACATGCTTTCATTTACACCTAAATAGCATTATATTAAAATATACTCAAAAATTTATTTAAATTTTGTCAATCACCACATTAAAAAAAACACGTAAATTACCTTTAATTGAAGATGCCCCTTGGTGCCGGTCACGCTTGCGATGTTATGTAGCGGGTAGCTCCTGTCTTTTGCTCTTTGCGTTATGGCTCGATTCTCAATGGGCCGTGTACATGCTAATATTTACATTGACTCGTAATTCGTTCACTTAATGTTATTTTCTTTAACTCTACTTCTTAAGCGAAATTATTTACAGCACGTTACTCATTATCTTTACACTGATAATGTATAAGTTCTGATAAATACTTAACATTTTGTATTAACTATTACGAGAGAATCTTTATTTATTTACAGCAAGTTATTTGTTAAATGGCGCACTGTGAACTTAATGTTTGCAACCTTGGAACGAACGTTGTATATTTCCGCAAAGCAAGGGAAATATTCACCAGAGGAAGGCAAAGATGTAAGCGGCGCTTGTCTTTAACACTTTTACAGGAGTTTTTAAATACTTTAGTTCCTATGCGATTATTTCTTATCGGTTACTGGGAAATCGTATATAAATCCGGACCTCTAGTTTTAAATTAAATAAAATGAATGGAATTTGATTTCTCTTTCTGGAAGTAGATTTATTGTTTAAAGATTTTTTTTTCAGGAAGCGGCGGGTATTGCGTAATTAATTATTCTGGATACAGACAAACGAATGTCGGCATTAAGGACGGGATTTATAACGGCTTTACAGAATCTGACTGAAACGGAGACTTGGGCGATTATCCAATCGATCTTATATCTGCAGGTCGGTCGTGTAAGTGTAGGTATTGTGTTCTTAGGAAGGATTATCTAATCAAACGGCCATACGCCCCATTGGTTAAATACAAGGATGCTAGATCGCACAGTCCTACGCATTTCGGACAAGCACAGGTAACGAATCAAAATAAATAATTAATTTGCGAATTTTTATACAGGATCTTTACAGCACGACACGCAAAATAAATTTCAACAGGGAAAACACATATATTATATTTTATAATATGATTACGATAACAAATTTAATTCTCAAACCGAAATTATTTTCTTTCAACGTCATAAATTTAAAATACAATTTACATAAGCATTTATCGAACATTCACATTGAAACATTTTATTGCGATCTGTAACAGAGAGAATGTATAAACGATGTATAAATGAACGGGTCGAGTTACGTGTTTTGTTATAATTCATTTTTTTAACTCTTTATTGATCTTTGTTGGTTTGTAGCATTTATTACTATCATGTATTACAACTGTTAAAAAAAGAAATCATATCCAGCGATGCGAACGAAAACGCAACGTAACATATCGCCAGGAATAGGATAATATGTATGATGGATATATCAGGACTTAAGACATGGTGCAATATTACCTGATCTTCACTTACGGGTGACTGCATCCTCTCATACGGCTCACGTACAGGTTGTAGGGTGAGCAGTATTTCGTCCACGTCTGCCTGCTCGTACGTGCGTGATAATACCACATCCAAATCGTCCGCTGGAGGTGGTGTATCCGAAAACCGAAACGCTATTTCACAGTTATCCTGGTCGAAATACTGTCCGCTCTCCACCAGGTCACCGGCAGCACCGTCGTCCTGGAGTAGCTCCATCACATCCTGTGTGGGATTCGTATGAGGTCGGTCTTCCAGCAACCTCCTCAGGATGGGAGTGTCATCCCGCGGTAGTATCACAACGTAGCTTATGATGTTAATTCGTCCACCCACCGCTACGGGACGATCATAAGCCTCGCATGCTCGTGACCTACCTATAAGCAAAAGAACATTACTAATCTGTGGTGGGCAGTAATACATGAAAGCGCTTTTTTATCTCTGTTTACGGTTGACGTAGTATTCTCCACTACGGCGGCGGATACACTTGGGTTTACAGAATCTAAAAGCGATTACTATTATTAGTCTACAAAAGATGAAAGCCTGCAAAATAGCTTTTGCAAATTTTACAAGTCCTTAAAGATTTTATTGAAAATTATTTTAAGTTCACAAAATAACTTGAAAAATTTGCCCTAAAAATGCATGAAAAACGTTGTTTTTAGTGGGTGAAACACCTATATTTAGCGAAACGAAAACAGTACAAATTATTCGTACAACTGATTCTATAGTTGACACTACTGAACATACAATGACTCCAATAGCAAGTTCCCCATCATCTCCCCAGGTAAGAACCAAGAAGTCTTATGTTTTTTTAATTATAATTTTTTTTCATTCTTGATATATTTCTAACGTTTTATTTCTTTTTTTATAGGTTGTTGTTACCCCCCGTTCTCCATCGCCTGGGAAACTCCTGAATCCCTTCGACTTTATCCCGCTAGCCTCCTCAACTCCTGCCCCCAACGTCCCGCTAACTCCAACACCTCAGGTTTCCTATCCAATTGACGATGACCTCCTTTCAACTCCCACACCTCAGGATTCCGCACCCTCTTCACCTTAGGTTCTGTATACCCCGCCCTCTGCACCCTCTCCTGTTACCGTGGACGCCCAATCTAGTAACGACGAAATTTAGGAACTTGCGTCCGTAGTTCTGGAAACTTTACAAGATTACAATCTTGATGCGGATACAGTAATACTTGACATGACCAATGCCGAACTAATTACTATCAGTGACGAGGACACACCACTACCTATTGACATAGACGAGCATATCATCCAGTGTTGAGGGAGTATGTTATTCCTGTGCTGAGAACGATTACCTCAACACTGGTGACTACGACTCCGACGTAGACATGAACCCTGCCTACAGCTATGATTCCTACGATTATCACAATGACGTGTTACGACAACAGCGACTACTTCGCGAAATACGTACTGACTTATGTAACGAAATCATCGTTGAAGAGAGTAGTGATGTGGATAACTTTATGGACGCTCTGACCAACAACATGCAACAAATGGAACGTAGCGCTCAAGAACTGCCAGATGTAGTACAACAACTAAGTGCACAGGAACAGTTAACAGTTACATAACAGCATACAGGACGAGACCAATGACAATGGCAGGGCTTCAGACGTCGCTCCGCAGGTCCAGGATCACGGAAATAACGAAAAGAGTGACGAAGAACTTGACGATGGCTGGTTTTGGGCTACTCACATCCCTATGACGATTCGTCGCACTATGCTTCCACCATTATACAACGTTATGTGTGCGATGGCGTCGGGAGAGAGAACCATTCAACGCAACTCTGAGTTCCTGATTATCGTTGGGTGGTACTGGCTATTCTACGCACATCGCATCATCACATAGGACAGCTCACGTTCACGATATGTATTGTCTTGATACTACTTTGTTTACATTAATAATTCTTTCTTTCCCTACAGCTGACAACCATAATGCTATTCGTCCGGAATTATGATGTCGTGATTACGGAGAGCCCTCTAGAAGAGCAGCTCGACCGGACCCACACTAGGCTCGTAAAATTATACCTTGACTGGCATATTGTTATAAGCCTTGCTATACTAAGTGGGTATGATCACGCCATTGTACATCTGGAAATGATACTGGAAACTGTCGAAGAGGTTGCCGGAGTTTACGAACATATCCAAGTTCGTAATGCAGCTCTTCGACAAGTGGTCTTTGCAAGTGATGGAGACAGGCATAGTAAGTATAACTGACAGAGCTCTCCTTCTACTTATGATTTATTTTTTTCAGAAAAACGTCGTCCCCAGACCAGACAGACCGATTCTAACTGACTGAGCGCGGCGAATACTATACAGACAGTACAGACAGATGGACGCACAGACAGACAGGTACACACCACACGGTGTACATGCTCAAATTTATGATACTGTGATGGTATACCATCATGTACCGCTAATGAACGACTGCTAGTCCTCTAGAGGAGCATCTTCAGACGATACGGTTGAATGCTTCATGTTCGAATAAACCAATGACGGTCATCTGACACTCCGCTACAGGAACATCTCCGATGGGCACGAAACTGCACGTAGGCTCAATTACTTGCACCACGTCCACGCAGGTGTAATTATACAGAAGTGGACCATTTGCATTTGTACTAAATCAAAATGTTTTCTTCCTAGAGAAAACCATATATCTGAATAATACACTGATTACATTTGTACATACAACAAATAAATATATTAGCATATCGTTATCTTTTTTTTAATTTGGTTCTAAGTGTGGAATCAGAGAAGTGTAAAAAATTACATGAGAAAACCTTGAAAAAGTGAGATGGCTATCTGAGTAGGTAGGGTACGCAAATATCTTTGAGAATGTGTTGAGTGTTAGTGACCTACGCATATTGTTTCACCGTGGACTGTGGTAATGTTAGAAATGTGCGACCTTGAGAAAGTAGTGTATAAACATGCCTACTTATTTCGCGACTTTGAGCCGGTGCGACCTAGAAATTATGGTAACCTTGGAAATGTGGGACCTTGGAATTGTGGTGTGTTCCAAAAGTCTCAAATCTTACCTATTTATATTTTAACAGATATTCATTATTCAGAAGTGAATTCGTTAAAAACAATCCTTGTTGCACAATATGAGTACACTATTATTTGCGTTACTGTAATTTACATATTGTTGCAACATATACACCGTAAACATAAAATACTTATTTTTTTGAAATTCAAGTTTTTAATATGAGTTACAAAAACGTAGGCACTACTATACATTAAAGCAAACCCTAAAAGCTGCTCAATTTGTATTAATAATCTTGTGTGAATAAGAAGTATTTTTACGAAAGTCTCTTTTTCTAATTTAATCGACAACATATTTTCTTAATAAATCAGGCAGAGCTCGCCATCAATCTAAATAGGTAAAACAACGTTATCTGATCATACCACAATTACATAGCTTTCCGTATTTTAGCTTTTCTGACTTAGCTCCTTCGATTCGCTCTCCATCTTTACTACAATTTTCGCTTCGAGTGGACTACTTGTACATAGCTTGTAGCTTTATTTCAATTAATTTTCTGCTATTGATGTTTCGTTTGCCTGGGAGTAACTTCATGCTGTGCGGAAGTTAACGATTTACTCTCCCTACTTGGTTTACGTTACTAGGGTTTACAATGATGGGATCTGGCTATATGTTCTTCGCTACTGACGACTCGGCCAGGTTTAAAGCTAAGTAAAGTTTGAATTTACGTTGTAAACTGTATATGTCGGAAGCTGCCTTCAGAAGTGATCGACACGATTTCTACTAAAAATAAACAAAACTTAACCGAAACTTAGTGAACTATTTACCTGTAGTGATGGAGCTGTCTTGTACATCCTTCATAAATATTGTATTACTGGATCACTTTGTGTCATTAAAATAATCTAAATTAAATTGTTTATAACCGAAATTTCATACAACACACCCAGTGCTGTGTTAGCGTTTAACGTCCATTTTGGTTATCTACAAACCTTATCTGCGCAGTAGCGTGAACTAAATTATTGTATCATACCGGTTCTATTCGTTGTTTAGTTAATGTTATTACGCCACACTTTAGCGCGGGTTACTGCTTTTTTAAATTTTTGTCTTATAGATTTAAGTATTTTATATGTAAATGAAGTTTTGTTTATTATAGGGGTCATTACTTTGTAAAACACAGGCAAGCTGAGTTGGTGCATTTTCTAAATTAAAATGTCAACATAAAAATATAATAACATTAGTGGATTTGTGTTTACATTTTAAAATTATTCGCGATCAGAAGTGTCAGTTTATAAGCCTAATCCTCGTCATTTCCGGGAGGTCTTACTTTTCTGTTTCAATATGAAAATATCTGCTGCCCAGGCCCGTCAAATGCTCTCAAACACTTACGGTAACGCCGCTATTATCGAAAGAACGTGTCGTGAGTGTTTTCAACGCTTCAGGAACGATGATTTCCACGTCTAAGAGAGAAAGTTGCAGAATTGAGGAGCGTTAGTAGACCAAGACTCATGTCAAAGTCAAGAAGAATAGTCAGAATCAACCAGCCATTTCGAAACGACTCAAAGATTTGGGAACGATTCAGAAGCAAGGTAATAGGCTGCCGTACGAGGTGAAGTCTAGAGATTATGAACGGCACTTGGTTGCTTGCGAACAGCTACTTTAAACGCAGAAATGGGAAGAACTTCTGCATCGCATTGTGACTGGGAATAAAAAATTGGTTCATAACCCTAAGCTTAGAAAATCATGGGGAGCTCCCGATCATTCCTCTACGTCGACGACCAAGCCGATTATTCACGGGTCCAAGGTAATGCAGTGTATTTCGTGGAATCAGCTTGTCGCGCTGTATTATGAGCTATTAAATCCAAGTGAAACAATCACAGGTGATCGGTATCGAACGCAATTGATGCGTTTGAGCCGAGCATTGAAAGATAAACGGCCGCAATACCAGGAGAAACATGATAAAGTAATTTGCTATATGACAATGCTCGACTTCATGTTGCAAAAGTGGCTAAGACATACCTGCAAACGTTGAAACGGGAAGTTCGACCACATCCGCTTTATTATCCAGATATTGCTCTTCTCTCTGACTATCACTTGTTCCGATCAATGGCACACGGCCTCTCTGACCAGCTCTTCTGGTCTTATGAAGAAGTGAAAAATTGGATTGACTCGTGGATCACCTCAAAGATGATGAGTTCTTTCGACACGGAGTTCGTATGCTGGGTGAAAGATGAGGAAAGTAGTGACCAGCGATGGACAATACCTTGAATCGTAGAAATATCACTAGTTTTTTAAAATTAAACTTTTCATTTCTTTAGAAAAACGGTGGAAGCAAAGTTGTACACCTGATAATATATGTTTTATTGAGAAATAAATTATAAATTATATTTGTGTTTATTTTGTAGCTGAACTTAATTTTTTAGAACTATATACAAAATAGACAATACATGTATACATTGTATATGATTGAAGTCAACATTCGAACCACCCCGTCTCCGACATTTGAGTTAAGGCACGGAAGGCTAATAATCATCTGCTTCTAACCATTATCTCACAGAAACACGGGAAATTTGCTCGTTTCTTAAAAGGATTATGAATTAGACGAAACGTGCTTTCGAAACGAAGTACAACGGAATAGTACACATCGAATAACATTTATCAGTGACACAAAATACAGGGTGTCCTATTAAAACAGAACTTTTTTTTAATCTTATAGTTAAGTCATAATATTCCGCGTCGTATACCATGAATAACCCTGTATTTATAACGGCTTTCGGTAACTTAACATTTATTTCTGTTAATATTGTTCCGCGAATGATTGTAAACGAAATTGCATTATTTGAAATAATTGCGTGTGGTACCTTCATATGTACGACTATTTTATGTTCGTGTGCAATACATTGTAAATTAATAATTTTACGTAGCTATCTTTTAAATGTTTAAAATATAAGAATTGTAAACATTTAACTGCAAAATTATTACAAGGATATAAACTGGATGTTCCTCCATTTTTTTAAGATTTGATTTCATATTCTGTCATGAATAGAGGCCAGGGCGCAAAATTAGATATTTCATTGCTTTACCATGAAGCAAAACGTAACTCTGCTACTTAATGGAGAATATATCGCAGGTTCAATAAAATATAAGGATCTTATCTGTAAAATTTCGAAAAATGAACTTACTACATAGAAGTACTCAAACATGGTATTGTGTATGATCTTGCAACTATAATCACTTCCTATTAACGACAAATTGTCAGCAATTAAATTACTAATGCGGTAAAAATCCGGTTTATTTAATCGTCAAGAAAATCAATGTACCTACATAACATGGAATTTAGTTTCATAAACTAGAATCGGAAAGTAGATCAAGCGGGTACTTGATTAGAATGTTGATTACACATTTTTTTACCAGGGGTTGTAGCTCAGATGGTAGAGCGCTCGCTTAGCATGCGAGAGGTACCGGGATCGATGCCCGGCACCTCCATGATATATTATGTTAAATTTTTTTACTGCGCCTGGTGCATTTTGATACATTTACCGCAATAACTACAAACAAGTATTGAAATCAGTAACAACTGGAATCTGTTACTGTTTGAAAGTGATTTCAACTGTCCCATTGACATGTTGCACATACTAAATAGAAACAAGTATAAAACCTAATTTCATTTATTTCAATCATTTTCATTGAAATCTTTACTATTATATTAATTTATTTATTAATTATATAAAATTGCATAATAAAAATACTTTTAAAATGAGATGGAATGAGATTGATCAGTACCTATGTAACCAATGAACATAGTTTAATAGGACCTTTATTTCTACTAGTCATTTCCTGATACGCCACTGCGCTACACAATTATGTGCCAAGTGGTAATAGGCAGAATTGGAATATTACGCGTCCTCTCTCTTTCCTTGTCTAAGTTTAATATAGTATACAGTATATATATATATATATATATATATATATATATATATATATATATATGTGTGTATATGTATTGTATTTACGTGTATGGAAAAATATTATCGCGGGTCTAACTTATAATAAAAAGACAGTACAATCAGTTCACGTGCTGAGTGAGATAGAATACACAACAAACTAAAAGCGCTGATGCCATACATGCGTCTTTTGAGTAGGCTAGTATCAATGACACATTTAATTGCTACTGTCAACGGGAACTGAAGTCAGTGTTTTTGCAAGTCCGACACAATACTCATGTATTCCACTGAAGAAAAAATACAGATTATTAAATGGTATTATTCAGGAAGCACTGCACAAGAAATAATGGGCAGGTTTGCTTTTACTAGACAAGGTATATTTAATATAACAGTCACTTCTGGGCAGAGGAAAAGCCAAAGGTTAAATGTGTAACGTATTATCAACATAATTTTAAGTTGAATATATGGGCTGCTTCAATAGTCAACCGTCTCGTTGCAAACCATATTTTTGATGGAAATTTAAATGGTGATGTTTACTATGCATTTTTGGATAATCGTTTATTTCCGTTATTAGAAGATTTGCCTCTTGATCTACGAAGAAATATAGTTTTTTTGCATGATGGTGCTCCATCTCATTTCTGTAGACAAGCTAGAAGATGGCTCAATGAACATTTTCCAAATCGTTGGATTGGCCGAGGTGCTGATTGATGCTCCTATCCACTGGCCACCAAGGTTCCCTAACCTAAATCCCTTGGATTTTGATATGTGGAGTTTAGTTAAAGAAAAAGTATTTTCGAGCGAAATAAATTCCGTTGTAGAACTTCAAGCGAGAGTTGAAAATAATTTAAGAATGTTAATTCAAGAACCACGACTATTCCAAAGGATTATGTTTTCACTAGAAAAACGTTTACGATTATTCGTGAAAATGGTGGGCATTTCAAACATTCAATTTAAAAACCCGTACCTACTTACACAATTTTGTTTCTGTTTGTTTGGTTTGTTTTATTTTAATTGTTTCCTTTGTCTGTTCTGTGTTAACGTCATACAATTAAACCTTTTTTACGCTCCAAATAATTTACAACATTTTTACCACAGTTGTTACTGCAACGATCATTATTCCCTGAGGTAGTTCGTTCTCACGCATGAAAATTATTAATTGTTTCATTTTAAAATAATTTATTAATTCGGTCAGCATTACTTGCTAAAACCTCAAATAACTCCAAAACCAGTAACTTTTGGCTTTCAACAAGAGTATCTTTTTTTGTGGAAAATTGTCTAAAAAATGCTATTTTTGCCCGAAAAATATCCTCATAAAAAAAGCTTGGGGGCAATATAAGTGGCACCCCCCCTCCCACCCCGCTTTAGTGACGCTCCTATACAAAATATTACAAATTTGTCAACACTGTCTTTTATACTCTAATCAAAGGTATCTGTGGTCTAAATTTCATTTAGGTATCTTAACCGTTTCAGAGATAATAAACGTTTTTTGAAACAGCCTGTATATATGTATATATATATATATATATATATATATATATATATATATATATATATATATACAGGGTGGCCCACTTACTCGGGATTGCTCCATAACTCCCTTACTATTACAAATACGAAAAAATGTCTTATATAAAAGTTGTTCACAGTCATAAGCTACAAATTTTACAATTATTTTTAGAAATGGCGGACTTCCGGTTATACCGAAAACTTCGTTATTTTAAATAGAACAACCTATATATTATTATATTTTTGAATCCCTCGTTGAATTTAAAGGTCACTTTAATAATCATACTATGGGTCTACGTCGAATTTCTTCTGAGTTATTTTGTAGAAAAATGACGTTTGCAGTGCCTCCGAAAACTTTCAATATCTCGAAGACGGATACCGGTAGAGAGATGCGGCTTTGGTTTTTTACTTCCGAAAAGAGTACCGCATCATTCTCATTCATTGCGAAAAATCTTACTTTTAGAATTCAATAATTTCTATCGCTCCGAAAATATTGTTTTTCAAACATGGATAACTTGATTTTTTTAAATGCACCCCACAAGAAAAGTCCAGGGGGCTTAAGTCTGGAGATCGCGGCGGTCACAGCACACCACGGCAAACATTGCATTTGTTTAGTAAATACTATAATTACAATTTTTTGAAAATTGTGAGTTAACTAATTATACTAAACATACAAAGCTATACATTTTTGAAATAAGAAAAAAATAAGCCATCGAATGAGTCCATAAACACTTATAAGTGCCATTTAAAAAAATGTATGTTTGGGTTGTAGCACGAAAAATAATTACTAAAAAAATTTTTTATTCGGATTTTCTCATTTTGCGTAAAAATAGCTAACAAAAGTCTCTCTTATAGCTTTTTCTTATTTTGAATATTAAAAAAGATATAGCCGATTGGAAATTTGGACGATTTTTAGTTATTTTCAGATATCTTAGAAGGTTGGCAACAATGTTGAATTTTCTTATCGGTATTTGAATTATCATGTAATTCTGCCCAATTTTGCTTATTTAACCGACTCTGTATATCGTATAATAACAAAGATAGCCACAAAACGTATACAGTGCGTACCAAATGTATGAAACTGACCTTGTTATTTCAAAACTATTCAAGATAAATCGATAAAACTTAATATGCATGTTGTCATTTTTATTATTCTTCTATTATTTCCACAGTTTTGTAATTTTTTTTAACTGACAAGGTCTGGAGCTGCACAGCCAAACTTGACTAAAGATAACTTCGCTGTTGTAAATTAAAGATTGGGAGTGGGTATTAACTGATTTTTTCTTGAGGGGTTACCTGAATAGTCGTATTCACCTCGATAAACCAAGTAACTTGAATGAACTAGTGCAACGAATTCGAGAAAAAACAGCAAATATTCCTCGCGAGTTCAATTTGAATTTAGTTGAAGGATTTTCTAATCGAATTTATTACTGCCAAGAGGTGAATGGGCAACAGTTTGAGCATCGCTTATAAATGATTTTTGTACTAGATAAACTTCATCACTTAAAAACACGGTTTCAAGAATCTGATGTTACATGAAACACCATAAAACAATTCATTGTTCCCCATGCTAACTGGATATTCAGCTATCCATTTAATACCTACTCCCAATCTTTAACTTACAATAGCGAAGTTATCTTTAGAGATAACTATGACAAGCGGCGTGTGTGTGTGTGTGTGTGTGTGTGTGTGTGTGAGTGTGAGTGTGAGTGTGAGTGTGAGTGTGAGTGTGAGTGTGAGTGTGAGTGTGAGTGTGAGTGTGAGTGTGAGTGTGAGTGTGTGTGAGTGTGAGTGTGAGTGTGAGTGTGAGTGTGAGCGTGAGTGTGAGCGTGAAGGGTGAGCGTGAGCGTGAGCGTGAGCGTGAGCGTGAGCGTGAGCGTGAGCGTGAGCGTGAGGTGTGTGTGTGTGTGTGTGTGTGTGTGTGTGTGTGTGTGTGTGTGTGTGTGTGTGTGTGTGTGTGTGTGTGTTTGTGTGTGTGTGTGTGTGTGTGTGTGTGGAGTGTGTGTACGTGTGAGTAAGAGTGGTGTGTATTCGTGCATGTGTATGTGATGATTTTCTAGAAGAATAAAAAAGCTGGAAACTTGAGAATTGACATTTATTGTATTTGCAAATGTGTAGTTTACTGCGTTAATTCAGTTTTCACCATTAAAATTTAGGGTAGTTTGTATCAGTTAACTAACTGTTTACCGCATCTTTCTCAATACTCTCGATACTGAGAAATCCTTTATAATTTGTTATAAGCAGCACATTTTGGAAAACTCACATAACAGTAGCTACTGTTTGGTTTAGGTTATACTTTTTGATGCAATAGAAAATAAGCTGCGACAGTTTTGATTAAAATTGGTATTGAAACATCTAGTAGCATCACATGTAACAGTGCATAAACAATTTAGTTAAAGTAGACCACCGAAGGACAGTTCTCTTTTGCGCGGGTAATGTCTGATATATATATATATATATATATATATATATATATATATATATATACTCGAAAAATTCATTGTATGTAGTTTCGATAACTCTTGTCAGATGGTACCCAATTTTTCGCAAAACGTGACTGCATTTACGCAATAATGAAGCCATTGGTTATTTGTACCTACTGACAAAAAATTGTTTCAAGTTGGATTAAAGTTTCATAATTTGGTTATTAAGATGCCGAGGAAGTCGAAAGTCTTCTTCTTTTTCTTAAAAGGATGACTATTTTGTTTGAATCACCCCCTCTACACCATTATCACACATGAGTGTTTTCGTGTAGAGTGCGAAACTACAAACAGTGTTGCCATATGAATTCCTTGTATGATACCGACTTTATTTTTACAAAATACCAAAACTCATAGACATTCGATACCCGCACAAAAGAAAACTGCCCCTTACTTTACTTTAACTAAATTGTTTATGCACTGTTACACATGATGCTACAATACCAATTTTGATCGAAACGGTCGCAGCTTATTTTCTATTGCATCAAAAAGTATAACCTAACCCAAATAGTAACTACCGTTATATGAGTTTTACAAGATGTACTGCTTATACCAGATTATAATGGATATGTTAGTGTAGTCAAGTATAAATTTTAATCATAATCGTTATGCCTGTTTTTTGAGAAAGATGCGGTAAACTATTAGTTAACTGATACAAACTACCCTAAATTTTAAGGGCAAAGCTAAAATTGTGCCCTAGTTAAACATTTTATCCAGCAACAACAGAAAACCGTATCTATCTGTTAAACACAATAATCAATATTTTATTAACTTAATTTGTTGAATTAAATTAAATAAACATTAATGACACTACCTTTTTAGAATTGAAATTTAAACAATTTATTAAAAAAATATTTGCTTGAATTGAATACTTAAACTGCACATGATACTATATAGATACTAAATCCCATCACCGCTTTATGTAATTCAAAAGAATAACTACACTTTATTATATGGCGATTCTCAATTTGGGCAACATTGTAACGCCTCTTCCTTCCTCACGCTTCTGTTCGTTTTACTCTACTATGTTCGGGTCTCAAACGTAAATGCTCAAATGTTTACTTTAATTACTACATATTAATAATTCTTACTTTTCCATTTTAGCTCAGTCGGAATTTTGTACTTGTAAAATAAGGATCGGGGTTCGTTATTCGGGCTCTTAAACGTTGAACAAATAGATTACAAAGGTTCCATATACATATACTTTATTCATATTTATTTATACCTATTATGTAATAAGATATAGATACAGGCAAATTTGTAACTCTTCCTTCTTCAGGTGATCTTTAGGGCCAGAGTAAAACTTCCTTCCTCGGGTGATCTGCAGTCAGGTGGTCCTCTGTAGTTTCTGTAATGTGACGTTAATAAAGGGTTGGGTTTTGACTTTTAGTTTTCGTCTTTGAACAGTTAATTGATCGTAACATTAATATAAATAAATAAATAATTTTACCTGAATACGTCCCTGTTAAACAGAAAGGTAGTCAGATAACGCGATATAAACACGTGCGCGATAAGATGGGTTCAATACTCTAGTTTAAAGAATAATCGATGTTTTAAAGCGGTCGGTTATCAGTGTATAATTTTATACTTTTCTTACGAAAATAAACTCATTCCCATTTACATTCAATTTTGCCCTTTTAAATAAATGAAAGCTTTTCTGATGAAAATAGCGTTTATACGGTAGCTGCGGAATTTATTTTTCGTTTAATTATCTGTTAAAGCATAAAGGCCGAATACCCGATTTATAAAGTAATTTGCTATATGACAATGCTCGACTTCAGGTTGCAAAAGAGGTTAAGACATACCTGCAAACGTTGAAACGGGAAGTTCGACCACATCCGCGTTGTTATCCAGATATTGCTTTTCTCTGACTATCACTTGTTCCGATCAAAGTCAACGGCCTTCTCTGACCAGCTCTTCTGGTCTTATGAAGAAGTGAATAATTAAAATACTTGGATCACATCAAAGATGATGAATCTTTCGACACGGAGTTCGAATGCTCGGTGAAAGATGAGGAAAGTAGTGACCAGCGACGTTCAATACCTTGAATCGAAGAAATATCACTAGTTTTTAAAATTAAACTTTTCATTTCCTTTAGAAACGGTGGAAGCAAAGTTGTACACCTGAAAAGTAATGTCTTACAAATAAATTATAAATTATATTTGTGTTTATTTTGTAGCTGAACTTAATTTTTAGAACTATATAAATTGTAGACAATACATGTAACAATTATATGATTGAAGTCAACATCCGAAAATTTATCCGACATTTGAGTTAATGAATTGAGGAAAATAATCATACGCTTCTAACCATTATCTCACAGAAACACGGTATATTAGCGGATTTATGAAAAGAATTATGAATTTTACGAAACGTGCTTTCAAAAAGACGTTTTTTCAAAACTAACATCGAATAACATTTATCAGTGACAAAAACACAAGGTGCCCCATAAAACAGAACTTGTTGAAATCTCCATTTAAATATTAGTCATAATATTCCGTCGTATACCATGAATAACCCTGTATTTATAACGGCTTTGGTAACTTAACATTTATTGCAAAATATTGTTCCGCGAATGATTCAAAATTACAGTCATTATTTGAAATAATTGCGTGTGGTACCTAATATGTTACGACTATTTTACGTGAGCAATACATTATAAAATTAATAATTTTATGCTATCGTTTTAAATGTTTAACAATTAATTGTAAATATTTAACTTTAAATTAAAACTATGATAAATGGAGTTTCCTCCATGGTTTTAAGATTTGATTTCATATTGTCATGAATCAAGCCAGGCCAAATAGATTTTATTGCTTTACCATGAAGCAAAACGTAACTCTTGCGTATGATCTTGCAACTATAATCACTTCCTATTAACGAAAACTTGTCAAAAATTAAATTACTAATGCGGTAAAAATCCGGTTTATTTAATCGTCAAGAAAATCAATGTATCTACATAACATGGTTTTTAGTTTCATAAACAAGAATCGGAGAAAGTAGATCTAGCGGGTACTTGATTAGAATGTTGATTATACATTTTTTTTACCAGGGGGTGTAGCTCAGATGGTAGAGCGCTCGCTTAGCATGCGAGAGGTACCGGGATCGATGCCCGGCACCTCCATGATATATTATTTTTAAATTTTTTTACTGCGTCTGGTGCATTTTGATACATTTACCGCAATAACTAGAAACAAGTATTGAAATCAGTAAACAACTGGAATTTGTTATTGTTTGAAAGTGATTTCAACTGTCCCATTGACATGTTGCACATATTAAATATAAACTAGTATAAAACCTAATTTCATTTATTATTTCAATCATTTTCATTGAAATCTTCACTATTATATTAATTTATTTATTAATTATATAAAATTGCATAATGAAAATACTTTTAAAATGAGATGGAATGAGATTGATCAGTACCTATGTAACCAATGAACATAGTTTAATGGGACCTTTATTTCTACTAGTCACTTCCTGATACGCCACTGCGCTACACAATTATGTGCCAAGTGGTAATAGGCAGAATTGGAATATTACGCGTCCTCTCTTTCCTTGTCTAAGTTTAATATAGTATACAGTATATATATATATATATATATATATATATATATATATATATATATATATATATATATATATATATATATATATATATATATATATATATATATATATATATATATATATGTATATTATACGGGTATGGAAAAATATTATCGCGGGTCTAACTTATAATAAAAAGACAGTACAATCAGTTCACGTGCTGAGTGAGATAGAATACACAACAAACTAAAAGCGCTGATGCCATACATGCGTCTTTTGAGTAGGCTAGTATCAATGACACATTTAATTGCTACTTTCAACGGGAACTGAAATCAGTGTTTTTGCAAGTCCGACACAATAGTCATGTATTCCACTGAAGAAAAAATACAGATTATTAAATGGTATTATTCAGGAAGAAATAATGGGCAGGTTTGCTTTTTCCTTTGAAAACAGGCGGATTCCATCAGAAAGTACGAGTATGCGTGCTGTTTGTAAATCCTGGTCGTAACTTAAACTAGGAGTGCGAACTCCAAGAAATTGCAGTGTATGGTTTAGCAGAAACTAATTTCCCGGGCAATAGTATAAAATTGCCGAAGAAATGAATATTGAACTAAAAACAGTTCGCAATATCTTGAAAAGGAATAAATACCGCTGCTATAAGTTGCCAACTACACAAGAAATTTTTCCAGAAGATCATCAAAAGCGTATAGAATTTTGTGAAGATATGATGAATCGGGCCAATGAAAACTAAAGATTTATTGAAAATATTTTGTTTACCGACGAGTGTTCTTTTAACTTACACGGCCATCACAATCCGTCTGTCGCTGTTGGTTACTCTCGGGAAAACAAACACAGTATTCCTTACCGGATACAATACCCCCAAAAAATTAATGAGTGGACAGGAATTTTCGGCAATTCCATAATTGTTCAATTTTTTATCAAGGGAAACTTGAATGCGGACAAATATTTAGAACTGTTGAGTAACCAGATAGTTCCAGCTGTTCAACGCCTCAATATAAATTTTGATGACATTTTGCATCAAAAAGATGGCTGCCCTGCTCATACTGCAATAAGAGTTCAAACCGTTTTTGGAAACTATGTTCCCTAACCGTATTATTAGTGGAAAAGGTACTATTAAATATCCTCTTCGCTTACCCGATATCGCGCCGAACAACTTTCTTGTTTGGGGATACGTATCCCAGAAAAGTTATGGGCACAAGCATAAACGTGTTAACAATTTGGACGAACTTCGTGTCAAAATTACAGACTCTTTAAACAGCATCACCTTAGAAATGTTAGAAAACACCCGAACTGAATTTTAACACAGATTGGGTTACTGCGTTGCGCAAGGTGGAGGTGTTTTCGACAATCTTATAAAGTAGAGTTTTGGAAAAAGTGTATTCTGTTCATTTTTAAACATAATTGGTTTTTCAATAAGAATTATAATGCTAAAGTTAAACCTTAAACTTAAGTTGTACTGTCAATGTAAATGTTAATGTTTTTGTTTGTAGCTCTCGTAAGTTTCTTCTTGGTTTTTCTTACGAGTAGTAATCGAACCATGTCATAAATTCGCAATTACAATAAACTTCGATGTTTAAGGTATTATCATTTAATGTTTAAGTGTAAAGTATTTACACACGACTTTTCAACATCATCTTAATTGCTTTGGTTTCGTTAAAAATGTTGAAGCTAGATTAAAGGAGACTTAAGTAGTTCATATTTTGTGCCTACATGCAAATATGTACAAGGCAACATCGGTAAAGTTATGTCCCTCTCACACTCATATAAAGCTTAGTGGGTTTCTTTCTAGCTTATTGTAAGTCAGACTCGCAATAATGTTTTTCCATACCTATATATATATATATATATATATATATATATCATATATATATATATATATATACAGTATGTCCGGATCGTCTTTGAAAGAAGGAAAATTCTCTTATTTTTGATTTCTCAGAAAATTTCATTCTTGATGATTTGCCCTGCTTGTTTTCAAACCCCGAAACTTGAATATGGCAAATGAGACTTTGCCGAAACGTCGCTTTTGTACTGACAGGCGTCAAAACATCACCAGCAGACGCGAGACAACGCGGATAAAAACAGTGTATATATATATATATATATATATATATATATATATATATATATATATATATATATATATAATAAAACACACACACACACACACACACACACACAATCTTTACAAAATTCTTTGTATATAGTTTCGATACCTCTGGTCAGATGGTGCCCAATTTTGCGCAAAACTGTACCGCATTTACGAAATAATGAAGCGACTGGTTATTTGTGTTATGACACAAAATTGTTTTACAATTTTAGCTTTGCCACCTAAAGGAAAATTTTTTGTAATTGGTCAAAGAATTCGAAATTGAGACCGGAAATAACCCGTTTTGAGGTCCTCTGTGTGCAAAAAAGTGCAAAAATCCTTTTTTTAAATTATCTCTGAAACGGTTTAAGATCCTTCAATGAAATTTAGATCACAAATACCTTTGATTAGGTCATAAAAGATAGCGTTGACAAATTTTTCGTATTTTGTACAGGAGGTTCGCTAAAGGGGGCGTGTCACTTACTTTGCCCCCAAACCTTTTTACGGGGATATTTTTAATTTTTTGGGCAAAAATAATATTTTCTAAACTTTGAAAATGAATATGTACACTAATACCGAGCGTCCCAATAAAATGTATACACTCTTTAAATGACTATAACACTAACAATTATTATAATACTGAAAACTTTCAAAAATGAAAATAATGTTAACAAATGTAGAAACTAGTCAATTATCGAAAATGTTTAAACTGTTGGCCATTGTGGTCCATGCACAGCTGATAACGCTGATTGATTGAATCCAAAACGTTCCTAATCATTTCAATTGGCATTTCGGCACATTCTCTTTCAATAGCTGCTCTCAACTCATCGATTGTAGCTGGTTTTGTGGTGTAAACATTGCTTTAACATGCCCCACAGAAAAATCCATGGTCAAATCTTTGAGCGTGGAGGGCACTCGGTACTTCCTCTTTTTTCATTGGTACCACTCACAAAATTGGATTCTGCGGTCATAATCATCTTCATTGAAGCGTGCACTAATCTAGGAATAAACTTCTCCATTTGGCACGCTTCAAAATGCGATGGACGCTCGATTTTGACACTCCTGTCTAGAGCCGCTTGCCGGACAGATTTTCTAGGTGATTGCTGAAATTCTGAATACTTCCTTCTCTTTGGGGCTGGTGGATGATCGTGGTCTTCCGCAATGGTTCTTATGGACATCCTTAACAGTTCCTTCTTCCTCAAACTTATCTCGCAAACGAGTAATTGTGAGTCTCGTTGTCATCTTGAAACTCCATCCTAAACCTCTTTGCACTTCACTTACGTTCTCAGACTTCCAGTAGCACTTTAGAATGAATTTTCTTTCCTCAAAGTTTAGTCTGACTCCAGCCATTATTTTAAGCAGTCACAACTGAAAAAAAAAGTGTGGTTGTTATGAACTGTTAAAGAGTGTATACATTTTATTGGGACACTCGGTAGTGACTATACCGATATGTTTTTAACATTAGGGGAATGTGATGGAAATGATAAAGCAGCGAAAATAAGACATGCGAAAAATTATCGAAAACATTTTTTAATTTAGTGCCGCGGTGCCCTGAGACTGGAATCTCTAAAGCAAAAAATGTAAATTCTGGAAGACCACAAGTGGCAAGAATTCCTCAAACAGAAGAAAATAATTTAAATCTAGTTGCTGGGGAGCCTACGATAGGTGTAAAAAATAAGGCAAGGGCAAGTAACGCAATTGTCCTAGTGTACAGTAGTATTAAAAGAACAATTATTGCTCCCGTTTCATTACAGGCAAGTACAAGAATTATTGCCTGAAGATCTTTTTTTGAGAAGAGACTTTTGCGAATTATTACAAGAAATAATGAGACAGAACCATGACTTTTTACAAAATATTCTTTTCACCGATGAATCAACTTTTACTAGACAAGGTATATTTAATATAACAGTCACTTCTGGGCAGAGGAAAAGCCAAAGGTGAAATGTGTAACGCATTATCAACATAATTTTAAGTTGAATATATGGGCTGCTTCAATAGTCAACCGTCTCGTTGCAAACCATATTTTTGATGGAAATTTAAATGGTGATGTTTACTATGCATTTTTGGATAATCGTTTATTTCCGTTATTAGAAGATTTGTCTCTTGATCTACGAAGAAATATAGTTTTTTGCATGATGGTGCTCCATCTCATTTCTGTAGACAAGCTAGAAGATGGCTCAATGAACATTTTCCAAATCGTTGGATTGGCCGAGGTGCTGATTGATCCACTGGCCACCAAGGTTCCCTAACCTAAATCCCTCGAATTTTGATATGTGGAGTTTAGTTAAAGAAAAAGTATTTTCAAGCGAAATAAATTCCGTTGTAGAACTTCAAGCGAGAGTTGAAAATAATTTAAGAATGTTAATTCAAGAAGACCATCATAAGGATTATGTTTTCACTAGAAAAACGTTTACGATTATTCGTGAAAATGGTGGGCATTTCAAACATTCAATTTAAAAACCCGTACCTACTTACACAATTTTGTTTCTGTTTGTTTGGTTTGTTTTATTTTAATTGTTTCCTTTGTCTGTTCTGTGTTAACGTCATACAATTAAACCTTTTTACCCTCCAAATAATTTACAACATTTTTACCACAGTTGTTACTGCAACGATCATTATTCCTGAGGTAGTTCGTTCTCACGCATGAAAATTATTAATTGTTTCATTTTAAAATAATTTATTAATTCGGTCAGCATTACTTGCTAAAACCTCAAATAACTCCAAAACCAGTAACTTTTGGCTTTCAACAAGAGTATCTTTTTGTGGAAAATTGTCTAAAAATGCTATTTTTGCCCGAAAAATATCCTCATAAAAAAGCTTGGGGCAATATAAGTGACACCCCCCCCTCCCACCCCCCTTTAGTGACGCTCCTATACAAAATATTACAAATTTGTCAACACTGACTTTTATACTCTAATCAAAGGTATCTGTGGTCTAAATTTCATTTAGGTATCTTAACCGTTTCAGAGATAATAAACGTTTTTGAAACAGCCTGTATATATATATATATATATATATATATATATATATATATATATATATATATATATATACAGGGTGGCACTTACTCGGATTGCTCCATAACTCCCTTACTATTACAAATACGAAAAATGTCTTATATAAAAGTTGTTCTCCCCCCCCCCCCCCCCCCCCCCCCCCAAAAAAAAAAAAAAAAAAAAAAAAAAAAAAAAAAAAAAAAAAAAAAAAAAAAAAAAAAAAAAAAAAAAAAAAAAAAAAAAAAAAAAAAAAAAAAAAAAAAAAAAAAAAAAAAAAAAAAAAAAAAAAAAAAAAAAAAAAAAAAAAAAAAAAAAAAAAAAAAAAAAAAAAAAAAAAAAAAAAAAAAAAAAAAAAAAAAAAAAAAAAAAAAAAAAAAAAAAAAAAAAAAAAAAAAAAAAAAAAAAAAAAAAAAAAAAAAAAAAAAAAAAAAAAAAAAAAAAAAAAAAAAAAAAAAAAAAAAAAAAAAAAAAAAAAAAAAAAAAAAAAAAAAAAAAAAAAAAAAAAAAAAAAAAAAAAAAAAAAAAAAAAAAAAAAAAAAAAAAAAAAAAAAAAAAAAAAAAAAAAAAAAAAAAAAAAAAAAAAAAAAAAAAAAAAAAAAAAAAAAAAAAAAAAAAAAAAAAAAAAAAAAAAAAAAAAAAAAAAAAAAAAAAAAAAAAAAAAAAAAAAAAAAAAAAAAAAAAAAAAAAAAAAAAAAAAAAAAAAAAAAAAAAAAAAAAAAAAAAAAAAAAAAAAAAAAAAAAAAAAAAAAAAAAAAAAAAAAAAAAAAAAAAAAAAAAAAAAAAAAAAAAAAAAAAAAAAAAAAAAAAAAAAAAAAAAAAAAAAAAAAAAAAAAAAAAAAAAAAAAAAAAAAAAAAAAAAAAAAAAAAAAAAAAAAAAAAAAAAAAAAAAAAAAAAAAAAAAAAAAAAAAAAAAAAAAAAAAAAAAAAAAAAAAAAAAAAAAAAAAAAAAAAAAAAAAAAAAAAAAAAAAAAAAAAAAAAAAAAAAACATAAATGTCACATTAAATGCTAATTCAATCGAATGAAACATTGCAAAATATTTCTAAGAGCAAGACTGTGTCTTGCAATTTAGTTTCGAACAATAATGTTATTTGTAATTATTGTAATCAAACTGATCATTACATTAGTCGATGCACCTGTTTTTAAAATTGAATGTTCAGTCGCGTATTGATAATGCTCGATCGAAAAGGTTGTGTTTGAATTGCCTTAGGCGCGGTCATTCCTCTTACGTTTGTAAATCATCTCGCTGCCAAAAATGCAAAAGGCTCACAACACGGTTTTACATCTGGAATATGAAACTTCAAATATTGTAACAGAGGAACCGCAACCAAGTAGCAGTCATTTAGAGGAAGCAGTAGCGTCTTCTTTATTTACGTGAGTCCATCAAATGTTATTTTAGCCACTTGTTTAATTGAAGTAAAGATGCTTACGGCACCTATCATGTAGTACGTGCATTGTTCGATTCAGGATCTCAAATTAACATTATATCAAAATACTCGATTTACTTCAACTACCGCTCATCAGGTTAACTTACCGATAGCAGGAATTAATAATAATTTACACACGCAAACGTAAGCACGATTATCGAAATTAAATCGAAATATTGTAATTTTTCTGTAAAGCTAAATGTTTTTGTTTTGAACCACATTACTGGTAATATACCTGCAAAATCTATAAACCCGGGTATAATTAACATTCCAAAAATTTACAATTAGCAGATCCTGAGTTTTATAAGGCAAGAAAATAGATTTGTTAATTGGCGCTCAAATGTTTTTCAAACTACTATGCATTGGACAAGTACGCACAAATCACAGCGGGTTGATTCTGCAAAAATCAGTATTCGGTTGGTTATTATCAGGAAATACCCAGTACCAATTATTTCACCAATGCTTAGCATCCTGCAATTTAATCAGGTTCGCGGAATTAAATAAAAATGTTGTTAAATTTTGAAATCGAACAAATTCCAAATCATAAAATACGGTCGCGTGAAGAAATTGAATGAGAAACATTTTGTAAATAATACACAACGGGACAATACAGGGCGATTTATAGTTGCGTTACCGTGGAAGGCGGATCCAAGTTTACTCGAGATTCATTACAAATTGCTAAAGACGTTTTTAAATTTGGCTAAGCTGACGCAAATTCGGATGCTAAAAGGGATTTAATTTATTTTGAAGGAATATTTAGACCTCGGTCACATGCAAGAAATAGGTTTCTGATAGTTGCAGTGACGACGGATATTTTACCCCATCACGCGGATATAAAGAAAGCGTTACTTCCAAGGTCCGGGTTGTTTTTGATGCTTCGTGTAAAACAATCGCGGAAATTGCTGAACGATTTATTAATGTTAGGACCCATTACAAAACGATTTGTTTAGCATTTTATTAAAATTTCGATTGCATAAGTTTGTTTTAACCGCAGACATTAGCAAAATGTATAGACAGATATTAATCTCGCCAAGAGATAGAAATTATCAAAAATATTGTACAGATTTAACACGACTAAGCCATAAAAATATTTGAATTAAAACTTTAACGTACGGGACTCGACCAGCATCATTTATCGCAACTCGTTGTCTAAAGAAGTTGCTTCGAATGTTCAAGACAATGATTCCTTACTTTACAACATAATTTGTCACGATTTCTATATGGACGATTTGATTACGGTTGTGACAATGAAAGGAACTTATATCAATTCGTGATAAATTAATAAATTTACTAAATAGCGCCGGGTTTTGTTGCGTAAATGGGCATCTAATGCGAAAGAATATTAAATGGCTTATGTTACGAATAAAGAAAATATAGTATTTGTAGGTGAAGAATCAAAAATCTAAAACTTTAGGTATTTGTTGGTCACCGATAATTGATAAAATTCAATATAGTTGGAAAATTGATTACAAGGGTGATAGATATAAGCAATACGATATGTTTTAAGTCAAATTTCTTCGAATAAATTTGATCCACTAGGTCTTTGAATCGCAAGACCAGTAGTAATTAGTGCGAAATTAATAATACAAGACTTGTGGAAAATAAATAGTGGTTGAGGATGAGTTTGTACCGTTAGACCATACAAACCAAATTTGGACCCAGTTTTGTAAACAGGATTAAATTGAGCTATCGCACCTAAATCTGATACCTAGAAAACTGTCTTTTCATAAAAATTCGCGTTTAGAGTTACAGGTTTACGTGACGCAAGCGAGCTTAGGAGCATGTGTGTTATCTTAAGAAATAGGAGCAGAGTTGGTAGATATAAATTGGAATTTATTGTGCAAAAATCGTTAATTGCGCCTTTAAAACGATTGAGCCTACCTCGCACTAGAAATTTGTAAGTGCAGCAGTTAACTAAGTTAAATGATTTAATGCTACAAGAGTTTCTAATAACATATAAAGGATTTTAACATTTCATCTGTTAGTTAACTATTCCGATTCAACAATTAGCCTTTGTACTTGGATTCATTCGTGTCAATCTAGTAAATGGAAAAGTTTTGTTTCACCGGTGGCTGAAATCCAGTCCAAATCGAACCCATCGTCGTGGTATCACGATTAGTAGCTATGAAAATCCCGCAGATATCAATCTCTAGAGGATCTACTCCAGTTGAACTTATTTCAAATGAATTGTGGTGGAAGGTACCGATCGTTTCTTCTTCGTTTACGAAACTAATTAGAATCACTGCTCTTTGCTTGAGATTTTATCATAATTGTAAAAATAAATCAGAAAGGGCTTTGGGTGACTTATCAATTAAGGAATTGAACGATGCAGAAAAGTCGTTAATAAGGCTCGAACAAGGAATTCATTTCATGCATGATATTGAAAATTTAGTAAAACTGAAACAATTAAACTCAAAGTCAAAAATTTTATGCTTAAGCCCATTTCTAGACCATGAAAACATATTACGCGTGGGCGGACGTTTGAAAAACTCTGATTTAATTTTAATAGCAAACATCCGTATTACTACCAAACGGCCCGTTTTGTAACTTGTTAATCGAACATGCTCATAAATTATCATTACATAGTGGTACACAAGGTACATTGGCGGCTGTTCGTTTGAAATATTGGCCAATTTCTGGCAAAAATCGAGTAAAGAAAATAATTAAGAAATGTATAACATGTTGCAAACACAACGCGCAACTTTGCAATCCAAAGATGGCTGATCTACCTTCCAGTAGATCGAGTGTTTCTCGACCCTTTTCAAAGGTTGGTATCGATTTTTGGTCCATTTAACATAAAGGAAGGTTCCGTAGATCACGCAAAATAGTAAAGGTTTACGGCTGTGTATTTATTTGTATGGCAGTGAAGGCTGTTCATTGCGAATTAGTTGAGCAATTAACGACCGAAGCATTTATAGCTTCCCTTAAGAGGTTTATTGCCAGACGCGGTTTGCCTGAGGAAATATTTTGTGATAACGCTAAGAATTTTGTAGGGGCAAAAAATGAAATCCATGATATTTCTCAATTTCTAAAAAATGATAATGTTCAAAGGGGTGTGTGTAAAGAACTGGCCACTCGAAATATTAAATGGAGTTTTATTACTCCACGAGCCCCCCACCAAGGAGGTTTATGGGAGGCGGCCGTTAAATCGTTTAAACGCCACATTTATAAATTAGTTAGTAATGCGCAGTTAACCCATTCAGAACTTTACACTCTCATAACTGAAGTCGAATGTACGCTGAACTGACCTTTAACCCCACTTTCCTCAGATCCTAACGATCTGACCTATTTAACACCGGGTCATTTCTTAGTTGGAGATTACATGAAGGCTCTACCGAAGTAAGTTTAATTCGTGAGCCTCTTAATACCTTATCACGGTGGCAGTACACACAGTATTTACATTCGCAATTTTGGTCAAGATGGAGCAAGGACTATTTGCAAGAACTTCAAAGAAGGCCAAAATGGCAATTTTCGAAGGTCCCGTCGTTTCAATCGGCGATGTAGTTATAATCTCTGAAGATAATGTTCCGTCGAGACTGTGGAAGATGGCATTGGTGACCGCCGTACATCCTGGGGCTGATGGTATAATAAGATCAGTCACTCTAAAACTGCAAGTGGTGTATTGCAAAGACCTGTAGTACGTGTAAGTGTTTTGCCAGTGCAACAATAGTGTAATTTTATAATTGTAAATTATGTGAATGACGAACTTTGGTACTATCAATATGTATATGTATTATGTTAGGATTTTGAAATTATGTAGTTGGTAATTTCAAGGGCGGCTGTGTTAAGAAGCATAAAGGCCATCCCGCTTTTCTATTGTAACAGAACCCTTTTCTTTGTAAATAAGCAGTAGTAGGTTGTAAGAGTTTGTGGCATTATGTTAAAAGTGTCTTAAGTAAACGTTGTTCAATACACACGCATTTTTTTTCTCGTATATTCACCGAGAGTGACTCAAAGTCATGACGTGTTATAATTGTGTATCAGCGTCATAAACATTATCTTATACCGGTTTTTATACTTTAAACAAAATAAAAATTAAAAGCTTTTGTTATGTTGGCCGTGTTTTAAAATATAAAACCTTCGTTTTCTATTTTAAAGTAAAATCCTTTCTTTCGCGTTTAACAATCACGATTTGGTTTATTTAACACAAGAAACTATCCGGTAGTCTCTGGTTTACGGGTAACAATCTTAATGCTTGTCAAAGGTGCAACTTACGTTCTTACGGTGGCGGCGGTGGTGATTTCGTTTACTTTACAGGTGGTTGTTTAATACTGACGGACACGTCTCGTGTTTACGGTTACGTTTCTATATTACTGGATTTACGGCGTTAACGAGGTGTTCTACTCAATCTTCCGACGAGGTTTTAATTACAGGTATCTGGCGGTCGATGGTACGTTTGTCGAGGTGTATTGTGTGGTGGTGTTTGTGTAAATTTGTGTATATGTGGATCTCCTTTGGTAGTAATCTGGGCAAACCACCCGTTATACTAAACAGTAGGATCTCGTTCTGTCAAATGGAATGTTGGGCAACTACCCTTCAAACTCCACTGTGTTAGTGCGTGTATATGTGGATCTCCTTTGGTAGTAATCTGGGCAAACCACCCGTTATACTAAACAGTAGGATCTCGTTCTGTCAAATGGAATGTCGGGCAACTACCCTTCAAACTCCACTGTGTTAGTGTGTATGTCTAGTACTAGAAGAATACGTCTGGTAACAGAAGAGTACGTCGGGCTTACAACCCTGCATATCCCTATAACCAGGTATCTCAACTTACGTACTTTCAACGTTAGATTTCTGCCACTCTAACCTTTTAACTTCGGTGATGCTATCAAGTCGCGGAATCGCGGTTTCTACTCGGACGGCGGTTTCAGGCGGCTGGTTTACAACAGGTAGTAGTCGGCGCGAACGCGATTTATAGCACACGGTTTCGATTCGAATTCTTCTGTAAGATTTAGAAGCTTGAAGACAGCTAAGAAAACTAAACAAAAAAAAAAGCTCTCTCAGCAGCGCGTGCCGCGTTTTTATATATAATTCGCAAGGGTGGTTACTAAACTTTTTGGTGAGCTTCCGTAAGCCCGGATTGGTGGAAGATGCTCTGACGTATCCGAACTTTTAAACGTTTTGGGATTTTACGTCTGGAGGGAGGATGCATGATTAATTATGTTGCAATTATATGCAACGTTATGAAATCTGTTTAATTTTTACTAGAATTTCTACGAATCTTTATAATGTCTTGCACCTGTGCATTTAGCGCGTCACGTTATCTTACTAAATTCTGTGAATCAGTACTGGTATTTTACTTAGCAAATAATTAATCATGATCGGAAAATTTTATAAAGGACGGCGTCTTGTTAATAAACTTTGGGAACTAATTAACAATAATAAAAAATCGGGATGTCTGACGGCGTCCCTTTACAACATTCAACCTGATGACCGATGTGTAATTTTTAAAGTTCGCACTGTCTTTGCCCACGTCTTAACAGTAAAATCCGAATTTTCATTTTAGATCTCTAACCAAGCCATTACTTTCCAACCCGGTAATTTAAAAATGGGAATTGTACTTGTCATGTGGTAGCCACTCATTAGATTTATTCGATACTACGGTAACTTACGCTAGTGTTGTGCAGAATGTCTCCGATAAAGCAGATGGCAGGTCAGCTGAATGGTTAACGGTGCATAAAAAACTGAAAAATAAGAAACTGAATCCTCCCGTGGTTGGCATTAATGTCGATGAAGCGTCCTGCGCAATTAAAGCCGCCGTTTCGCGATCGCATCTACATGTTTATAAATTGGATCCGTCTACAAGTGAAACCAATATTTTAAATTACCTTCAACTTATCTTTTCTGATGTTTCTTGTGAAAAGCTGGAGTCGAAGTATCCTGAGTACTACTCGTCTTTTAAGGTGTCCGTCAACTCAACATCTCTAGATAAAATAATGGATCCCTCAATTTGGCCTAAAGGTACATGTATCAACCGTTTTTTATTCCGAAGAACAACGGCTATGACAACCACTTAACACCTACTTTATCCAGTAATGTGTGCAAAAGGAAGAGTTTGTCTATTTTTCATATAAATATTCAAGCTCTGATTCATGAAGTTAATTTATTAGAAGCCTTCATAAGGGATAAAAATTTTGATATTATTTGTTTAAGCGAACATTGGGTTGCCAACTCTGAACAGTTGGACGGTCTACAAACTGGGGAATGGACAGTCAAATCTTTTTACTGTAGAACTACTAAGATTCATGGCGGCGTAGCTATCTTGTGTAAATCGAACTTTACATCTGAACCATTACTTTTTATTAATGACTTAAGCAACGAATTATATTGTGAATTGTGTTGTGTACAGATTGATTTTAACATAGCTGTAATATGTGTCTACCGCTCACCTATAGGCGACTTTGATCTTTTCTAGGATAATGTTGAGGTAATGCTTGGCAAACTGAATAATTTCAGGATTGTGATCCTGGGAGATTTCAATGTTCATTTTAATAAAGATAAAAAGTCACGCATACTTTGCAATCTATTAGGTACTTATGGTTTCATCCAAACTGTTTTCTGTGCTACTTGCGGAGATAACTGTTTGGATAATATTTTTATCAATTTCTCCACCAATAAGTATTTCACAAGTACTAGTGAATCCGGCTTGTCCGATCACTTAGGACAAAATGTAGTGCTAAATGATTTTGAAACTCATTGTACAAATACTTGCGTTGCCGTAACCCAACGTCCGCTGGCTATGATGGAATTTAACTTATTTTTTACCATGTTATCAGAGTGCGATTGGGACAGTGTCATTGAACATAATAATGAAAATGATTGCAATGGTCGCTTGTCGAATTTTCTAAATTTTGTATCTAGTTGTTACTTGTATTGCTTTCCTGAAGTCAAACGGATAAGGAAAGGTAGCTTATCTGATAGGGAATGGTTTACTAATAAACTGCGTAAATTAAGAAATAATCTACAATTAATCTGCGAGTTACACGTCATTTACCGCACAGACAATCTTTATAAAATCAGACAATCTCTTCGTGCAATTTACGCTAAAGAGATTAAACTAGCCAAAATTGAAGCGAATGATAGATTCATTAATAATGCTGGAAATCCGATCAGCGCAACGTGGTCGATAATAAATTCGCAAAGAAATTTGCATATCGAACTGCATTGTGACCTATCGGCTAACCAGTTTAATATGTATTTTGCTAATGTCACAACTGACGTACGCGATGTAATAACTAACTTAAAAAACAGTAATTCGAAAGATATTTACGGGCTTAGTGCTACGTTAATTAAGCGTAATATTAACGTATTTGTTAAACCGCTAACATATTTGATCAACATTATTATTAACACAGGAGTTTTTCCTGATTCTCTTAAATCAGCATTAGTGTTACCTTACTTCCAATAGGTAGTTACAGACCTATCTATATATTACCGGCGTTTAGTAAAATAGTTGAAAAAATTATCTATAACCAAATAGTTAATTTCTTTGAAACTAATAATCTTTTCTATCGTCAGCAGTACGGTTTTCGGAAGGGAAGGAGTACATCGGATGCAATTATAATGTTTATTAATGATGCATTGGAATGCTTTGAGAGGGGACATCACATGGTTGCTACCTTTATTGACCTCTCCAAAGCTTTCGATTGCATCTCACACGAAACACTGATTCGTAAGCTAAAATTAGTGTATAATTTTGGGGATAAGAGTGTGGCGTTGATAGCTTCCTACTTGAGGGGAAGATATCAACGCGTACTTTGGAACGACGCTTTATCTGGTATTCTTCCCATACAATACGGGGTACCTCAAGGTTCAATTCTTAGTCCAATTCTGTTTTTAAGTTATATTAATGACTTACCCGTGTCGATTTCTTCTAACATATCCTGCATCCTTTATGCAGATGATGCAACTCTGATTGCAACTAGCTCTAATATTAATATTGCGTTTTGCAATGCTCGGAAGAGTGTCAATTCTGTAAACGAGTGGTGTATTAATAATAAATTGAAATTGAATGATGCTAAGACAACCTTTGTGCCGTTATCCCTATCGAAAATAAACACTAATATAGTCTTTGGTGGCGGTACATCACTTCTGGGATGCTTTATCGATAATAAATTAAATTTTGAGTCACACTGTAGTATTGTTTCGAAAAAGATTAACAAATCAATCTTCCTATTAAAAAGACTTCAAAACAACACTTCGACAAGAGTTTTAGGTACAGCTTACTTTGCCTTAATTCAAAGTACTCTGTCTTATGAAATTTTAGTTTGGGGACATAGTATCTCATGGCAAAGCATTTTCCGCCTTCAACGGAAAGCTGTTAGAATTATGGCTAATCTTCAATTTAGGGAGGTTTGTCGACAGGCCTTTATTGAATTAAGAATTTTAACTTTTCCCTGTCTATATATTTTAGAATCTCTCTGTTATGCTAAAAAACACAGTACGCAAGCTAAGCATCAATTTGATGTACATAACCACGATACTAGAGAAAAGGAAAATGTTCGTTTAGCACTCCTTACATAATCGACTTCCTAGTCACACTAAATGTTTACCTTTCTCTGAATTTAAAACTAAAATTAAAGAGTTTCTAATTTTTAATGCATTTTACTCTTTGGATGAATTTTTAGCGAAATGTAAGTTCATACTGTAAGTTTATACTGTAGATCGATTGCACCTGTGTTTGTACGTTATTGTAACAGTATGTGTTATTCTTGTATTAAGTGTTATTAAACCTGACGAGTGTAAGTGTACCAACACGTCCACACAATAAATATTTATTATTATTATTATGGCAGAGGTATCCTTAGAAGCCGCAATTTTTTTTAATATACTTCCAAAAAATTTACTTGTTTTTTGCTTCATCAACCTTTAGATGGGACATACTATTAAAATGTATTAAGTGATACTCGATGGGAAAGTCGAGTAGAAGCTCTACAAGCCTTAAGGTATCAATTGGAAAGTATTTACGGTACTTTATTAAGTATTTATGACGATACACAAATTGACACTACTATAAGAGATGCGGTTTTTGGACTGTTTCACTGTATTAAACAATGTAAGTCTAATCTTGGTTCATTGTAATTTGGTAGACAATCTTAAATTCAATTAGTTCGATCAGCAAGCTACTATAGACCAAAGACTATGATTTATCAGCTTATATCGAGCTAATAAAACATCGTAAGTTTTTCAAGGATCTTCATTGGGATAAGGCTTTTAATAAAATGCTCTTGTGACGCAAATGAACTCGCGGGCGTTATTGACATCCTAGCTGATTTCGAGTTTTGTTTTTTATAATAGATCAAGCTATTCATGCTTTAGAATCCAGATTTGGTTGGATGAATACCTACAGCAATAATTTTCAATTTTTGTTCAACATACATAATTTTAAGCATTCACCTAAAAACGAGTAATTAAAGATGTAAGACTGGTGGTGAATCGGGAGATGTGAATACACTTGAGCTAGTAGATGAAATAGAACCCGTTTTAGGGTTTGTAAACGTAAAACAAACTTCAATTGAGGTATTAAAACTTAATCACTACTTTTGATGTTGCTCCTAACCTCAGCATCTTGCCAGTAAGTGTGAAAAGTGAAGAAAGGAGCTTTTCTAAATTGAAAGTAATTAAAAATTTCTTGTTTCACAACCACCGAAAATCGACTCAACGGTTTGACTACATTAGCCATAGAACGCGAATTAGCAGAGAAAATTATTTTTAAAAATATTATTCAGAATTTTGCTGTACTAAAAGTAAGAAAAAACACTTTTTTTACACGGGTTTTGTCGTTATTTTTTACAGTATTGTATTATTCTGTGTTGTGTTTAATGTATATTACGTTTTTTACTATATATGTTACTCACTGTACTTACTATTATGTAATAGTACCATACCACGTTTTTGCACAGGGCTATAACACTGCTAGCGCCGGGCCTGCGTTAATCTTATCTATAGCAACGTAGAAAAAAATTCATGTACAAACACTCATTTACACGATCCAAAAAATGCATTATTTTTACAGCATAATAGGAAATAAGCCTAGTATTTTAAAATGTCCTAAAGATAGGGCCGCCTATTCCCAACGGTTGTATTTCATATGAGCTAAATGTTCTTTAAAGCGAATTTGGCAGGTCGTTATTGATCTAATGAATCACTATGACTAAGTACCTTTAGGCTACTCAGAACTTATTCAACTTTCATAACTTATATATATTTTTTTGGATTGCTGTGTTTCGTTCTAGGATGATGATAGCTTGGTTATTGAAACGCGTAGGTTGTGTTTAATCTTGTGTGGTACCTGGTTATATTTTATATTTTGTGGTCCTGTCACAATTCGGTGTTCCAGATTTCCATATAAAGTTATATTAAATACTTCTGTCAACATAAACAAAAGACAGACTCTCGAAAACTTGTTTCCAGGTAAAAGACACGAGAGCCCTTAGAATTCGAGTGGCTATTCCCGCATGTTAACAAGTCTGAGATCGAATCTGGAGAATCGTTTTATAATTTATTCTCATACTCGACTTATACCAAACAGATACACCCGCTTACCATCATCATCCCCATTGAACTGGGACGGACCAAACCATCAGCGAGTAACGCATCGTTGCTTATCTGGTGAATATTATAAAAGTTTAATGAGTTCTGAGTAGCCTAAATGCCATTTATCATTAATATTTATTTGTTTTTGAAGAAGCTTAAGCTTTCACAGTAATCAACTTCGCTATTAACATGTTTGATGAAAGATGCTTTATCTATTACAGAATTGTTATTAGAACGATTTTTCAAAACTTTTTTCCAGCCAATAGGCACGAGAACCCGTCTATTCGAGTGGCCCTTGCCAAATACCCACAGTTTGAGACAGAACCTGAAGAATTATTTTCGAATTTATGTTCACACTCGCGTTATATTTGACGTTCATTTTTTGACTCATACCTTTAATTAATACACAGAAATAAAAGCTGTAACAAATAAAATACACCCACGTACCACAACAAATTCAAAACACCGAACGTTGTGCAATAGCTATCATCATCAGCGGTGAACTACGACGGACCAAAAACATTTCTAACATATACCACCAGCGAGTAACGCTATCTGGTGAAAGCAAAAGTTTAATGAGTACTATCAAGGTCCATCTAAAAAGCTTATAGGGCTCGAATGTTTTTTTGCTACATGGCAACAACCTTAAGTGGAAATCTGGAGAATTATTTTGTAATTTATTCTAACTTTCGAGTTATCCAAATATTCCCGGCAATACTCACTGCAGATTATTTTCAGTACAATAATGAAGGATTGGTTTTGACATAAACACGTGACTAGAAATAAATCCTTCCATTTGTTCTAAAAAGTGTCAAAAAATAATGAGTGAAATTTTTCAAAACTCCATCATCTGGTTGCAACAAATCATCTAAGGGCCGATTTTTCCATCCGCTATAAATTTATTTGGAAGATAAGTTCCAAGGATGTGAACAACTGTTTAGCGAACAAATTTATTAGGAGATGGAAGGATCGGCACTTAGAGGAGCAAATTCCATACTGCCAAGAATTTTTCTTAGAAATAATTCCAATCAAATTAATATTTTTTGTAGTATGTCTATTTACAAATTTTTAAAAAGAAAAACTATTGTACAAACTTAATATTACTACTAAATTACATGTCAAAATTACAATTAAAATAAAACTATCAGGATTTGGTAATATTACTATTTAACGTATTTACTCATTCAAACTTCTTCCATTTCTTCTGATTGCCTGACTAGTATTAATTTTGTATGTTCCTGTCGTGGTGGTGTTTCTAAATTTCTACTCAGTACGCGTTGAAATTGAAATTGTGCAGGATTGTGTTTTACAAAATTTGGATCTAATGGTGGAAGTTCACCTCTAAAAGGACCATATTGTGGACCTGTCTTAATAAGTTCGGCAGCTTTTGAAGCTCTACTCTCAAAAATACTTCCTCCATTTGAATATTTTGGCGTTAAACTTGCACCTGAAACCTTTTTTCCATCGTAGCTAACGACAGTTCCTGGTGCTACGTCAATATTTGATGGCTTCATGACATTTAACATTGGTTTAGCAGGTTGATTGTAAGGAGGCAAATAATAGGAATCTACACGTTCATCTGCATCGGCAATTTCATCATCATATTCTTTACTTCTTCCAGTTCTACTTTCTTTAATTATAAACATAACACCTTTATTTTTTAAATTTACTGACGGTTTTTGGGGTTTGGGTTTATTTGTGTGTGACGGTATGAGAACTACTTCAAACGGTTTTGATTTGCGATTCCTATCCGTATTGACATCAATAATTCCTATTTCACTTTCGTATTCCAGTTCAGGACCTTCTAATCTTGTGTATCGATCTTGAACTTCTTTACTTATGATGGGTTTAAAACCCCCCTCTATAACAATTGATTCTGGGCGAAAACCAGTGTTGACGGCAATTGGCATTCTTTCCGTGTAATGTATTTTGCTAGGTGCTACATTAACTAATTGCGTAAACATTTTTTCGGTAGTAGCCCGTGGTTCTTTTTCAGTTGAAGCTTGCTCCGGAGATATTTCAACGGTTGGTTTTATCAGGGTTCGTTCCATAAATATAAATGGTATAGTCTTTTTATACATCTGCATAGCTGGTTTTTTCAATGGTGGTAGTATATGGGAAGGAATAGGTAACTGATCTTCGAATTTATACGGAAATTGTTTGAGCACAACAGGATTTTTAATTATTGGTCTATAATATGGTTTCTTGACTAGGAGTTGAGGTGGCATTGCTGGTGGTATTGGAATATAAAGTGGTCTAATATTCACTGTAGGAGGTACTATTGGTGGTGCACGCATTTCTGTCATTGAATCTGGTATATCTTCGAGCGGTTCAGTAATTCCGGGTGTTACAGTTTCATTCTGAAAAGTTTCTATTTGAGTTGCAATAATTTTTAAAACATTACTTTCATTTTGTTTCTGTTCATTAGTGTTTAAAGTAAATGGAGTTTCTATATTGGGAGATACTTCTTTGTCTGGACCATTGTTTAACATATTAGGTGCTTTGACTCTAGTTTCTACACGTATTGATGGACTCTCTTCTAAATCAATATCTGATTCTTTAAAATTGTTTACTGCTATACCCGATTCAGCGTGTACTACAGTTTGTCTCAGTTGACTTGCAGATGCGTCTACATCGCATGAGTCCAAAACATTTATTTTCCATCCCAGGTATCGATGGGTGAAACACTACAATTATATAACTCGCTTATCAATTGAATTTTTTTTTAACACTTACGTGATAATAAACTGTGTCCGGTGTATTTCGATTTGGAGTAAATTGAATAACACCTGGTTCACCATGGTCACATTTAAGCTCTAATGTCCGTTGATAGGCACCGAAAGATTCAAAATCATCAGCTTCCTTATCGCCTTGTGGTGTCCAGTTGCACAATCTACCAACTCCCGTAGGATGTACTACACCATCACGATCGATACGTGCTCCAGCAAAAATTCTTATTTTCTAAAATTGATTATTAAGTTAAAATACTCTTTATACGTTAAAACTTACCGCTTTTTCTTCTGACGTTTTGTGTTCAAATCCACCAACTGGATCGTCTGTGATATAGAATGGATGGTACTTTGCAGGTACTTCTGGATCTAACCCACCTTCAACAACAAAAGTGTACGTTTTGCCTCTAACCACATTTATTTCTGGTATCAACAACCCATTAATATACCAAGAAATTCCCCAACCGACGTGACCAGTAATAGCTGGGTATCCTTTTTTACCCCCAGTTGGCCCCATTTGTGCATAAAAGACTCCATCATCCGGTTCATAACATTCTATTGGTGGAATCTCCCATGCTTCTCTTTTTACAACAGGTGCAGGTGTAGGTACTGGTTTAGGTTTTTCAATAGTTCCATTTGGACCTCTTCTTACATTTTGTCGAGTTCTTGATGGACTTCGTTCAGAATCTTTAGCACTAGTCTCTACTGATTCTTGACGTACATTTTCGCGATAAGTACCACCTCTTCTACGTTGTTGAGGGTTTCTACTGTGATTTTGTGATGTTTGAGCCGGTTCGGTATATTCTTCTGACGAATTTTCAATTTCTTGGTAACTTTGCGTTTGGTGTAATGGTGAAACAATTTTCATTGGTGGTTGATCTGTTTCTGGCATTGGACAATTCCATTTAGCTGGACGACCAAAATTAATAAAATGATCTTTTTTGGTCCATTTGCTGTGGAATGAAACTTCGTTACGTTGATTAAGGGGTCCTATTGCCCAAATAATTGCTTGAGTCCTATTCGTGTAGATTGGCTTGTCAAATTCATCGCTTTGTCTTAATGGGCGTTGGTACGTTACTATGGAGTATCCGTTAACCATAGCAGCATTTAGTAAAAGAACATTGTTTGTGTTTTCCTAAAATAGTTGATTAAATAAATAGAATAAGGTTAAATGAACAGGTTACCCTAAAACGATTATCCGGGCAAGCTCCGTTTGGTCCGGAACATTGAGATTTAGCACTTAAATAGTAGTCTTCTGCGTAACCCTTAAGAGTTTCTTTATCTACCCAAGCAACAGCTACGTCTCCTCCAACCATAAGCGTGTGGGTATCGTCTCCAGATACACCAAATGACATATACTCCCCATCCTCTGAAACAAACTTAGATATGATAAAGGATATAAGAAATTGACGTTTTAATAATATTTGATTGTATAGATAATTAAAGCTTCCTGTTTTTGAAAAAAAGAAAACAATACGGTAATTTGAAACAATAATTTTGGACAGTCAAATTATTACAGCATATGTGCCAACACATTAAGCATTAAAACGTGATGTGGTAAGATGCTAATGACAAATAAAACACTTGGCTAGTAGGTCTATCGCTAGGCTACGTGCACATACAGTTCTCACTACTACTGAACCTCATCGTGCAAAAGTATTAAAATATATAAATGTATAATGAATAATTAATGATTAATATTATTAATACTAATAATATTCGATCATTTGCCCCTTTACGTAATTTACACGAACGTGTTACTACACAGGCTATTGAAATTGAGAAGAGGTCTAATGCCCTTAACAATAGTGACCATAGCGCATATTTGGATGAACCTTATTAAACAAAATTCAAAATAACCAATAACTCAAGATCGTCCCAGCACTCCGGCCAATAATACGTCTACATCATTTTACAACCTCATTCAAAATTAGAACTTACTCGATATATATATATATATATATATATATATATATATATATATATATATATATAATTTCTTTCCGGTCAATGATCTAGTGTATTGATAGGATTCATGCAAGAACCTTCGTTGATTCGTTTCGGCAAACTCTGCCATCTTCAGGTCAGTAACAATCTTGTTTGCAGTGCGTTCCTTGTTAATTATACCTTCGCTGACTTCCACTTTTCCTAGTTTCGCTTCCTGTTTTCCGTTTTTCTGATTATTTTGTGGATTTATAACAGGTCTGTTGTGTTTTGTTGGTTGACGGTTTTTGTTTAATACTAATTTCAATGTATTAGGTAGTTTCTACGCGTCGTTTTGGGTATTAAGGTTGTTTGAGTGTTTTTTCAATTTCTACAGCTTCTCTTATTATTCTCTTAGTTGTGCTGATGTATCCTTCTGGTCTGATCGACGTTGATATTGTGTAATGTTGATTGAACATGTCGTGCTAAAGATGAGGTTGTGGCGTTTTTCCTTAGTGCTGATCGATGTTATTCCAGCCTCCCGCTGAGTCGTCTGTTTGTAATGTACATTAGGTTACAGTCTCCACATGGAATGCCGTATATTCCTTGATCTTCTAGGTTGATTTTAGTTTTTGGGTTGCGCAAAATGATTCTGATCTTTTCATGCGTCTCTTAAATATCGTTCTGAAGTTGTGTTTTTTAGAATTCTGCTAATCTGGTCTCTTTATGTATGGTAAGAGTATTTTGTTTGTACGTTCCTCCTATTTTTCTTGTTGCTTTTTCTTCTTCGATTTTGGCGAATCAGTTTTGTAATAAAACTGACTTTAGTGACTATCAAAACATACAGGTAGAAATCAAAATACTACTTCAACAAATCGAATATAGCAAATTTGTTGATCGTGTAACAAAAAACATTTCATGTCCAACATTTTTTGCTGTGTGGTGTGTGGTTTTGTTTTTGAGTTTTGTTATTATTACCTCTAAACAGACCGGAGCGACAGTTAATGTTTTAAACAGTTTACGTTTTAATCTCTACTTATCACATAGTTATAAACTGTAGTGTGTTTGTTTCGATCTTCGGATTGCTTTGACTGCATTAATACGGAATTGGAAGCAAGGTGGCATGGAAAACCAGGAAAATGTTCCCTTATACTCTTCAGATAGTGAACTCGAAATAGAAGAACTGATTTCGAAGAAGGCAACTGGTAAAATTTTCGTAAAGAAATTCAGAAACGCTTTAGAAGCAGGAGAAGGTACTAAAAAGTAATATAGTTGTAATCAGGTCAAATATCGTAGACCTCAATATGCGGCAAGTATTTACTTGCTTTTTAAAGCTGACTCGGACCCTGCGCTCCTTTACCGCGCCGATTCCGACCATGATCATAAATTAATCGCCACTCGGACTACCTATCGAATATAGAGACTAAGGAAAGCCTTCTGTTCTGTATTTGAAACCTAAAAATATATTGAAGAGTTTACGTAAGATATAATATATGTCACTTCTAAAAAATCAATTGAATAATTAATTATCTGACCGTCGTCGAGCAGTTTACGGATCTTCTATGATTAGTCTCGAAGAGTTAGAGAAATAGTAGATCATTCAAAAGTTTCTGTTAATGAGCGCAAACCCTAAGTAATCCACTGCTATGTATATGAGAGCGAAATCCCGATTTTGAAATCTGTAAAGATTGTTGTTTTCGCTCCCAGAGTAGCCAGTAATTAGCATGAAACTTCCAGCATTCATTGCAAAAAACCTCCCAAGATTTATTAAACGCACCGTTGTGAGATAACCATTAATGTCAGCGTATTGAGATAACTAAATCAAATAAATTCCGACACTTGCGAATGAATATAGGGAGAACTGGACTTTCCAAAATGCCCTAACATTAATGTGGCCGAGGTTCTCTGAGGAGGGTGGCCAAGGATTCCACCATCTTTATTGTTTTTATATTTGTGTGAAGCGTACAGTCACTGACTGCCTAGATTATGAGGTAAAATAGCAGTTTTGATTATGTACTTAATTAATTGCGCTTAGAGGATACTTGTTCAAAAAATGATTGTGAAAGTAATTTAAATTAATACCTCTAGAGAAAGTTAATTGCTACGAAAAAACCGCCAGTTAAGATTTTGACCGCATAAGCTTAATTGAATTAAAAATAGCTTGTATTTATTAGAAATCATTCATTAGTCATCAGTCATCACCAATCATTAATGAAGGACCTTTGTTTAACTCCCTAACCTAATTTTGCTTCAGAAAATATTCAAGCGCCGTTTAGATTCTGAAGATATCTTTCACTAATGGACTTGGAGCATTTCATTTGGGAAACCGTATAAGAGTTATAATACTTTAATACTTTATATACTAACAGCCTTGGCCAAAACCAGCAAACAATACTTCAGGACTATTCTTCAATAAATTGGCTTCATGAATTATTCTTGCCAACAATTCTTCTTGCGTAATAAATGGGGATGCATAAATTTTTGATTTCAAGGCACCCACAAAAAAATCGCAGTGTGTCAAGTCCGGTGATCAAGGCGGCCAGTTCACAGGTGCGTCACCTCCTCTTCCAATCCAACGCTATGGATATACCTCATTTAAATGTTGTCTTACATTTAAAGTAAAATGAGGAGGTGTGCCATCATGCATAAACCAAAGGTCACGACGAGGGAGTAAGGGCAAATCTTCCAATAAAATAGGTAAAGTTTGTATTAGAAAGTTCAAGCACCTATCTCCATTCAGCCGATTTGGCAGTACAAAGGGACCAATAATAAAAGTGCCTACAGTTCCAGCCCAGATATTTACTTGAAATTGACGCTGATAATGAGATACTCTCGTTTCATGAGGGTTTTCAACAGCATAAACATGTTCATTATGAACATTGAAAATACTGCATCTAGTAAAAGTAACTTCGTCCGTGAACAAAATTTTTTTTCTAAAATTTGGATTTTCGATTCTTCTATGAATATTAATTAAATCGACACAAAGCTAAACGTTCACCAGGATCCATGGGCAATATGTTTTGAACGTTTCGAATATGAAAGTGGTGCAGTAATTGTTCTTGAAAAAGTCTATGAACTGATGAGTTAGAAATTCCCAATTGCAATCCTACACGTGGTGTGCTGATCTTTGGATTTATTTCAACAGCGTCCAAAATCTCTTCTTCTATTTCCACCGTCCTTATGGTTGGTCTGCGTCCAGAATGTACACGGCTTGGTTGAAATTTACAATTTTTGCGGAGACGTCTTTCGATATTAGCAAAAGTGTGCCGATTTGGAGTTCTACGGAAAGGATATTTTTCCCTATAAATTCGTACACTTCTTCGACCGTTGCAATGGAAAAGTCCATAGACTAAAAGGATATCCAACAATTCAGAATTAGTGAAACTGTGAGCCATAATTATGGAGCTTTAGCAACGGAAAAGCGACAGAAAAAAACTAACGTTTGATAAATAAATTCAACTGTCGATATGGTACCTAAAAGGCAAAGGCGACTAAAGTTTTTTTACCTAAGTAAAAGCGCTTGCACAAATGTTCAATGCATCAGAAAATATTTTTCCCTGGCTAAACCGTCCGTCTTATCCAAATTTTTCACGAAAGAAAAATACTCAAAATTAATTGAAATCAATTAAAACTAATTGTGATTGCGGAAAAAATTGGATACTCAAATAAGTTATTTTGATACTTTTGGATAATTCGCTTGCATCCTGAGCTTTAGATGGGTTGTTCTCGGAAACCGGTGCTCTTAGCGATATCAATATGGTATAACTTTTTTAAGCAGAAAACGTAGGGAAAACTATTATTCCATACTAAAAGGGCCTACAGTGTAGTACAAAAAAGTTGTAGCGGTTTAAACACGTCCTAATGGTCGCTTGTACCGCCCTGTAGGAAATATACCGAAATCGATGATAAATTTGAATTTCTCATCCTAAGAAACCCCCATACAAGAAATTTTATATATATATATATATATATATATATATATATATATATACAGGGTGTTTCTATATTCATACGACAAAATTCAGGAGGTGATTGCTCAAATTTACTCAGCCCACTTTCGAGATATCACCCTTAAAGGTGGTGACTAAAATTGAGTTTTTATTTTGTTTCTAAAATTTCAGGCTAGAAACTTGAAATTCTGTAATTTCTAGTCGCAAAGGACTAAGCACAATATTTTTCAATATTCCTGTTACATTATACGTGAAATTAGAACTTACTTTATTTCATAAAACTTTTTCGAGATGAAGTTTTATTAAATAAAATTATAACTTAAAAATCTTCTTATTTAAAAATATTTTATTCTTAAATTTTTTAAAACCAATAGCTGCAGAGACAAAAATAAACACCATAATTTATAATTTTTTTATATTAATTGGGAAACAGTAAAGATGTAAAATGTAATACGATTCTTAATAAATGCTGAAAGACCAGCTCTACATTGTTTTAATCACAAAGTTTTAGAATAGTGGCTGCTGTCACTTAAAATTCATTTATCTTGTTTCTAATGTTTATTCAAATTGTAGTAGGCTGATGTCAAACATTTTTGATAGTTAGTAATCAAGTTTAATTATAAGTTTGTAGGTTGTTATTTTGTTACTTGTATTGTTTATTTTATAACTTGATACAAACGTTGAAATAGTGATGCATTTTTATGGTATAATGTAATTCTCGACAAGCTAGACGTCTTTATGCTGAAAAATATCCAATGAATTACGCCTCATCATTCCGTATTTGCACATTCACAACCGCTTATCCGAAACTGGAATGTTAAAAGAAATTCAACCAACACTGGTCGTTTGGACAGTTAGAAATGTAATGGTAGAACAAGCAATTTTAGATGAAATTGATGTCCAAACAAATACTAGAAATTCCAACACCTAAATATCAACCATTCATCTGGCGAGTTTTAAAAACAGCAGTTATATTAATAACGTTCAAGCTTTTTACCTAAGATTTTAACGAGTTAGATTTTGTGAATGGTTACACACGAAATGACAAAATCCTCAATTTTTAAAAATTATTGTTTGGATGAGCACATTTTTCAAAAGTATCTATCATAAATTTTCATAATAATCACGATGGTCAGACGAAACCATCAGATTAACACCATTTTTAAAATGTTTTTCAGCGAACTATGGAGAATTGTAATAACAATTGGGTCACATTTTCTGCCTCAACCATTAAATGGAATTTCTTACACCAGTTTTCTCGAAAATGATCTCCTGAACTACTTGAAGACATCGCACTCAATATCAGACAAAATATGTGGTTGATGCATGATGGTGCTCCAGTACACTTCAGTCGGACTGCTAGGCAACATTTAGATGCAACATATCCCAACCGTTGGATTGGTCGAGGAGGGCCCCAGCATTGGCCTCCTCGATCTCCAGAGTTAAATCCTTGTGATTTCTGTTTATGGGGTTACCTTAAATCATTAGTCCATACGACACCCATAGTTGATATCAACGATTTGAAGAATCGCATTCAAATAGCGTGTGACACCATAAGAAACACACCTCCAATCTTTGAACGTGTACGGCAATCCATGACACGTAGGCTACATTCATGTATTTTGGCTAGAGGTGGTCATTTCCAGCATTTATTACGAATCGTATTACATTTTACATCTTTACTGTTTTCGACTCAATTTAATAAAAAAATTATAAATTATGTTGTTTATTTTTGTCTCTGCAGCTATTGGTTTTGGGAAAAAAATTTAAGAATAAATTATTTTTTAAATAACAAGGATTTTAAGTTATAATTTTATTTAATAAAACTTCATCTCGAAAAAAAGTTTTGATATGAAATAAAGTAAGGGTTGCTAATTTCACCCCCGTATAATGTAACAGGAATATTGAAAAAATACCCGTGGTTAGTCCTTTGCGACTGCACGAAAATTACAGAATTTCAAGTTTCTAGTTTTACTGAAATTTTAGAAACAAAATAAAAACTCAATTTTAGTCACCACCTTTTAAGGGTGATATCTCGGAAATGGGCTGAGTAAATTTTGTTATAGGAAAGACCATCTTACTTTCATGCGAGCAATCACCTTGAATTTTGTCGCATGAAGTTAGAATCTTATTATATATATATATATATATATATATATATATATATATATATATATATATATATATATATATATATATATATATCAGTGTCCAAAGCGTCGCGCAACGGAAGATTGTGGCTTCGCTGTTGATTTTTCAGTAAAATGATTTATAAAAAAGTTACATGGTTCCAATACGTTCACAACTTAAAAATATTTTAGCACCTACAGGGTGATTCGTAAAAGTAAGGGGGTAGCAATAAAAATTAATTCTTGGTTTATTATCTAAGTTTAGATAAATTAGTTAATTAATGAGCTAGGTATAGGCTTTGAAAAGATGTAAACGTTTTATTGATATATTGAATGGGGAAGACAAGGCTCCGTGTGAAACTTTAGCATGTTCAATGTGTATATCAATTCTCTTATTTCAAATGGAACTCCCTGTATATTTTGATATGGGCGAATAGTACTCTTAAAGACCTAACTTTTATCTAAATACATTGATACCGCTAAAATTTATAGTTTTCAAAATATTTCCATTTTTTTATTTTTCTATAATTATTTTATAACGTAACCGCCATTGTTGTCATGTTTCCGATTTACTTGGGAAAAACTGAAAATCGTTCAAGTTTTCAATCACCGTTATTAAAAATACAGTAAAATCTTAAAGAGGTTTCAATAGATAATTTTAAGATCAATTAGATGCACTACTCAAACAATTTTTTTAATCGCTGCTTTTTGAGTTACAAACTTAACTTACTTTTTTAACAGCAACCATAAGCGAAAATTAGCTTATTAAATTCCTTATTATTTTCTGACTTCAACGACATAAAGTTTTGTATATCTAATTTTAATAATAATCCGTAGAACTTAAAAAATAAAAAAAAACATTGCTATGGCTATGATAAACAATTGAAAATCGTCCTCTAAAAACAATAGTCTAACGCATTGTCAAATATCATTAATTTTAATTATTGCATTTATCAATCTTAATAAGTTCGTTTTGCTTAGATAATTAGTGTAGAAGCGCGTTTAGAAGGGTTTCTAAAATGTACTCCACTGAAAAAAGAAGACGGAGCTTCCCAGTTATACTTTCAAACTTGGAACTTAGAACGACATCAACCTAATAAGCGTATTTTTGGTAAAATGGAACAAAATTAAAAAATGTATGGATCCTTTACCAAACCAAAGGATGCGCCAAAAAAAATTAACGTTGAAACTGAAACCAATGTTTTAGCATATTCAGATTTCAAACCAACTGCGTCTATTATAGAAATAGATATGGAGTGTGGTGTTTCTAAAGAAGAATCAAGATTCATTTTAAATAAATATGGACGAAAGCCATATCGCCACCACGTAGGAAATACTTTATATGCAACTGAATTAGAATATGCTAATTGGTTTATTCGAAATTTTGAGATAGATCAACACTTTTCGTATAAAATCCTTTTCACCGATGGGATTTTTAATAGAAAAAAACCTAGTGTTTTGGTTTGCAGAAAATCCACATCTCACAGTAGAACGGCGAGATTAACGAGTGTTTTCTGTAAATGTTTGCTGTGGAATTCTTGGTACAAAAATCTTGGGACCTTATTTCTACAACGAATTTTAACCCTTCAAGGACGGAGTTTTGATTTTTTTAAATAAAAATTAATTTACTGGTATTTTCATGATATATTACAACTAAATAAGTAAAAAAAATTAAATTAGATTTTTTTTACTACATACAAACTAAAAAAAATTCGCACTATCTAAATAATGAATTACATTTATTTCGAATGAAATTCAACATTACAGTTTATACATAAACCAAACTTACACTTTAGACATTTTGTTCTCATTATTGAGCTGCATGATTGTCCGGCACATCGTATTTTCTTATTGTCTTGGGTAGGGGTTAGTAAATGTCCCATATTGTCAAATCTAATGGCGTCACTAACTCTATTAGAAAACTTGGATGATTTGCTACTTGACGGACGACCAGTCGCTTTAGGTGGATTTTGGAATGTGATAAGGTAAGTCTCAACAATATCTCGTCTAAATTGTAATTGTGTACGTTTATGCTGTATTGACACACCAAGCTTTATATCCGAAGCGAATTGGTTTATTTTTGATAATCTGCTTGCATGGATCTCGTCCGAAGTAGGTACCTGATCATGAACTCGTCATAGTTGATTTCTTCTTCATGTATATAGCGAAGTAAAAACTTTTGCCGAATTTTTTCAATGAGTTTTGTTAGTTTAGTCATTTTATCTTTATTGTTTAAAAAATTATTATCCGCACAATGTAGGCATCTAAAGATAGTTAGAAATCTATCTCTTCTCATACAGTCTGCAATCATGTGATTTTTCATGTCCTCTTTTTGATCCCAATAAAACTTCTTCGCAGGAAGCGTATTATAGCCACTGTTGATGAGTATTGTAAGAAAACACCTCATTTCATTAGTAGTAATAAGAGGATTCGGCAAATTTTTATATAACGCATATTTATTTGATTCCATCACTAAGAAATCAATTATGTTATTGTCGAAAAATTGTTCGAATAATTCTGTTGGAGAATAGTCTTTGTATATGTCGTAAGTGTAACAGGGGAATGTCTTTGGTTTTTGCTGAAAGTCTCCTTTTATCCAATCAATCTGCTTATAATTTTTTTAAATTGCGACTCTGTCGACTCTGCAACCACTATCTCGATATTTTCTGGCATTTCAGTATCATCATCTTCCTGGTCTATTTGACGAATCTGTAATTCAGCAGGAGCGCGCACTTGAGCTCCTGATAAATGATCAACATTGCCTCCCTCATCTTCGTTACCGGAATCTTCGTCCGTAAGTTCTGATACATTAGGCGGTTCAATAGATATGTTTTCTACGTCCAAATTATCATTATAAGCAATTTGTACGGCTTCTTCAAACCATCTCTAAAAAAAAAATACAAAACTTATAGTAGGTATGTATGGGTTTCAGTTAGTATAAGAGACTGACGTTGTCATACGGAAACAGCAAACTTCCGACGTCTGTAATACACAATATGAATTTTGTTTTAACAAATCATGATTACAAATGTTCCTCACAACAGTCCTAAATATATTTAACACAACTACAGTACAAAGAAATACTTAGAAATAGTTATAAAAGTACTTACATAAACCGGATGTCCATTTTTTCGATACCACTGTACAACTTGTCTTAACTTATCCACCGTGCACACGTGCAGTCGAAATAAAACTGATTATAATAAACATGAGACAGTTAACACATTCAGAAAGCGAATTGTTGCGCCATCTGTCTAAAATTTTATAAAGCAACGTCACAACGGGATCGGTAAATACGGATTAAAACTGTTGCCATATGGCAACGTTAGTCTCTGATGGGTTAACGCAGAAGTTTACGAAAGATTTTTAATTACCAATTTGGAAGAAATGCTGGATAAAGTACCTTTGAATACAATTCGCAACCTGCAATATTTTCAGCAAGATGGATTTCCAGCACATAACTCGCTTAAAGTTATGAATTACTTGAATGAAAGATTTCCAAATACAGTTTTATTGCAACACGTGGTACAATTTTTTGACCCCCGGGATCACCAGATCTTACTCCGTTAGATTTCTTTTTGTGGGGAACAATAAAAGACAAGGTGTACAAAGAAAAACCAACTGATATAAATAATTTAAAAGAAAAGATTTCTTTTGGTATCTATTAATTCTGTAAGAAAAGCCAGGTATGAAAGGTTCAAAACAACATTATTACACCTTGTCAATTTTACGTACAACATAACGGCGGTCACTGTGAAACTTTGTTTTGATCTTGAATTGTATTAAAATAGAACATTAATAATTGTAGAATTACTTTAAAGTTAGAATTTTTCACGTCGTTCTTGTTTTATTTTTAACCATTTTAAATTGTTTTATCGCAGCCATAACGATGAGTTTAGTTAAATGATTTTTTTTAATTTTTTAAGTTTTACGGATTATTATTAAAATCAGAAAAAAGTAAGGAATTTAATAAACTAACTTTCGCTTATGGTTGCTATTTAAAAAAGGTAAGTTAGGGTTGTAATTCAAAAAGCAGTGATTAAAATTTTTTTTTGAGTAATGCATCTAATTAATCTTAAAAACCTCTGTAAGATTTTACTATATTTTTAATAACTAACGAGCCAACGTTGATGGAACATTTTAACGATTTTCAGTTTTTCTCAAATAAACCGGAAACTTGGCAACAATGGTCAATTGAGGTTCTAAATCTAAATCTTCATGTAATTCTGACCAACTTTGCTAATTTAACCAACTTTGTATCTCTTATAATAATTAAGTTACGCATACAGCGTAGTGAGATTTTTGCCACTCTGTATTATATATTATATATATATATATATATATATATATATATATATATATATATATATATATATATATATATATATATATATATATACAGGGTGGCGCATTAGTGTGACGAAGTCCCATATCTCCTTTATTTAAAGAGATACAAAAAAAAATTAAATACAAAAGTTGTAAGATATGTTCTGGTGCATATTACAAAAATATTTTTTATTATACAGGGTAGATCATAAAAGCTTAGAAGTAACTTAAAATTTTTGTTTAAATAGAAAACCCTATGTATTATTACATATTTAGATTCTACATACAATTTTAGACACATTTTATGTATAAGTCTAACCGTTTTTGACAAATTTCAAATGTTTTGTCAAAAATGACGTTTGCAGGCCAAAACATAGGTGGAAATCTTTTATAAACGAAGCCTTTATCAATTAGTTATGGTTGGTTTCCTTGGAAATGGGGACTTACTCTAATGGGCTGTATTGATATTTTTGTAATACATTCATACAGGGTGATCAAAAATGGACAATAAAAAGTAGATTCAAAAAAACCTATAAAGCCATTTTTTTTAAACGGAAACCCCCTATTTTTTTAATTCCATCTTATTTAGCATTAGCATTAAAAATAAGGCTGACTTTGTATAAGAGTGTATACTCCAAAAATTGTAGTTTTTGAAATAATGACAATTTAACATTTTTTTATTGTAAAAAGGCTATACGGCTTTCAAGTTTTGTTGTTAGTTGGCCGTGACAGCGGGGCGCGGCGAAACAAAAAAATCGAGCACTTTAGATCGAAATATTACAATTTATTGAACCCCATACAAATAATTATTTTATTAATCGAACTTAAAGTAAAGACAATATTTTTTTGATTCAACAAATTATGTCCTAACCCTAATCATAAACTTAACACCTCTAATGTAACTAAACCTTTAACTAATTATACAGATAAAAGTACTAGAAACACGTCAAATACGTACTACCTAATAAGTTGTTCGAAATGTCCGCCTCTTTCTTGAATACACAATGCAATACGTCTCTCAAATTCGCTGCTTAAATTTCTACACATTTCAACACTAATGTTTTGAAAACAGTTTCTAATCCTAATCTTCATGTCTTCCTTTGTTGTAGGCGGTATTTTATAAACCTGCTCTTTGACGTACCCCCATATGCTAAAGTCCATTTTAGTAAGATCTGGGGATCTAGCAGGCCAAGCAACAGACCCTCCCTTCCCAATCCAACATTCTGGATATCTAGAATTTAAAGAAGTTATTATCGGACCTGTATGATGTACTGGGGCCCCATCATGAAGAAACCACATTTAAAGACCATCTAGTTTGAGAAGTAAATCTTACAAAATGTGAATTTTCGGTAGAATACTAATGAAAATTGTGTCTGTTTACACTTCCGTTTCTGTGAAATGTGGCCTCATCTGTAAATAAAATCAAATGAACAAAATTTCTTTGTTTGTTTATTTTGTTTTGAGCCCATTGACAAAATTCCAGTCGTCTTTGATAATCTTCAGGAACCAACTCTTGAAGTAGTTGAATGTGATAGGGGTGCATTTTTTGAGACTTCAATATCCGCTGTACCGTACGTCGTTCAACATCAACCTGCTGAGAAATGGGTCGTTGTCCAATATACGGATTTTCGGTAACTGTTAGTAGTACATTTAATTGATTTTCCTCAGTCTGTGCACGCTTTTCCCTAGTATTTTTTTCATATAACACATTGCCAGTTCATTCAAAATGCTCCAAAAGCTTTTCAAATGCACTTCTTTCAGGTTGCCGTCTCTCTGGAAACCGTTGTTGATACAGTCTTCTTGCTAAGAGCGTATTCTTATCACTAACTCCCAAAACAAAAATCATATCAACCATCTCGGCTTGCGAAAAATTCATTATTTTCAATTTTAATTCGTTTTAAAATCAATTTGCTATAAAATACACTAATGCATCACACAAATTAACAACTGACAATAAATAATGACGCTTCTGATGATCTCTATTATTTTTATATGCCACGCCTCGCCGTCACGGCCAACTAACAACAAAACTTGAAAGCCGTATAGCCTTCTTACAATAAAAAAATGTTAAATTGTCATTATTTCAAAAACTACAATTTTTTGGAATATACACTCTTATACAAAGTCACCCTTATTTTTTATGCTAAATAAGATAGAATTAAAAATAGGGGTTTCCATTAAAAAAATGACTTTATAGGTTTTTGAATCTACTTTTATTGTCCATTTTGATCACCCTGTTGAATGTATTACAAAATATCAATACAGCCCATTAGAGTAGGTCCCCATTTCCAAGGAAACCAACCATAACTAATTGATAAAGGCTTCGTTTAGAAAATATTTCCACCTACGTTTTGGCCTGAAACGTCATTTTGACAAAAATTTGAAATTTGTCAAAAACGGTTAGACTTAGGTATAGGACATTATACATAAAATGTGTCTAAAATTGTATGTAGAATCTAAATATGTAATAATATATAGGGTTTTCTATTTAAAAAAATTAAAATTACTTCTAAGCTTCTATGATCTACCCTGTATAATTAAAAATATTTTTGGAATATGCACCAGAACATATCTTACAACTTTTGTATTTAATTTTTTTTGTGTCTCTTTAAATAAAGGAGATATGGGCCTTTGCCACACTAATATATATATATATATATATATATATATATATATATATATATATATATATATATTATTACACATGTAAAAAATTCAAAACTTCAAAATATATATTTTTTATCTAATAAATGTAAGGCTAGAGCGTAAAAAAAAATTAGGTTGTTAATATCCATTATTCAAATTTTCACTAGTTTCAAGGTTGAATCCCCTTAAATCATTTAAGATATTTAAGGCGGACTGGCGACAAAGCGCATCTAATCGTGAATTTTTAAGGGAGAGCAACTCCCTAAAAATAATTACGACATAAAAGTGAAAGTTAAAAAGTACGATTTATTGTACTCTATTGGAAAGAGCATAATTTGCCTCACAAATATAATTTAGTGTAATAAAAATAACAATTTTATTTTAAAACAGGTCAATTGTTACATAAGGTATTATTAAAATGACAATTAATCTTATATTGTTGACATAATCGTGTAGGAATACCTAATTGAAGAATAATGACCCTAAGTGAAAGTATAATTTACTTTCGTCACATAATTCCAAATAAAATGAACTCGTGATCTGACCTTTAACCATTACTTAATTATAATTTTCGAAGCAGTCACTAACGTGTGAGATTAAATTCTTAAATTTGATTAAAATATCATGTAACTGCCTATAAACGAATAATCATATACTTCAATGTTTCAATTTTTATTTTCACTCTTACATTTGTTCTGTTTGATTATAGTTTATTTTCAGTATAACACTTTCATTTTAGCTGTAATTAAATGTCAAGAGAAATTAAAACGGAAAATGAGGGAGATTGTAATTTTTTTTTTATAATTACCAATTTATATTTCACAAATAACACTTTTCCGCAAAATTTCTCATCTTTGATTTATATTCACTGTAACAAATGTAGACGTGAAGAGCAAGGAATAACGAAATAAAAAAATAAAATTTATCGCATCATAAATTCAAAAAATATCTCTTATCTGTTTTGATAATAAATGCGACGTTCTTTGTCTGTTGTGTATTTCTGAGTTAAGAGACAGTTTTTGTTTGAATTTGCGATTATCGTGGCGTGTAATTGAATATTATTTTGTTGTTTTTCCAGTGTGGAAAGCTTGACTCAATTTTATAACTTTTTGACATGGGTTGCTAATGAGCATATTTCAAGATTACTCTATTTTGTGTACAAATAAAAATGTGATTAAAGAATAGCAAAATCTAATTTTTACGTTAATGCTTACTTTTTTCTACATTCATTCGCAAACTGAGCTAACAATGGAGTTTAGTGGTCCTATCTACAATATAGTAATACATATTCACCTGTGATAGTATTGTTGTCTTGAATAGTTCGATTAAATGAATAGTTTTTAATTTCTTAACCTTCATTTAATTAAAATAAATACATTTATCGTATTAGTCAAAATACAGTGATGGCATTATTTAATTCCATAAAGTAAATCATTGATGAAATTTATATTCTTTATCCTTACTTCATGGATTTCCACTACTGTTTGAAATACAATATGATTCCACAATTTCTTGGAAGTAATTATTTGTTTCTCTACGCGTTTCAATACAACATGCATCGATCGCTATCAAGAGAAGATATATAAGTAAAATAACACACAAGTAGTTATGGTAATCATTAAGGTAAAGAGCAAACTTAATGTAAATTATATTTCTAGGGTGTCCAGAAACTTTCCTGATAAACGGAAACTACGCATACTAGACATGATTTTATGTCGATTTAACTTGAATTACCTTAATCGAAAACGCCTCCTAAGGGAGCTAGAGCCCTTTGAAGATGGCACCGTCAAGTCATTTTTTGTTAAATATCTCAAAACACCGCTATGTTCAAACTTGGTGCAACTCATAAGTCGATAATGACAAACCGGCCACTGAAAGCACGATTTTCTTATTGCCATTAGAAGCGGACCACTTGGGGGAACAGGTTTTTCTTAACGAAAATTTTTATTTTCAATTTTTTACAGTGTAACGCTCGTGCAGCAGAACGAAGATTCGTGGAAAAATGTCCAAACAGAAGGTACACCAGTCACTGAACATTTACAGCGTTACACCAAAGAATAAGAGAAACTTGCTTAGTAGTTCCTAAGAATACTGAAACTGGTAGACACCGTGATGTTACAGAAGAATACGAAAACGATATTTTGATGGAAATTGAAGAGAATTCTGAGATTAGCACCAGAAGACTCGTATCCTAATATTTCCAAATCATCCATATGGAACATTATTCATCAATAAAACTTTCATCCTTTTCATTTGCAGAGAGTTCATGCGATGTTAGATGATGATGTCCCTGACCGCGTATAGTTTTCAAACTGGTTCAGAAACAAAAAGAATCAGGACTCTAATTTTTTTCTAATATTTTATTCTGCGATGAAGCTACCTTTAACAGGGATGGGATTTTTAATTTACATGATGCACATAATTACGCATTCATTGACGAAAAGACTCATGCAATAAAAGAGACTAAGCACCAGCGTAGATTTAGTGTTAATGCCTTGATAGATGAAATCGGTAATCAGTTGCTGGGACCTGTAGAGTTATCTGGTCGTTTAACGGGACATAAGCATCTTAATTTTTTGGAAAATGTTTTACCTGATTTAATAGACGGCCCTGATGAGCAGACAGAATTTATGATTCTTGCACGATGGTTGTCCAGCTCATTTTAGTGCAGAAGTTCGTCAATTTCTTAACAATAGTTATGGTAACCAATAGATTGGAAGAGATGGTCCAGTCGATTGGACTACAAGATCCCCAGAGTTAATCCCCTGTGATTTCTGTATCTGGGGATACTTAAAATCATCAGTTTATGCTGTTCCAATAGATACGCGTAATCAGTTATGTGAAAGAATTGAAGATGCTTGCAATGAAATTAGAAATAATCGTGGAAGTTTTGAAAGAATTAGACAATATTTACAGAAAAGAATAGATTTATGTATTGAAACAAATGGTCAACATGTAGAGCATATTATATAAAATTGGTTCTGTTCTTCTTGTTGTTAGTTGCCCTTAATGTTATTTTTTATGCTAGATACATAAATTGTATTATATCTTCAGAAAATAAAACATGATTTCCACAAAATTTTACAGCAAATTAAATAACTAATTAAAACAAGTAAAATTGGACATTTATCACAGCCAACCAGTTTTAAAATTTGATGTAAAATCCATTAAAAAATTGAAAACAAAAAATTTTCCTTAAAAAAAGCTGTAGGCTCCCCCAAATGGACCGCTTCTGGTGGCAATAAGAAAATCGTGTTTTAAGTGGCCGGTTTGTCATTATCGACTTATTCGTTGTGCCAAGTTTGAACTTGTTACGTAGAGGCGTTTTTGAGATATTCAACAAAAAGTGCCATCTTGCACCATTAGGAGGCATTTTCGATTAAGGTAATTTAGGTTAAATTGACAAAAAATTGTGTCTAGTACGTGTAGTTTCCATTTGTCAGGACAGTTTCTGGACACCGGTATATGGATAATTTAGATCAAATTTTTATATTAAATGTTTATGATAAGATTGTATTCTGGTTTCGTTATGTTGATGATATTTTAATATGTTTTGATAGTTCATCAGATTTTATTGATAATTAATATGAACATTACATCATAACAAAATAGAACCATTAATTTTCTCTTCTCTACTTACAAATGATAAAGGTGTTCCTCAAGGGAGCGTACTTGGCCCCTGGTTCTTATTATACATAAATGACCTAGACTAAGCCATCTCAAAGTCACATGTCGCGTATGCAGACATTTCTGTTTTCTGAAAGTAGGGAAGGTTACCTAAGGAAATGGAGGCCTTGAATAACGTTACCGAGTATTTAATTAAAAATAATCTGATCTTACATGCATAGAATACCTTTACACCTAATTTTAGATATACGTCAAGTCTAACATTCGCTTGAATAACCACGCTATAAAACAGTTTCTAATTTCAAAACATTAGGATTATACTTAGACGTATCGTTAACATTTGAAGATCATGTAAGTGACATTTTAAAAAAATATGCTGGTCTATGTTTTGCATTGAAGAGGTTAAGTTCTATGTCATCCGTTGAAATTAAAAAAAAAATTATGCGTGCTTTGAATCAAGGATCACGTACGGTATCATTCGCTGGGGTAACAGGTAAAGCCGCAAATCGCATTTTCTTACTGCAAAAACGGCTGCTCGAAACATGTTCAATTCTGGATACCGTGACTCATGCAGAGTTCGTTTGTAAGACATAAAATTCTAACATTGCCCTGAATTCATACACTCGATACAGTAGGTTTTGCGAAGCAAAATATTGACAAGTTTGAAACACTTAATAAAGCTCATCACTACCACAGAAGGTAGGGACATGATCTGCAGTAGTTGCATAATTTATAATTTTATAAAATGAGTCCAATCTATATGGGCGCTATTTTATATTACAATTTAGATGCTCATTTAAAAACCGTAAAAGATTATAAAACATTTCAAACTGCTGTTAAATGTTTTTTAATTAAAAACCGTTTTATTCAGTACCAGAATACTTAAATATGTGATATTTATGTGTGTGATGCTGATATTACAAAGAACATGTAATACAAGGTAGCTCTCAAAACTAATACCAATGTTCTTAAATGTTTATTCAATGCCAAACAATTCAACTAACACTTTGAAGACCCGGTACTTACAAACTGAACTTCACATTCTATAATTCTGTTTATATTGGCCAAACACATAAGAACTTTGAGATTAGACACAAAGGACACAATAGATCTTAGAAATATAAACACACAGACAAATCAAATCATGTCAAAAATTTAATAGTAAACAATCACCTAATCACTTCACAAAACAACATTAAAACATTTTTTTTTATAAAAAAGACATATTAGATGTTTTGGAAGCATTCGAAATTTATAAACATAGACAGAAAGTACTTTAACGAACAAGCAGCTTGATCTTATAGATTCACCTTTAACAGATATTTTAAATACAGAATTATAATTTACATCAAGTTTGTTGTTTTACCTTAATGATTTGTTGCCATAAGTACTTGTTTGTTATTTTACTTAGAGAAATAACGAATTATATTAAAAAAAAGTGGAATTATATTGTATTTAAAACACAAGCTGTTCAAAACAATGAGAAGAATAGGACTATTTCAAAGGTCTGATCCAGTATAAATGTAGGACACGATTTTTTTTCTCTTCTAAAGCTACCGAGATAACTGTTATTCGTAATTCATTGATCACACTTAAAGGAATTAAAGGTATTGGAAACGTTATTTACAAAAATTATTTACCACAACTTCCCATAATTAACAAGAGCGCAAGAAAACAAATGCTTATTAAACTTTAATTATTACCTATAAAAACAAAGAAACAATCTGTGATGAATGATGTACACAGTGTCCCAACGATAGAGTATAGTAGATTATTGAAATATTATTTGTATTAAAATCATATCCTACATAGAATAGAGATGCAAATAAGCATACTTAAAAAATATTTGAAATTATACAGGGTGCGCCAAAAAGATAAAAACTATTTTTAAACATAGCATCCTATAATTGATTTCATTTTTAAATCCTTCGTGTTTAATAAAACCTGTTTTGTCACATAGAGCGCGGATCGAAAATGTCGTAGTTTTTGAGATATTTGGGTTGATGAAAGCAAATAAGGCTTTACAGATAGGTAGTTTCTCTGTGATTTGCATAGTAACAATTCCTATAATTGACAGGAAGAAAAACCAATCCTACATCAAGTTAGTGTCTGTTCAATATTCGCAATTCGTTATACTGGGTGATCGTTATAACCATCCGAATTTGCGGGCTATCGAATGAAAAAATTTGAATTTATTTAAATAGCACACTTCGTATCCATACCACAATATTTATGGACCGCGGTTGTCATGAAAACCAAGTAATACAATTTTGTGATGACAGTTAAAATAAAACGCATAATAATAATTGTGGTAAATTTAGTTTTAATTGCGGTATTTTTGGATATGGACTACGCAACAAGTGAGTTGATTAACATGATCTATTGTTCAGCGAGCCAGAAATATAAAATTAAAGTAGAGTATGCTCCAAAACAAAGTAAGTACACTAAAACTGAAGCTTTATTAAACATGAAAAATTAGATAACAAATATTCAAGTAATGTAAATTTAAATTTTTTTTGCAATAAAAAAAAGTGTTTAATGTGCTCATCGTTTGAGGTTCAAACAGTACTCATAACGCTTAACAGGATTGCCAAGCATGTTTGTGAAAATAGGCTGCTGCATTCTCCTGAAGAAGTTGAAAATTTTTTCGCGTGGTTCATTAATAGTTTCCGGGATTTCAAGAGTTGTGAGTTGGTAGGTCAGATGAATGAGAAGGGTAAGAAATGTTCGTATTACGGGAAATTACACGGTTTTCAAAATTTTCTTGAAGCAGTTCTAAGGATGCTCTTGTCATGTGGGGATCCTGTTGGGACCATTTTGTGTTGAACAGGATATTTTGGCACGGCGTAATTGTCTGAAGTCAATCAAGAATGGTGTCAAAATTTATGTTCTATATGCACCTGGTTTAGGGTAACGGGTTTTCTACGGTCGTCTTCCACAAAGTAAGGACCCAATAAGCCATTACCTGATACTGTGCACCAAATCGTTAGACGGTTACAGAAAAATCAAGAATCGCCGAACATGTCGAACTAACACCACCGCATCCAATGGGATAACATACAGATAGTGCCAAAACGCGAGAACACAACTCGTTGGAAGCCACATACATAGACCAATCAACTCAACTAATATGAAACCACAGTTACAAAACACTTATAATACACAAATATACTTATATTTATATACATATACATACATATTACTCATTGAATGTTGTTTTTTTTTATTACTATAATATATAGTGTTATTTCATTGTTGTATGTAATATTATATGTGATTTTACCTTACCTCACAGCCTTGTCGTTATTTAGGGTTCACATAAATGAGTAGGCAACAATCGCTTTGACTGTTTTCTTGTTGCTAATTCATTTAATATTTATTTTTTTAATTATACCGCCTTGCAGTAACCACGATTTCTTTATTATCTGCTTACATTTTTTACAAAAGCTTTTAAAACTTAGGCATGTTTTCATATATATATATATATATATATATATATATATATATATATATAATTATAATTAATGGTACATAGAACCATGGTAGAATCCTGACTTACAATTATGACGATTTGTCAAACATGACCTTAATAAAATGTTGATAATTAAGAAGTTACAGGGTGTTAAAGTTAAAAATTATTAAACTGTTAATAGCTCTAACTTTTTTAATACTCTGTATTTTTGTACTAAGTTTTGTGGAAAGTTTTACTGACCTAAGATGCACCCAACCGTAGAACAATACATTAAATCGCTTTTGCCAGTGGCGTACAACATGAATGATAAACCACGTCGCCCCTACTAAATATTACACTACTGTGCAAATATCAATTTAAACTATAAATTCATAAATTCCAATGTCTTGTAGGTAAAATATGTACTCTTGTTAAGAACTCATAGAGTGGATAATAATCGAGATATTAACCATTAAAGAGGTAAAAACATTGTAATTTTAACTTTTTTCCTGTCCTAGTAGTAGGTCAGGATTGCTCTATTCACAATTCACTCTTTTGACATTAAAATTGTGCACTCTTGTTAGGAATCCAGAATAAAAAGATCAAAAAAATAATAATAAAGCATGGTTTGGTTTTACTACCAAATATACTGTGGATAGGCAGAAAAATAAGTTATAATTACTGTGTTTTTACCTCTTTAATGGTTAATATCTCGATAACTATTCACTTTATGGATTCTTAACAAGAGTACATATTTCACGTACAAGATAATGCAAAATATGAATTTATAGTTGAAATTGACATTTTCACATTGGCGCAATATTTAGAGGGGTGGATGGGGTTATCATTTAGGTTGTACGCTACTGGCAAAAGCGATTTAATATATTGTTCTACGGTTGAGTGCGAGGTCAGTAAAACTTTCCACTAAATTTAGTACAAAAAGACAGGGTATTAAAAAAGTTAGAGCCATTAACAATTTAATAATTTTCAACTTTAACACCCTGTAACTTCTTAATTATCAACATTTTATTAAGGTCATACTTGGCAAATCGTCTTAAGTTTAGGTCAGGGTTGTACAATGCTTCTATGTACCCTTAATTATGGGACACGCTGTATATATATATATATATATATATATATATATATATATATATATATATATATATATATATATGTAAATGTGTCAGACTAGTAGGCGAAAGGTACAAAGTTCGAATCGGAGGATAGTCAAGTGCTTGATAAAAAATCAGAGTAAATGAACTCGACTTAAATGCGAAGTCAGTCCTTCTAAGACCTAAGCCTGATGATGTAAGCGAAACGTCGCGCCACAAAAACAAAAACTGTGGAAAATAGGCCGATAAACTCGACTAATACAAGACCACAGCTACAAAACACTTATAATACAGATAAACTGCTAAATATTAAAAAAAATTCTCAGGTGAACGGTAAGGCGTTACCAAAGTTATGTAGCACATTCAAATCGATTGTAGTCTGACAACAAAATAAATATAAATAACAGACATCATATCGAGCTTTATCAAGGATTGCAAGATGAGGAGTTTGATAAACGAATCAAATTTTGTAATTCTGTTGTGGCAGTTACTTTTGTGCAAACTTAATTTTTGCGGCGGCGTTTTGGATGATGACGTTGTAAATCAGTATAGTATGTACTACTATGTAACTGAAAATTCAAAATCAGGAAACACAGTTAATGTGTCGTGTGGCATTCCTCACAACGAACTTATTGGCTCCCATTTTTTTGAGGAGACAGATAAGATAAGACGTAGAGGAATTATTCGTGGCCACCTAGGTCATGCAATTTAACCCCATTATACTGCTAAAAAATTGCACCTTTTCTATTGTCAAAAGTGTGAAACGACATTTAAAAACGGAGTGACATTTGAACACTTTTTACGACAACATTGTATAAACACTGAAAATCAGTATATTTGCGGAAAGTTGAATAGTTGACGGTTATAGCTTTGATGATGTGGATTTAATATTGTTGAAATTATTGTAACCATAATATCTTAGCTGCGATAATGTTATATTTTGAAGTACGTTTCTCTTAATCGGAATAGCTATGAAGATAGATATAGAACCAAAAGTGAAAGGTCCCTTAATTTTTAATAAGACGGAGTAAAAATATACGGGGTGTGGCATTTATAGAAACTAAAATGCTTTATTGAAAGATATGACATTTTCCTGCCAAACAAAGGAATTTTTAATATTCAAGTGATAGAGAAACTGTCTATTTATCAATTCCAAATATCTCAAAAACCATAAAATTTCAACATATTCTATATGAAGAAAAACGTTTCATTAAATACGCAGAATTCAAAAATAAATTAAATATGCATGTTCTATTTGTAAAGTATTTCTTGCTGTATCACTTTTTAGACACACCCTGTATAACTAAATTTATTTAAATATGCTTGTTCGCTACCTCGACCCTAAGTAAGATGATTTTAATACAAATAATACCAGTTAAGCAAAAATCACCTTTACTCTATCGTTGGGACACGGTGTACGGTATTGTGTATGATATGATTCCGAACATCCATAATACTTAAAACAAATTTATTCTCATTATTACACAAAAACTTAGTAAGATTGAGAATATGTTTCCATTAAATTTAATACCGATTTTAATTATTGATTAATTGAAAATATGTTTAGCATTAGTAAAAAGATAATTTATCTAGTATTGTGATTTTCTGTACGAAAAATTTTGTATGAAAAGTCATATTATTCAATATATATCAAAAGAAAAGTGCAAGTTTACCGTAAACAATATTGCTTTCTGATGAATATAATTAAAACTAGTTAATAAGCAAATTAATAAGTACGTACGCCGTCCACATAAATTGATCCGTTTAGATTACAAGTTTTATGTAATAAAGATTTATCCGTAAAAATATATCTTACATAAACAATGACAACTTAAATACAGATTATATTGACATACTCGCTAGCAGGATGCGACTCCCGTAACAAATAGTAAATATATTTTGTATTCCGATAACCTTGTCTTGTCAAATTGTCAATTAAAACAAAATAAGTGTTACAATGACCGTCAATGGTAATTAATACGACTGAATATTAAAGTGCAGCTTTAATGCGCTTGATAACGGTTTTGGTAAAATAGAACGTAGGAATCATCAGTGTAATTCTATCAGCGATTGTTGCAAACATATAGATACACGCAATGAACTTGCATGTAGCAAGTTCACAAGAAATTATTCGAAGGATATATGCCAAAGATGAAGCCGAATTAATAACACTGTGAGAATGTATAAAAGAAACTATTTTATGTCGAAATATGTTTGAAGAGCAAAAAATAAATTTCAGTGCGACAATGATGCGGACGATCCACTTTGATAACACGAGTGCAATAAAAATAGCCAAAAACGACACAATCTCGGAAAAAAAATTGAGACATAAATATAAGGAAAAGTGATACTAAAACATGTATAAAGGGATGAAAACAACTAATTCATTAACAAAATCCTTCAGGGACGAACGGACGATTCTGCAACGAATGATGGAAGAGATTGAATACAATGATGGTTGTGGGACTGCTAGAAGAAAAAAATATGTGGATAAAAACGATGGGTGAGAATTTTAAGTGAAAAACAAAACATTAATAATACGAAATGGGTAACAAGGAAACCAGAGAAAACAAACGTTAAAAAAATTTGCTCATCAATCAAAGTATGCCTAAGATATTAATTTTAATTACATATTTACCTTTGAACTTAATCGTTCATAACAAAACTTGTAATAATATGCCTAAGATGTTTATTCTTAATAGTGTTTGATTAATGCATTTATAACTTGCTAAGGTTAGTGGTGGTCAGCTTACGTCAACAATACAATACACCTTTCCAAGATATCAAATCTGTTAATTTATGAATGACATTCTTACCAATCTATTAAGGTGTGTACTAAACAGTGCTTCCTTATGTTCATTGGGTCAAGGTGGCCTTGTTACAATCATTTGATTTATATTCTATTAGAAATTAAAGGTTATTACAGCAAATTTTTGATGACCTTCCATTAAACGGTATTTATACTTGGTGATTTGCAGTTTATCTATCACAATATTAGCCAAATGCATTGTTATAATCTGGTTTTAAACTTAAAGATTACTTTTAGTCTAATAGTAAAATCTTAATCATTTGATAAGGCACTATTCCATAATTTCCTATCAGTATTGTTCTATAATAAGGCTTTTTGATGCTAGCCATAGTAACTCCCTAAAAGTTGCTATTGTAAGAATATTTGCGTACGAGATCTTTTTTAAGTATATTTTAGGAAACGTGACTCCTGTTACGCCACTGACAATTTGTAAAGTGGTGTCACACAGTATCGTTAACGATGTTATTTAAATTTAGAGTAAAAGTATCTGAATATATAAAGAATTACTTTGTGTAAAACTGTGTAAAAGGTAAAAATTATAGTGACACTAATGTGTGCTTTTGTTTTGGTAGATTAAGAGGCCAAACAGTAGCGCTACCACTTACTGTAATCGTTTGAATGTATAGTAATTTAATAAACTGTTTGTTCATAAACATTACATTCATATTGTATGATGTATATAACGCTTGGAATTTCAGAATATTTCGAAATTACATTAAGCCGATTCGCGGGACATTAATTAGTGTTTGAATATCACGTTGAGTGAATTTGACAGTTTAAATTGGTGTTTAGGAAGAGACTCTTTGGTTTTCTCTAACAATTTATAAAAGTGCGAAATAAGCTTTCGTTCATGATGCAATTATAGTTTGTTTAGAAAAATGTGTGGCTAAAATTCGATGAAGTGTTAATCTATCCAAAAAAATTATGTAGCGCTTGATAGTTTTCGGGTTTCCTTACCCTTTAAACAAATATATCATAGGATAATTTTAAATTTAGAGGCAAAATCAGTTTCCATTTTTTTTCATCAAATGACGTTACTTATAAATTGAAAAATTTAGCAGAAGGGGTATCAGACAAAGATTTGTACTAACACGAACACGTAAAAAGTTCGCGGATCCTTTCTTAAAGTAATGGTTTTCGTTAAACTCGCTATAACTTGAATGACGTAATAGAGTGTTAATTACAGTTGCGCGAAAGGATAAAATTTACATTAATTATGAGTGAAGTTTTAAATCGCTAGTGAAGGAAACTGTTTTGTAAATTAACCAAATATTTTCAATTTTAAAAATATTATGTCATGGACAGACTCGAAAGTAATACATCGGCCTGTTGTGTGGTGTGTATAATGTTTCGCTTTAATATTGAAAAGTAAAAGAGATGTTACATTAAAAATTCCTTCTTTATGTAAACTTTAACAAGTAAAATTAAGCCTGTAAGGCTATTCAATGAACAATTAGTGTAAAGTATTAATTTTATTTCACGACCAAACAAAGATTAGTTTTGACCGACGGTTCTAATACACAATTTATACGTTTAGTGCCGTCAGGGAAAATTGTCACACGTTTCCTTTACGGAAATATGTGTAACTGCCTCAATTAGTTAAAATAAAAGCATTACTGAATAAACACGTCGTAAGAACTTGTTCAATTTCCAATTCTTGTTCATTACGTAAATGAATATCGAAAATGTTTAGATTCCTTTGTTTTATTGTTTACTAAAGCAAATAAGAATTTAGGGAAACTTTCGGTAGTCAGTCATTATTGTATTCTGTGTATAGATATTAATTTACGACAAGGCCAGATAAGACAGTGCATTAGTGATAACAATGTGTAAATATTGTAACCATTTTCATTCTTTCAATACACATATGAAAGGTTTTTATTGTTTTTAATGTCAGTGGTCTCTAATAATTTTAGGGCCTATTAAGTGTTGTTTCAAAAATTACAAATCGGTACCAATCAGCAGTATAATGATATACATAATAGTGCTTGCAAATTTAATTCGATGTTCACGTAAGGTATTATAATAATTAAGCATTTGGATAACTTCAAACAAGTAACACATTGACAAGATCTCTCCCTAAATTATATATATATATATATATATATATATATATATATATATATATATATATATATATATATATACATTGACTATTATTTTCTTTTATTGACGCTTATAAATTGCTGTATTAATCGGATAGAAAGTAAAATTGGTGCACTCACGGTTCGTGAAACAAATTTAAGTTTTAATTACGTTTCCACTAAAAAAAATAGATACTTAAAACTGACAGACCATCACGTCACATTTGTTTCATATAAATTATTTGACGAATTTTAAGGTGAATAACCAAATCAATGTTTACGCTTTATTTACTGTACCATGCGTATTTTGTTTGTTTAGTAAATGAACTAAATAATTTACAGAAGTTGAAATACCGAGTGTTTTATAAAGATAATTTGACATTTAAAGATATGGATAACATTTCTGCTACCGTACTTCTATAAATCTATATTATTTACAATCGGTTCATGATAGCCCTTTGCATAATTATGAATGTTGTGGTTGAAGATTGTTAACCTCTCACCCAAAAACCTCTAACTGATGAATTTCGATCGCAGTGTCAGGTGGCCGTGTTTTTATCAAATATTTGCCGTTAATTCCAAAATTATAAATTATTCCTTAGTACCGTACATCTGAAATGTAGTATAAGTTCATGCTATTGAACTTGATAACGCATACATTTTTAGGAAGCTTTTCGATTGTAACGTTTTAGGTTTTTTTCTTTACGTATTTGGAAGGTATGCAAAATTTTTACAAATAGTAATCACATTTAGAGTTCTTTTCTAAAAACGGAATATAACTTTTGTTGTTTATCAAATTAAGATGGAAGTTTAAATTAAGATAGGTAGTGAAATCCTTTTTACTAATTTGAGAATAGAATAGTTGTGCACAAATCATAGTTATTTTCCTTATTTTAGATAGTAGATATTTTCGTTTCTGAAGGGGAAATTGTGTTTTATAAAATTAAATTGAGTATAAAATGATTGATTTGTATCGCACATTTAATTTATAGGCGACGTACTGTCGCGGTTCAGTTGCTACGATTTTGGGCTTAAGAACAAAGAGTTTGGATTTTATATACGTTAATTTATGGTTGATGAGATTTTCTTTGGCACGAACATTAGGTTACTTTGATTAATATGGCGTGGGTAGTAAGCAGTGGAATGAATTCTTACGTTTACGGAATGGGCATATCGTTCTCCCCGCCTTTGTAGTTTGAACAAATGTGTTGTGTGATTGGTTAATTAACATAGAAGGGAGATGATATTTAAGATGCCGTGAAATGTATGTAGCGTAAGGCAGTCTTGATAAGGATGCTTTAGCGTCACAGGTCTCGTTTGCGGCCCCGCTGCACGAATGAAGATTTGTTTATTAGGAGGTAGTGAATTATTTACGCCCATATCGAGAGGCTTAGTGAAGTGTATCGTTAGAAGTCTTTCCGTTACCCGTCATTTCAGGGATATTTTAGTGGCTTCGTTCCTCCAGAATTGGTTTACGAATATCGTTGTCGCGCAGCATTTTCTCGTCCAGGGAATTGGGTTCGGTGTCGAATAAGTGCCGTTGATTAATTCTTCTTGGAATTCCATCGCATCTTGTATGCGGATCAATAGTAATATAGTTCAGGTTTTAGTTTTTTTTACTGCTTCGTGTGTACAGCTGAACCGATAACAAATAACACGGTGTAAATAAATAAGCTATTTGTTCCTTTAAAATAATAAGTGTTATTCAGAACTTGTATATGTTAGAGTAAAGTTAACAAGTAACGTGGAAGTATACATATTAGTGTAACGTACAACCAAATGCAACATCAATCCAAACGCAACGTGGATGTTGAGGTATTCACGGCTTAGGTTACATTTTGAGTTTCGAGAGAAGCTTCAACATCGATCCCATTTCTGAGGCCGCGAGAGTTCATCCTCTGGGTTCCCACCAGGTGCCTGTATAACAAAGGGGCTGCTCCCATGTTAAGGTAAACGTTTCTGTGCACCGTTTTGCTGTGGTTTATTTGTCCATGTACGAACGGTTGAATATGCTGTCTTTTGAGATTAACGTTTTATTATTATACCGTTTAAATTTTAATACAAGCGTATTCATCCGTGTTATGATCCAAATTTATTTGAGTGTTTTTTTTATTTGTTATACTGACGAATTTGAATTGAAATTATGTGTCGAATGCGTTACAAGATGAACGCAATTTATTTATTATAACCATTTGTTATTTTGGCTCACGATTAATAATTACAGTAATTTTCGTAGAGGTCGACGTTGAAACTAGCTAGTGCCACCGCCTATTAAGTAAACTAGGTGATTTAATTTGAATAGAACGATACGATTAATGTAACAATTGTGTTGACATCTCGATGGCGGTTCTTCATATATATATATATATATATATATATATATATATATATATATCTTTATGTCGTATTTTAGCGTTTATTTGAAGTAAAGGAGTTACGTTCGAAAGATATCATTGATTATTGAATTATAACGTAACTTTTAAGGCTTGATGAGTTAATTCATTAGATTAGTTTATTGAATTTGAGCATATTTAATGGCAAAGTGATTGATTCAATTTCAAGTGGTTGATATAATTGAGGTTGAAAATAAGTTTTAATAGAACAGTTGGCTTATTTGCATGCCAGGGATAGTTATGCGAGAATTTTTTTGAAGTTACTTTTGCAGGAATCAACATGCCAATTGTATACATTATTCATTCGCCTGATTTTGCCAAACAGGTAAGCAAATTTGATTATTTGTTATGGAAGCTGTATATTTTCGGTTACATTTAATTTTATTGTGACGCGTTTTTCGTTTGAAATTGTATAATTAATTGCCGTTTTGATCAGTTATTTTTGGGTATTTGAGTCAATAATTTAGCGTTCAAGTTTATCGAAATGTTATTGGGTTTCAGATTTTTATATGAAGCTTAAGATCGAATTAAGGTTTGGATAAACTTTGCGTTTATTTTTGAGGTGGCGCCTTTTTGAATCTTTTGTCCGATTTTGACGTTTTTGGAGTTGTGACGAGTGCCCTTGTACAGCATTAAGTTAGAACCTCGCCCACACCACTGAGCTGTGCCATGCGCTCAAATTGACTTTATGGGATGATGCTTTAATGAGTATTTGGCCTGTAACAAGTGGTGTCTCTGACATAATTATCAAAAATGAATCTATTTCTCAGATTCTTGAATTTTTACTACGACCCATGACCATTTTCCGCGTGTTTAATTGGCAACCCGCTTGTTTTAATAAACCAACACGACGCACAGTGCGCATTTACCATGTGACATTATACAACACTTAAATTTACAGTTGATTGGCATGTAATGAAGGCAATATTAACTTATTTAGTAGGTCAAGGTTATTCGCTTTGTACCAATGTATGGTATGTAATGAAGGCAATATTAACTTATTTAGTAGGTCAAGGTTATTCACTTTATATCAATGTCAATGAAAATAGGTGAAGGTTGATTGGGCTCCTGCTCACTAAGATTACAACCTGATCAAAATGACATTTACGGATAGCCCTATTCTTTCCATTTACATCTATTAAGTTACACCAAAGAGCACTCCTTGGTTATACTTAAGCAATGTATCCTTATGATTTCAGGATACAATTGTTTTGCATTTGATTTACATTTCCAGATGATTGCCAAAATAGGTTAGCCTTTATCAAATCACGCGATTCGTTGTCGCACAGCAGTAGCAAAAAATCCGATAACCCAAACTAGCTTAGAAATGATATCCATAAGGGTGTCAATAATGTGCGAAGAGCTTAGGCGCAACACATCTACTCAATTCGATTTAAATGTGACAAGAGTCCTTTTCAGAACTAAGCCTGATGACGGAAGCACAGTCTATTTCTGAAACGTCCCATTACAATAAATTTGCTTATTGCAGTAGACTACGATAGAAATATATCACAAAACAAGATAAATATCTAGTAAAAGATGTAACAGAAAAACTGTTAACCTTGTAATGACGCTACATGCTTTTTTCCAAAATTTAAGAGAAGAGAATATATAATAAAATGGCATTTTATCGTTGCTTGTATAGGAGTGTTACAAGTTGCCTAACTTAAGGCGTCATACTATATTTCTTTTTAACATACTGAATATTTTTATACAATAAAAAGCATGTGCAAGATCCATATTTTGCACAAAAGATGTTATTTATACGCATATTTCAACCTAAATAAAAAATTAAACCAATAGAACACGTTCATAAAGAGTACATGTTATATTGGGAAACATGAGAAAAGTGGCCAGAGATACATTGGTTAAAGGCATGCCCATTTCCCTGTATTAAATGGAAAAACGTATTCATTAGAGTCAAAATATTTTTCCTAATGCATAAATGTATTAATTAAATGAAATACAAAATTTACAATTTGTTCTTTGTGAAGAAGTTTAAATGTTTCATGGTTAAATAATGCATCCACTTTTTGTGAATATTTTAAAAGTTAAGGTCAATTATGAAACCAAATGCTAATTTATTATTATTAATGAACATTGTATAATTTCGTAATTTACTTTTCATTATAGTTTCTTATAATTGATTCTGAAATGTAAAATAAACTAGCAGTAATTACATTTTCATGTTTGTCGTAACAACCGTTCAGGGTATTGTAGTTCATGTTCTTACATACTTGACCTAAGTTTTAATGCACCAAAGGGACATAACCATTCGAAATTGTAATAAGCACTTACCTAATTTTGAAACCAGTTGCAAAACAATACTATCTCCTGCGACTGCCCATCGAACTTCATAAGCCAGATCATCATGTAATACTTCGCAATTCAATTTTGACTGAAATAAAGGAACAAAAGGTTTCTTTTAAATTAGTGTAATAACATCTCAAACATATTTGTTTTATTTATTGTTAAGTAAAAAAATACAAGCACTTCAATACATTGTAAAAAAAAAACACTGGCCTACTTTGATTTCACACAAAATTAAATAAATTATATAGTTTTAATAAATAAAAATTAATAGTATAAAGCACCACTTGTTTGAATATAATCAAGGTTTTCATCACAATTAAAAAATTTAAGTAGGAATTTGATAAATATTAAATAAAGCATTTTCAACTACCCGTCTCAACATAACTTTTTACTGCTTTTATGCACGAAAAATAAAGCTTTATGGATGTATTAAATTGATATCTAAACTGTTCACTGATAATAGTGGGCCTTTCACTAAAAAAATATTGGCTATTTACGTTAGCGTTAGAACTCATCACAGACATAAATAAAATTTTATCCCAGTGAGTAATTGTTTGTGTTATTTGGTACATCAAATCTATTGTATTGAGCAGCATTTAATTGCTCACGCAAACGCTGTTCTTCCAGTAAGCGTTGCTTCTGCAATAATTGATTATAATACAACTTTTCCTGCAATTGCTGTTGTTGTTGCAGTAAAAGAAGTGTAGGTTGTTGTGCTTGTATATATCTTTGATGTTGAAGAAACTGCTGCTGTTGACGGTATAATTCCGTATTATAATTTGATAGTGGTTGGTTTGTATAAAATTGTGGTTGCACGTTTGTCTGAAGATGGTTATGTAATAACTGTGGTTGATGTATTAAGTTAACATTATTATACTGCTGGTTTACGTCTGGAACATCATTACGACGTAGGATCAGTGGTTGTTGTACTAGGTGATGATTAAAGTGCGCAGGACGAAAAGTTGTGGCTTCTAAATTTCCCCCCACTAGTTGTCGAACTTGAGGTTTCGAAACTTCCGAATAATCGAAGCTTCTAGGACGCTTCTGTAACAACCGAAACAGGAACGTATTAAACTAGTGGGGGGAATAAGCCTTTGTTTAAATTGACGGTTTGTTAATATTCTTACCGCCACCATTAAAATAAATAAATTCTTACCTGTGGACTAACTCCTAACATCTTCAAGGATGGGGGCACATTTAAATTGCCAGGAATCTGAATATGTCCAAAATCAACAGTAAATGCTTCACACCAAATTCCAAAATGTCCAATATCGAATACTGTTAAATCACCTGGAAGTGTAAGTACTACTGTTTTACGATCGTATCTTCTTAACGGTTCTTCTTTTCCATTTTCATCTGGTACTCTTACACCTTGGGGTGATGGTTTAGGTCCACGTCCAACCCAAAATTTCGCATCTGAAAAGTATAAAATGTTAGAATCGCTGTTTTTAATTATAAATTATTAATTTTCGATTACATTGAGCATGATAAATCTAGTCTTTGAATAAAGATACGTTGAACATAATTTCTAATTGTAGGGACGAGAAAATATACAGGGGAATAGTGAAAGGTTTGCTAGTTATACGCAAGGGCTAGGGTTTTAAATATCAAATACGTTCATGATTGGTGAATATAAAAATTAAGTATCTTTTCTCAATGTATAAAAGTTTGTACAAATTTAAGAGCCTACTTATAACGTTTTATAAAAATTATTTACTTTTCCGCAGTTGAATTATGATGCATCATTACAGTCATTAAACGCAACGTATTTGTAGTAACATAGAATATGGTAGATTAAAGCTTGTTGTCCTTTAAATTGTATAATTTTGAATAATTATTGAAGTTTATATTCATTAGTGCGTTATTGAAATTAAAGTTAAAGAGGTAAAAATATATGGTGAAAAGTATAGTAGTATTAGTTTTTCGATACAACTTACTTCTAATATGACGTTTGATAAAAGTAGAAAAATGTTAAATTTAATAAAATAATCAATGGAGTTGAGGCACGTATCTAAAATGATTGATCTTCGGTTAAATTCGTTTCCGCAAAAACGGATTTGAATACTCAATTGGTTGGTTAAAAAGAATAACCCCCTTGTGGTCAACTGATATTAGTAAGGTGAGGAATTTCATAAGTGATCAGACAGTGGACATCGAAATTTTTTGCTGAAGTTTGAATACCTGCATTTCACACTTGCTCAAAGTTAAGTACCATAAATGAGCTTGAATTGACTTAGGTTTATTGTAAATGTAACGCTAGTAACAGGACTGAAATTAAAGACGTTTATATTACAAATTAAATTAGCAATTTTGGTGCATTGTGCGCACATATAAATAAAAACGATTTATTTCTGATTTTTTATGTAAATAAATCGAGTTTACAACTTTTGTTTCTGTATTTAATGTAGAGTTTACAAATGTTAAAAAACTTATTGATGTTTAAAGTTAAACTATCGTATACCAAAGCTTAAGCGCATCTCATGAAGGTTTTAAACTGTTTGTTCTATAGAAGGCAACCATTTTGTGTTTTGTTTTATTGTTGGAAACTTCATGCTCAGTCAGTTTGTTTTGTAATTAAGCATATTTTTTATAAAAAACAAAATACACCCACGTACCACACAAAATTAAAAAACACCGAACGCGTTTCGATAGCTACGCTATCATCAGCGGTAGACCGCCATAGTTCCAGTGTTTCAGATTTTTCAATATTTTTTATACTTAACTACTAAATTACGACATAATAATAAATATTAATAATTGAAATAAATTAGCTCGAGAGTCATGTTTAATTGTGTTCTGTTTTTTATTGTGATTGTGTATCTTTTTTTATATTTTAACACAGGATATGTAGATAAATATAGATATGCATTTAGCGGTTTGAAATTGTGAGCTATTATACGAAGAAATCCAGTAGTGCCCTTTTGATTGCAGGTACGAACTGTACGAATAATCCGATCATTAGCGTTCTAATGTTACGCAGGAGATTTCGACCTGCCACGTTTTGCTCACGGTATAAATGTTGTACTTTTTAAACTAATAAATATAGCTCCACATAGCGGGATTTGTAATTCATAAACGTCCATGAGTTGCCACCGCATGATTATTTGTGCGATATAGCCCTTGTAGGGATATATCGTGAACATTCTACATTATAACAGGAAAAATAGGTTGATAACTTCCAGCTTCCCTACGACTTGTTTTCCCGATACAGTTGTTTTCAAACCGATCCAAAATAGATGAAATAAAGTAAGAATATGAAAGCACAGTCGTTATTATACAAACACAGCAATCCTGCAGTCGTTACATGCTTTGTTAAATTCTATGCGATATGAAAGAAGTCACGTATTTCAGTATCGGCAAACTTTCCGCAAGACTTAGATAAGCCGCCATGTCGAAATCACAGTATATGTTCTAAGAGTCTTCGTTGAGCATTAAAATACAGAGTTCCTCTAGCGTGTGTTACGTTTCTTTTATTCGAGGTGAGAGCGTAGATAATACCAGATACAGTATAAATTTAGGTAAATAAGTTTGAACCAATTTTAAAGCTCACAACTACAAATAGGCGTGCACAGTCTGTAACATTTTAGTATTACCTTGTTGTTCACATAGGACGATTACCCAATCGTGTGATCTATCTCACAGAATATTCTCATGAAATTACAAGCATTTCCACGCTACCACAGATAAGGTAGAACATTCCTTATAGCATTACGTTTTCGTGTGAGCCTGATCACTGTCCTCAAAGCGGGTGTATTGCGTAGTCATCCCTTTGTAAGCTAAAATTTGCATTTTTCAAGCAGTCAACTACATTTCATTTTGGATTCTCCTGTATTTTTGTTACGTGCACATCGATCATAACCTCCGCAGTATTGGCATCGAATGAATGAAGGTGAATGTTCTTGACCACTTGGCCATCGTCTGTTTGGGTTCTACATTGCAAAAACTGTACCATACCTCCGACCGACGTTCAACCGAAAACTTATAACTTATACTTATAACCAACATCGACAAACTTCCTGATGAACCCTTCTAATGGTTCATGTGAAGGAATGTGCATGGACAAAGTTAAGTGGCTACTATTCATCATGCTTACGTACATAATTAATGCTTTCTAATAACCCTTTATTAAATCAACCCTATTTAACCATGTTCCAATGTCATTCATTTCACGTTTATATTAACTCTTCCTAACAGACACATTTACTTGTACCTGGTAAATTCATTTTCCGCAACCTTGTTATAAAGAGTATTACTTTGAATAATTTGAAATTGCAAAAAGCAAAACAACATACGTTTGCGTTACATAAAAGTAGCTGTGGCTAACCCATCCTGCGGCGAACCTTCTTTACGAGCAACCGTTTACGCGGAATAATGGCTGAGGCGAAACGGCCGCAACAAATCGGATTATTTATAACGTAAAATTTTACAAATATTTATATTGAAACACGATTTTATGAACATTTACGATACTAATACATATTTTGTCGTTATAGGACTCCCAGTTTTAAGTGGCTACGCAGTTTCCATTTTTGCCGTTTGTTGATTTGCGTAGATATCGTCATAGGGAGATCGTCGTACACAGCTTAGAGCGTTTAGCTATTATAAAAAATTACCGGAATAGTGTGCCGTGATGGCGTAAACATTAGGTAACCTATTATATGTGTTGGAACATTGAGTAAAACAGTTTAAGTGGTGGTTGCTCTTGAGAGTACATTTTCGCTTCTAACGCTACCTGCATGATAGATTATTGGACATGCTCAAATTTAGGCAATGGTACAAAATTATATTTTGTTTTTCTTGGTAGCTAATTAAACGTACAAAGGAATGTAAAGTTAGCAAATGAAGCTGCAAAGAGTTAGCATTATTTGGATTGTCGAATTTTACCTACTAAGGGAGAAACTATGTAAGAACGCCTTGAACGTTTAAAGTTTATATTTGTTTATATCTGCTTATCATGTTGTTAGGGGATAATAATATTTAATTTTATGGTTATCAGTTTAAGTGTGAAATTCCGATATTTAACAAAGATTAATATTTTGATTTCAGGATAGTATTTTTTGTTTATTGATTGAACTGGATTTTATTTGATGAAACTCCATACCACATGAGTAGAAATAAAACAAACACTGTTTGTGCCTCGCTACCAGTCAATCTGATGAAGACACAGTGTTTCCATGATTTCTACTCATGCAGTGCTTTTTGTGTTTATTAACGGGAGTAGGTTTTCTGTTTCCTTGTTGTACCTTGTGATAAATAGGAGTTAAGCTAACGTATTATTTTGGTGCTTTTATTGTTACACGCAAGGGCAGGTAACGTAATTGTTTACTGCTCGTTATGCCGGCTGTGTTTACGTTAACAGATGTTTATTATGGATCGCCAGTTATCATCTTTATTTGCTTATTTTGTGTTTAGAGTGCTTTGACCAGGATTCAAATAGCTTGTGGCTATACTTTTGTTTCGTTTAATATGCGTAATCTCTGGAGTTTATTTGTGAACACCACAGTCTGAACACCACATATTTATATTTCCGTTTATTTTAATAGAAGCATGTTCAAATATATTTTTTAAATATTGTCCTCTGTTGTATCAAAATTAATATTACACGATTTCTTGCAGACAGAAGTTTAACAGTAATGAGTCAGTAATACTTTAAAGCTCATTTTTTAAATTTTAGTTTTAAGTTGTATTCACGGAACCTAATTTTCATAAAATATCTACGTCTACGAAACTGTTGTAGTAATATAAGATTATTCTTACATTACAAAAAGGAAAGGTCACGTATTTCATTTCCTCCCCAAGGGGGAGGGCGGGCTGTTTGGGCTTTCCAAGCTCCTTCAGCCACACTCATGGATTCCTAGCATACATACATACACTACGTATATATGCATCGTGGGATTAAGGATGGGGGTGGGCAAGATAGGATCGGAAGGAACGGAGTTAGGGATCTAGGGGGGAAAATACTACCCCTGCATTCGACTAAGTAGCCGCACATGGTGTGCACATGCGCAGTGACCATGCCGTTACATGGTATGAGGAAAACTCTCTGACAAAACCTCATGCAAGGTAGGCGGTAACGGTAATCGAACCAATTACCTTCCGAATGCTAAGCAGGTCGCATCACCCAGCTAGGTTTCAAACGAAAGAACAAAACTGGTAAACTGTTTTTGTAACAATGCTTTTGTGTAGGTAATACTATAGTTGAGTCATTGAAATACCACTACCGAGGGGAGAAGTATCGTCTCGAAATCAATATTACCTTGCACGACGTTGAGTGGCACCCTTTATTATTAATATATGACGCTTGTATCACGTGTTGATAAACCTTATACGATAATCTTATATGTCACACAATCGTTGTATCATAACGAATATTCTAATGACTTTCTATAACTAGGTTCTTCTCACAAAAAGCGTAAAGTTTGTAAAGTAGTAGCAAACTACTAAAAGAATCCCTATAAATAATAGTGAATTACATTGCGAAAGGAAATAATGAATTGACTTAATTCTGGTGCAATTTTTAGCAAATAATTAGTAAGGGCATAGCTTTGAATACCAAACAGCAAGGAACGAATAAAGAAAGGAATAAATGAAAAAGAATGTAAAATAATAAATATAACTAAGTGATCCTGTTAAATTAAAGGTGGGTTTCGAAAATCTTAATCTGACGTCACGAATAATCTCAATTAACAACGAAGACTTTAAGGTAAACGTGTTCAAATACAGTACTAGAGGCGGGCGCTTAAAATACGCCATAAGGAATGATTTTGCATTAATGCAGTAAATAAACACACAGAAAACATACAAGACTTTGCGTAAAATGAAAAAAAAAGTTAATCCGGTGAAAAAGTTTAATCAGGTGAAACAGTTGTACAATACATTTTTCTTTGCTTGCCAAACTCACCTCGTTTGGGTTAACTGATACGCTCTTCAACTGGGTTCCCAGTTTCCTTGAGAAAGACGAATACGTGTCGTAGTTTAGGGCTTCTTTTCAAAAGAAGTTGGCATTAACGCGGGCTTACCACAGGGATCAGTTATAGCTCTTACACTTTTTCTGCTTTACATAAATTTCTTCAATATTTCTTCAACCACTAACCCAATCAATTGCTTTGCGGATGACGGCACTTTTCATTGTAATTCTTCTTAGTTTACTCCTAATAATAATCCACGTTCTATCTCAAATCAAGACATTAAAGCTAAAATGGCCATTTCAATCAACGGTATTTTTCAATGAGGAAAAAATCTAGTTCAATTTAATACTAACAAAAGTCAGAGTTGCTATTTGACCGCCAAAAAAAGATCGATCGTTTCTTCTTGTAAGTATGAATGGCTCATATTTTAAGCTTTTAACATCTATTACTATGTTTGGAATGACTGTATCTTCAAATCTATCATGCCTTGATCATCTTCTGTCAGCTACTAAAGCAGCGACTCGTAAAATAGGTTTTTCGCACAGATCTAAGCAGTACTTTACCTCTGAACAACTTTTTCTGCTATATAAGAACCAAATTCGTCTTCATCTGGAATATAATTCTCAGTTCTGGGTTGGTGCTCTCCAATATGTTCTCGATATCGTTTATCGTATTCACAGAAGAGTGTATAAATGGCCCGTTCTTCACTTCTGGCATACAGTCCCTTAGG